>JAPWDM010000002.1:76576538-77001538 GCA_035578155.1 Brachynemurus nebulosus | reverse complement strand
TTTTCATTTTGCAAATTGAATTTTGTTAATTTCGTATTGTTTGGGCGGAGGAGTTCATGACCGCGTCATGGTAATCTGAACATATAAAAAGACGCCTACTGTAATTATTCGAAAATTCTTCTACATACAGTGTTGGTGTACCAAGTCTAAAAAAGAGGTGATTACTACTTTAAAATAATAATAAAAAAGAGGAAATTAAAAATTCATGAAAAAAAAGAAGCAATTTGCTTAAAAGTGTTTATTAAGAGATATACATCCATATTAACCTACATTTAGATTTTGATTTTTGATAGATTTTGAAATGTTTTCCTCTTAATCCTATTGTGATCTTAAATTGACTGATGACTCAGTGGCTCCTTTTTAAAAGTGTATTACAATTTTGGTACTGCAAAATGTAAGTCCTTCTGCAAATCTTCCCATTTTATTTGACTGCAATTAATGAAACCATTATTTGAATGAAACGTGGTACTCTCTCTTACGCTAGTAACAGTTATTATTGAGCTTAAAAAAACAAAATAACATAAAAGACACGTTTAGATTTAACAGTTAACACTTGAGAATATACTATTAGCTAACAGGAACTTTGGTAGTTGAATAAAATACGCACCCTTTGTTTGATATAAATAATACTGAAAATTACATGTATATTATGATATCTGAATTTTTCTGATCTATATAATCAAATTGACTGATTCTTTTACAACCAAGAATTCAATTGTTTTCATTCTTTAACATTTGAATATATGAATATTTATTAATTTCTCACGTATGGATACGAAAAAAAAGAAATAATAATAATAATAAATAAGAGAAGATTGTTATCAAAAAAAAGAGTTAATTTTTATCTATCTTTATTATGTTAGATACTAACAAATGCGTAGTCATGTTCTGTTAATACATATTATTATAATATGTAAATGATTTGGTTCGTTTACATTAAACAGTTACAGGTTGATATAATATGCCGTATTCACACTATATTGTTTAGAGAGTCAGAAGAGTCAACTGATTCGACATTAATTATTAAAGTGTTACATTACACTGAAATGCCAGAAAAAACGACCTTAGTGGAGAATTTCTTTCTCCGTAACGAATACTACAATCAATATTGACCTTAATTTGGTTATTTTAAAAATGAGTTCCAAAAATCGTGTGTACCGCCCCCTAGATAATCTATCTAATAAGCTACGGGTAAAATTTCAAGTCAATTCGATAAAAATTTCTAGTGTTATTTTACCCACCGTTTTGGAAAATGTAGTTTCGAGAAAAATGCATGAAGTTTCCGTACGTGTTTACAGTTTTGTGTGTTTATACTTATCATTAACGCCATCTGTGAGGTATTTATAGAAATATAACTAACCTGTACAGAAGAAAAGTTATCGACCAAGCTGAAAGACTCATTTTCAACTGCCCGATGTCGTTTCGGTAATCCGCTTCAGAACAATTTAATAAACTAATATATAAATGAAAATATTAATAATAATTCTTTAACGTAAGGAAAACATTTTCTATTGTAAGTAATACAGTCAGCAATATTAACATTTTTAAATTTTAATGAATAAATTTCATATTTTTATTAATTTAAAAGGTTATTTAATCAAAAATTTTTTTTAATTATACCATTACATCCTGGAAGTCGACATATTCAACACATTCATTCAGATTTATTTTCTCAAATTATATTCTTTACATGAATAAAAACGAATTATCTTTTAATTGCGATAATTGAAACATAGGTAAGGTGATTATTAGAAATTGCTGATGTTAACAAATAACAACATTTGTATTTAAAGCGTTTTGATAACAGTTTATTCAATCATTGTTGATAATCAGAAAATTTATTTTGCGATAGCTTAACTATAATTTTATGAGTTTATGACACAAATCATGATAATTTCCTTGATGACTTCATCTGTACGCTAAAAATATAGCATGTAATATGAGAAGTTTCAAT
Organism: Brachynemurus nebulosus; assembly: GCA_035578155.1. Taxonomy (NCBI): domain Eukaryota; kingdom Metazoa; phylum Arthropoda; class Insecta; order Neuroptera; family Myrmeleontidae; genus Brachynemurus; species Brachynemurus nebulosus. The sequence goes on along the minus strand of JAPWDM010000002.1, from coordinate 76,999,584 downwards.
TGTTCTGAATATTATTAACACATTAAATAATATTGTTTAAGAACTAGGTTCTGCAACGTATCTGTGATAGATAATCAAAATTATACTAAATGTCAGATGAAGATTTTTTTTATTTTTTATCGCAGTATTTTTCGTAAAATTAAACTACTGCAGGATTAACCAAAAGTGGGGTTCCAGGCTGTATGTTATATTTGTCAGCCGAATTTCGTCATTTCGATGGAAGAAACGGGAGAACTACCCGCCAAATTTTGAAAATCCCATCATTAATTTCATTAAAAATCATCTGAATTATGTAAAATTTAAAAAAACATTAAACCTGTAGAATTTGAAAGTTTTATCTCGTATTTTGTGACATCATCAAATAAACACGACCAATATTTGCCTATAAAAGTCCATGCTCTTGCGTATGAAAAAAAATTATGGTAGCAGAAAATTATCGTGGGCGAAACAGAATCAATAAAAGCAAAAATTAATACCTCTTACACCTTGTTGAATAGATAAATAAATAAAAAATAAACTGAAAAAAAGAATCTAAACATCATTTAATAATATCTAACTGTATATTATATTCGTTTAAAAATTAATAACAATATTCAAGGTTTTAGAAATTAGGTGGCTTTACGACTTGTTTTTTTTTTTCTTTTTAGTCTTGACACATTTCATTTTTTTTAATCACTTCTTACCTTTTTATTAGATGACGAAGAAATAAACTTTTAATATTAAAAGTAAAAACGTAATTATCTGAAGAAAATTCCTCATCACAAAATGAAGAAGATTCTGTATAGATTCTCTATAATCCAAAAGTTTTGGTCTTCATTTTAAGAAAGTAAAGATATTAGCAACAAAAATTCTTGCTTCTCCTTGCAATTGCGTATTTACAGGGAAAGTTACAAGAAAAATGTACACAACATTTTAAGTACTACCAGAAAACTGGTTGACTATAGATATTAATAATGTAATAATAATAATAAAATGTTATAATTTATTTATTGTATAACTGCATTAAATAATTGTAAAATGCATAGTTCTGAACGAGAAAGATGGAAAGACTTAATTTCAATAGTTTGCCAATTTTCGCTTTCTATCTATAGAGTTTATATGGTGATATTTAGACTCGAATGCCGTATAGTAGATCTAATGTTAGCTTATTAGTTTTATAAATGTGAGACCGTATTGTTTTATTTCATGACGGTAAGAGCGGTAAGAGCTTAGGTAAAGTTACGGTAAGTTTGTTAAATAAAAATGTTTTTGTTTGAATAATGCTATTGTATTTTATGTTAATTTGATATTATGTTGTAAGACTAAAAGACCCGAAAAAATATGTGTGTAACTGTTTACTCTTTGGTCTAACCAAAAAATGCTTCACAACACAAAAATTCGAAAAATTTCCCTAGTGTGTTACGCCAGTAAACTGAAACGTGAAATTTTTTTTGGAATTTCATTTCTAAACCTCAATTCCTAACTATATGAAGCCATTTATTGAAAGCAGCAAAGAAACAGAGCTTGGATTTAAGCTTGATCTTTATATGGGAGACAATCCAAGACCCCATTCGATGTAGCAACCCGCTTTGTGAATGAAAAATTAAAATTTAGTATTCATTCTGATTTCGTCTACAAATAAAGTTTTTGTTTATAAAGAATTTCAAAGGAATAACATTAAAATTTTGCATTTGAATATTCGATATTTTGTGAATAATAACTAGTTGACTAAAAATCATTCGTAAGTAAGCTTAGATGAAATGTTCGTAAATTTTTTTTGAAAGTTTATTCAAATAAATTACCATCAGATTTTTTTAATTGGAGCAATGATTAGAAGCATCATTAAAAAGCCCTTAGGAAGAACAAATACACTTTTGTCTCAACTCTCCAGTCTCTGCTAAACCACCAGGTAAAACTGGGTAAATTTTGCCACAGATTAAAATTTATTATTTTTTTTTTTTTATCAAGTAATACCTACTTTAAAAACATTTATTTTTTATTCTAAAATTTGCATCCTTTTTTGTACAATTTTCACTTTTTGCAATTAATATTGAAAATATCAACAACGTCTACCTTATCAACCAACTGTCTTCAAGAAGCTTGCTCATAAAATTTTTTTCTTTCCACAAATAAGAAAACATCATGCAGAAAAAAAAAATGGGAAAAGTGACAGATTGACAGCTATGCTAGTTTTGCGTGCACTGTGCAGTTAGTCAGTCAACAAGAAAGTACCCACTTGCATAAAATATTCACTTACCTTTTCTGTAATCCGTATCTGCGACTTGTATATATGCGCTGCCCACACCTTTAATACCTTAATTGTACAAAAATATGAAATCACAACATGTAATACAAAAAAATTCACCAAGTATGTGTTGAACACGCATCTAGTTAGAGCTCCTCAGTGGCAAGACTTCACAACTTTCGGAATAGGGTATTTAAGGTACCATCACAATGTGATTTTCGCGATTTTTTTCGGATGGATAAAATGGGGGAATGGGGATGATTTTTTTTACGATTAATACCACTATTTAACAATACAAAAATATTTTTGAAAAAAGTGTATTTAAAAAAGGGCGGATATTGGTGCCCACGATTGCGGCCGCAGTTTTCATTTGGTAAAAAAAAATCAAATAGATTATCAATCTGTAGATCAACTGCTATGTTCCTATGGGAGTTTTTTTTTTGAAATTTGAAAAAATGGCGGCGGTTTGAGTAGATAGTACAAAATTTTTTAGTTTTTCGTGTGGAAAAATAGGAAGATTTCAAAAAAAAGCTTCTATAAATACATAGCGGCTTACTTACAGATTCATAATCTATTTGATTTTTTTTTCCCCAAATGAAAACTGCGTCCGCAACCGTGGGCACCAATATCCGCCCTTTTTTAAATACACTTTTTTCAAAAAATTATAATAATTATAAAAAATAAATAAAAATCAATAAAAAAATATTTTTGTATTGTTAAATAGTGGTATTAATCGTAAAAAAAATTCATCCCCATTCCCTCATCCTATCCATTCGAAAAAAATCCCGAAAATTGACTATTTTTTGGCCGATTACCTGATGGTACCTTAAAAGGATTTTTTAAGGATATCCTATACAGCAGGATACTTGGAATTATTTCTGGAGTTACTTACGAAAAACGAAAATTTTGGCCCTTTTCCAGCACTCCCCTTAATAATTTGGACTTGAATTTCTGGAAGATGTTTTCTAATATTTATTTTGGACCATTTTCTCAACTGCAAGTTACTTTTTGAATCTTCGAAAATTTGCCCGCCTGTATATCTGGAAGTTACTGACGCAGCTTAGCTGAAATAACATTAATTGAGTGTTTTTGGCAATTGCTAGCATCTGTAATTTTTTCGGATTTTTTGGATCAACACTTTGGAGGACTAACCACCCGCCACTTTGAAGCTGTGTACTTCGTAAACGGGCCTTAAAAATGAAAAATAGTAAAAGGAACATTAACTTCCTTGTACGAGTCCTTTCTAACAATATCCCACACGATGTTGTACCTGAAAAAAAAAATTTTCGAAAAAATAAGAAAACCAAAAATTTTTCCTATATTAATTGAGATTCATCTGTATCATCTACGTGCAAAACTGTGGGTATTATGGAGGTGTAACAAACAGACATGGCAAAATTATAAAGGCGCTACGATTTACTCTTCGGAATCCTAAAAATCAATTGTAATACACATAGGTAAGCATTGAATACAAGTTTTATATAAGTGTTGGTGGTCTTCTTCTGCTTCTTCTTGGGATAAAATTTTATGTTATGTATCCATGACCACACGATGATGTCGACCAACGGTCAGTTCAGTCTTCACTTCGGCGCGATTCTAAACACACATGAATTGTGGTGATACACACAATAAACAATAAATAGAATTGTTTAAAAAAAAAAAATTAAAAAATTAATTGTTTTAAATTTATTTATAACGGATAACAAACAGAACAGTTAATTGTTGAAATTTAAAAATTATTTGTTGCATTTATTTTTATTTAACATTTTTTTACCGGCTTAATTTAAATAAAATGTTTTAAAAAAAAAAGAAGACAATTATTAATGCTTCATTTGTTTATTTGTTATTAACATAGTGTGACCAAAAAATCGTATTGATTGTGTTTTTATAAAAAAAAATTTGACAACAAAATTTTTGCATTCAGTTATCAAAAATCAAGTGAAGATTTTACGTTTATTTGAATTAACAACAGGTATTGTATTTGAAATTAATTGTTTAACAATACTAAAAAAAAAATACCCCTGTCGCAGCATCTGCATAACATAGCGAATTTCCAAATCTTGGGCACTGGCGGATCTCATCTAAGACCTGTACCTATTTAAAATAGTTTAGCTTTCTAAGAGTAAAAGAATTTTTAAAATCAGCTGGGTAATTAGTTTTGGTAGTTTTGGGGACCCAAGAACCCGAACGAATTTTGTGCAGCATAGTTGTATCCATCTAAAATAATTTAATTCTCTAGCAGTGAGAAATTTTTTAGCATCGGTTCGATAGCTTATTACTGGCGTTTTCGGATCTGCAAGATCCCGGTGGACCTCATTAAAAAATCAGCTCGACCGTATATTCTAGGCGGACTTTATGTAATATATATATATATATATATATATATATATATATATATATATATATATATATATATATATATATATATATATATATATATATATATATATATTCAAAACCCGTTGTGTAGCATTCTACGCCGCATTTGCATCCGCAGGACAGTTGTGGATCTCAGATAACACAACCTGTACCTATCTAAAATAGTTTACCTTGGTAATAGTAAAAGGGTTTCAAAATCGGTCAGTTATTTTATTTTTGACACTTTTAGGTCCTACTGACATTTCAGACCTTACATAACGTAATCTATATGTATCTAAAATAGCTTAGCTCCCCAACAGTGAAAAAATTTTAAAAATCGGTCGGCTAGTTTATTTTTGACGCTTTTGGATCCGATGGACCCTGGCAGACTTTACATAACGTAATCTATATTTATCTAAAATAGTTTAGCTCTGTAAGAGTGAAAAAATTTTCAAAATCGGTCGGTTAGTTTATTTTTACCACTTTTGGGTCCCATGGACCCTGGCGGACCCTAAATAACGTAATGTATGTCTATCTAAAATAGTTAGTTCCCCAACAGTGAAAAAATTTTCAAAATCGGTCGGTTAGTTTATTTTTGACACTTTTGGATCCATGGACCTTGGCAGACCTTACATAACGTAATCTATATTTATCTAAAATAGTTTAGCTCTGTAACAGTGAAAAAATTTTCAAAATCGGTCGGTTAGTTTATTTTTGACACTTTTGGATCCCATGGACCCTGGCAGACCTTATATAACGTAATCTATATTAGCTAAAATAGTTTAGCTCTGTGACAGTGAAAAAATTTTCAAAATCGGTCAGTTAGTTTATTTTTGACACTTTTGGGTTCTATGGACCTTGGTGGACCTTACATAACGTAATTTATATTTATCTAAAATAGTTTAGCTCTGTAACAGTGAAAAAATTTTCAAAATCGGTCAGTTAGTTTATTTTTGACACTTCTGGATCCTATGGACCTTGGCAGACCTTACATAACGGAATCTATATTTATCTAAAACAGTTTAGCTCTGTAACAGTGAAAAAATTTTCAAAATCGATCAGGCAGTTTATTTTTGACACTTTTGGGTCCTATGGACCGAGGCGGACCTTACATAACGTAATCGATATTTATCTAAAATAGTTTAGCTCTGTAACAGTGAAAAAATTTTCAAAATCGGTCAGTTAGTTTATTTTTGACACTTTTGGGTCCTGTGGACCCTGGCGGACCTTACATAATGTATTCTAAATCTATCTAAAATAGTTTAGCTCTGTAACAGTGAAGAAATTTTTAAAATTGGTCGTTTAGTTTATTTTTTACAATTATGGGATCAGTAAATCCTGGCGAAACTCATACAAGTCTAGTACTCTAACAGTAAGAAAAGGGTTCTAAGGATCTCATATAATCTATGGCAGTCCGTACGCTTCTTGCGGACATCATTTAATTAATTAATTCAAATACTTTAACTTACTAACTGTGAAAAAATTTTTAAAATCGATTGGTTAATTAATTTCTGGCCGTTTTAGGTCCCGAAAACCTTGACCTCACATAAAATACCTTAAATACATTTGAAATGGTTTAATTCTTTAACATTATTAATTATTAGTGAAAAAATTTTCAAAATCGATTCAAAATATTTTTCCGTGCATACATATGTACATTATACATACTTTGTTTTGTTTCATATATTTAATAATATTATATCATAACATAATCTTCAATTTCTTGTTTACTTAAAAATTCAATAAAAAAAAAAAAAATTCTTCATTACATTAGCTTAGAAAATCTGTTTAATTTACATTTTTTAACATGGGATAGAACCATGCTAATTATAATGCAATAAATGAGAAACAAAACTCTATACATGTATGTGTGTTATATCAAATATATGTGAATAGTTTTCACTTGTTCTCACAAAATTCTTTAATAAAAAAGTGAAATATTTTTATACTTAATAAAGAACTGAGATATAAATATAAATTACTTATTAGACTAACAAAGAAAGAATAAAAGTGAAAATTTACATTTTCTCGAAAAATACTTAAAATAGAAAGAAAATTATAAGAATATTTTCTTCATAATTTTTTTTTTCCTTTTCAACGATGTAAAAATTGAACTGCCTTATGATAGGATCGAATGATAAAAAATGGCCAGAAAACCTACTTCTGGGCATCCGACGTGTCTGGCTAACGAACTTAGCCGAGCGAATTCAGAATCCAGTCCGCACACAAAATTTCATAAGCATTAGACGTTTCGTTCGAGAGTTATCGTGGCGACACATATATATATATATATATATATATATATATATATATATATATATATATATATATATATATATAAATTTTAGTGAATATCATTTTCGTATTCTAGGGACCTCAAAACAGATTTCTGCCATAGTCCCGGACTCAGATTGCGTCATGACACCTACTGTAATAGCTGAATTTCGAGTTTTCGAAATTCGCTAAAAAAACTATTTTTTCTAAAACCTAGGCAATTAAAAGAAAACCTCACATATAAACCATAGAAACCTATTTATTTACCACAAAATGTCAAAATTTCAAAATTGATAAAATTTTACTGCCTTCAATTTCTTTTTTTGTTTTTTTTGTTAACCCTAGAAAGTATACCTGGGGTAGTTTGCTACTTATACATACTTTTATTTTGACGTTAAATATACCGATCGAAGTAATCGATAATTATGTAAAAAAAAAAAAAAAAAACTGATTTAAAATTAAATTTGCAACTATTCCTGTTTCTATCCCCGAAACTATTTCTAACAATATATAATAAATTTTCTAAAGGTGTTGATATACAAATACTACCGGTATGTCCTAGTTATGATTTTACAATTTATTAATAGATGTCACATAGTGATATTTATAGAATTAACACACAGGATTGCCAATAAAATAGGTGACACTTGCATTTTAGTGTTTAAACAAAGTTCAAAAAATTACAAGACAAATATTTCAAAATTCAATCGAATTCAAACTTGATGTGTCTACTTTTATAATTGACTATCTGAACAATTAAGATTACAGTACCGGTGTATGTGGATCATCCTGTACAACCGTGTGCTAAAATATTGCTCAATGAACTGAGAAAAATCAAAGTAATTCGATAAGTTATGATCTTGACCAATTGATCTTCCTTCACCTTACTTTAATTCTTTTGTTATTTAAAATGTCATTGGAAGCGCTGGGAAGCAGGGTCTATATTTCTTTCATTGAAGATTCATAAAGGAGGTTTCCTTACAAAAAAAGTCTAAATTAAAAGTGTCAGTCCTGTTACGTCAACTCTAGAAATCATATAAATACATTCAATTATGCTTGGTACCCCTCGTTGGCCTGTCCTACTTTGGAGTAAAAACCAGTCCTACTTTGGAGTAAAATTTCAAAAATTTGTCAAAACTGATAACAGAAATAAAGATCCTTAAAAAAAGGAACATGACAAACCTATTTAAATTTCTTCGATTGTCGTATACAAAGTCTGGACTTCTGGAGAAAATCGAAAAAAACAAAAATGTTAAAAATGGTGATAACTTCAGAATCACTGGACAAAATGTGACCAGATTTCACCTTTCTAACAGAAAATCACATAAAATTATTTCGGGGCTATAGTTTCATGTTTCTAGCCCCAATAGATCCGGAGATATTCATTAATTTAGACCTACATTAACATCGGGAAAATTTCCAGGACTGACAAGATCGTGATAGCCCCGAGACCCAGCCTAAAAAGGAGGCCTGGAAAAAAATAACAAAATGGCTATGAAAGTGTTTTCTCTTATTTTTTGCCGTCAGTTATATTTTTGGGGAAAAATGATCGGGAGATTTTTATATCAATCACCTATTATATCTAGTTGATCCCCGGGACCCAGGCTGGACGAGAGGGTGGGGTAGCTGGGGTTCTAGCCCCCGGGCCCGGAATTGAGGAGGGGGCCCGTAACTGTCGGTAGAGGGCCCAGGAAAAAGGGTTTTTTGCTCATAACTTATTCTTTTGGGAGGAATTTTTTAAAAGAATGTAGTTTATTCCCGGGGCCCGCTTTCTTTCTCCACGGCCCTGCCGGGACATGGCATTTCTCTCCAAGGCCCTGTCCACTGGTTTGGTTTTTTGGATTCCTTAGACGCTAAAACGTCAAAATTCGAGGTAAAAACTTCATATACCCAAGTTGGTTTAATGACCACCATACTTTCCCGTCCATATAGAGATATAATAAAAAAATGTTTTCGTTAATTGTCTCAGAATGAACACAGAAGACTTGGTCGTATCGATATTTAATTCAAGAGTGTGTATTTGTCGTGTTGAATTATTTATACATTTACTTTTTTATGCAACTAAAACAAAAACACTGCAATGCTACAATGTTGATTGTATTGCAATGGATGGCAAAAATTAAAGCTATTAAACATTATCACCGTCTAGACGCTTACTTACTCGTACTACTTGAAATTGCACATACATGAGGGCATCTGTGTATTTTTGTACATACATACATACCGCGCGTACTCTTTCTCAACCTCGTATATCAAAAACTGCATGTTTTAGGACACACAGAAAACATTAAATATTGTATTTATATATATACTTATATATATATATATATATATATATATATATATATATATATATATATATATATATATATATATATATATATATATATATATATATATATATATATATATATATATATATATATATATATATATATTATATATGTAGGTAGCCAACATCAAAGGGTGTAATTAGCATAAATCTTAAGTTCATAATGATGAAAACACAGATTTAAATACGTTTTTTTTTGTGTCTCCAAAAATTGGGACTTTTCAGATACGAGGTTGAGAAAAAGTACACGCGAATTACTTCTTGTTCTTATATTTACATGTTTTTGTATATAAATAACATAATACCTTGTACAATTAAGGCGTAATCGTTTCGCAATAATTAAAATAGTAATTGTATTGCGAAGCAACGTTCCCTAAAGTGGTATATTACGTGATCCTCTGAACTTTGCTAGAAGCCAGGACTGGCGCGACCATATAGGCGAACTAGACGAGCTAGTGATGAGCAAAATTAGTCTTGGTCTTGCAGTCTTGTCTTGGTCTTGCATTTTTTGCAAGACCAAAACCAAGACCAAGACTATGTATACCAAGAGCAAGACTACAAGCATGGCTGCAAGACCAATACCAAGACTCAAGTGAGCAAGATCAAGACAAAAGCAAGAAAAAAGCAAGACTTGCTAAACTATTTAAATAGTTTGAAAGTATAATTAATACCGTAAAGAGAGAAAATTCTGATTTTAGAAGGAAAAAATTCGGTAATAAAAAAATGCAAGAAAGTGCAAGATTTTTTAACAATACCAAGACCAAGAATAAGAACAAGACTGCATTTTGCAAGACCAAAGACCAAGACTCAAATTGCTCTAGCAAGACCAAGACCAAGATTCTTAATGCAAGAACAAGACCAAGACCAAGACTGCCAAGTCTTGGTTTTGGTCTTGCATTTGCTCATCACTAAGGCGAGCGCTTAGGGCGCCAAAAATCAAGGGGCGTCAATAATCTGGCAACGTGAAAAATACAAATTTTGCAAGCACTCTACGTATTTTTGTTTTAACTAAATTCACTTTTCAAACGATTATGTCAAAAAGGTTTATCAGATACATTGTATCTAGAAAAGTAAATTAAGAAAGGGGTCACTCAACCTTTTTCTTTAATTACCTTTTTTTTAAGAATTTTCATTAAAATATTTTTTAATGCTCAAACAAATTTAAAATATTTATCTGCATTACCTGATTGGCCAAGTGACCGGAAAACGACATTTCATATTACACGATCTAATGTTATTGTAATTAATGACGGAGATGATTCTAGGCTAGAAGAAATTTATTCCGAGTTAAAGAATTGCTTTCAAACAATTCTCTAATGCTTAAAAAAGTATGGATATTTATCTGAATTACATGGTCGACTAGTGGTCGGGAAACGACATTTCATATTACACGACACTGAATATTATTTCAGATAATGGCGACAATGACTCCGGGCTACAGTAATTCTATTTATAATTAATTAATTGCTTTCAAACATTTCTCTAATGCTCAAAAAAGTGTCGATGTTTATCTTCATTACATGGTTGGCCAAGTGGTCATAAAACGACATTTCATATTACACGATCTAATGTTTAATTATTTATTAATAAATAAATAAGCATTAAGTACTGGCTTAGTTGTGTTTAGCTTTTACACGTTAAAAGGTGTAGATACATTGTATGATTTTTAACTGTTATTATTGCTAAATTTCGGGGGTGCCAAAAGATATTTCGCCTAGAGCGCCAAATAACCTTGCGACGACCCTGCTAGAAGCCAGACTGGTTATATTTGCAATTGTTAGGACGGCACATACAAAAATGTAAAGAATATTAATGGAACATATTGCGCAATATCTTTATTTTACGGCTATAAATATAATAGAACAATAAGTTAATGGAATGTTTAACGCAATTTAACCATGCAACAAAATAACATTGAACTTGATATATGATTTAAAATTACAAAAAAAAGTGTAAAATTATGTATAAAGGTATTTAAAGAATGACTGACATTAGTAACAAATGTGCTATTCAAAAAATAAAATTATAGGAATTCTGTTTCTGTTCGTCTTCTACAACTGCGCATCGATACTTAACGAAAAAATTCATTCTTACCAATTTGTTAAATTCAAAAATTTCAAAACTTCCCGCCATTTGGCTAAAGATGTTCTCAGTTACGTAATTGTTACTTATTTATAACATCATTACCTATTTTAGTTTCGATAATTAGCAAGTAAAAAAAGCTTATTTAAAAAAAAATAAAGTGTGTAATAAAATTTAGCTTACATCATATGCCATAAAATAAAATTACAAAAAAAAAATTATCTTTCATCGTTAAACAATTTATCTTGTCATTTGCCTGTGTGTTTAAAATCACCTCTTAATTCAATGTTATATCGCAATAGGATACTTTTTTGACCAGGTATCGGATTTCTTTCGGATCAGACAGTTTCGTCTTTAGCATAATTATGCAGGTATCCATATTGCACTCAATGTGACTAAAAGTTCAAAATATTTTCATAAAAACAACGTACACAAGTTACATACACACACATTATTATGTGTATCAAAGTATTATTTATACGTATTTTATGTAAACATCCTTTTTTTTTCTTTTATTTATTACCTGCACAATTGAAAAGTGCCACTGTAATTTTTTTGATTGACTATCAAAAGTATTTTTGTTTATATTATATATATATATATATGATTTATGTGACATTTCATTTAAATTAAATAAATTCATCTTTTTTTATTGTTTTCAATTTTGAGAGATAGAAGTATAGTTGCTTGTTAAAAATTTGTTTTTCAATAATAAAAAATCTTAGTAAATACGTACGTCTTAGCTATTATAGTGGACCGTCTAAATATTCAATAACTTTTTAATACATTTTACAAGAATTTTTTCCGATTTTTTGAATTTTCTTATTTTCGTCAAATAAAAAATGCTGTTAGTATTCTAAATGGTGAAAAATGTAATTTTTGACCAATTATATTCATTCAAATGTGCATAATTTAATGTAATTTAATTGCAAAATTTGATTGAAATAAGTACGGTCCTGACCTGTCGGAAGAAACCCGGTACCTATTTTTGACACTTTTTAATTTCGTCTACTGTTTTGGGTCAAATATATTATTTTGGTATGTCTATCGTTTAACTAAATTTAGAAAATTTAAAGAAATAATTTAAACTACCTGCACTTGATCACTAATAATAATCAGCGTCGGAGCTTACAAAATTTAAAAAAAGTGTCATTTTTCAAAAAAGTATTGTTTAAATTTTTTAAACTCATATAATATAAAGTAAAAAGTTTAGATAATCAAATTAAAAGCTGTGAAAACAGTAGCTACTGAACTACGAAATCCTGATTTAATGCGTGTTTAAAACGTACTTGCTGTATATTTTTCCTTTTTATTGAGTAAAAAAAAATTCTACCATAATTTTCTTAATAATTACATTGGTGTTAAAAGAATTTAATTAATATCGAAAAAGTTAATTGTTTCTGACTTAAGTCAAAATGATTTATTATTAATTTTAATGATTTATTAATAATTTTTAATTATTATGCATTTGTTTATATATTTATTTACAGGAAATCACTATACGTAAACATAATTATTGTTCAATAGAAAAAAAATTAAAATTTAACAAAAAATACTAATTATTGCTTGTATTAATTTTTTTTCAAAATATAAATAATTTTGTTTCCTTTGTGTTAATTATATATAATCTAATAATAATTAATAATTGATAATATTGTTTATTAAATTAACACGTATTTATACTGTTTTTAATCCATATTTTTTAAACAATTATAGAAATAAATTTATAGGTACCTATATTTAAATCTAAGGTGTTCTTTAATGTGTCTTTATTCTGTATCGTGAATTTTATTTAAATTTTATCAAAATGTTTCTCAATTCTGTTTTATCCCACACATTGAATTTCCATACTCGTCTAAGCAACCTGTCACTTTTTAACAATGATTAGCAAATGAATAAATCACTTATTGATCCGGCTTTTTGTTATTTAAAATATATTAATTTTTATAACAATCAAAAAATCCAAAATCAAGTTACCGTTTTCAATTTTTGACAAAAATTAGTGCCATAGGGTTGATAAAAAACAGATTTTTAGAGCTTAAATCATATTTTGAAAATTATATTTTGATTTTTTGGTATGTACCAGAAATAGAAGATCTACATATAAATTACGAGAATTCATTAAAAAAATTTGTAAAAATATACACCGGTTTTTTGGTGTGAATTCTCTAATTTAATTGACATAGATTTTATGTTCGTTACTTGTTTGAGATTTAGATTAAATATTTTCAAACCAGATTTCAGTATTTTAAAAATTTTACAATAATTAAAGTTTCCAGTTTCTACGAAATTTAATCGGAATCTAACAATTTTCAATTGACTGACTAATTATTTTTGTATAGAAACCTTTAAGTGTTATTCGAGAGATTCCAGTCAAGTAATGTCTGCCATATTGAATTCCCTGAGACATTATAAATAGTCTATAATACTTTCTGACTCAAAGTGAATCGGTTGAGAATTTAATAATTAAAATCTGTCGAATCGTTTAGTCTCTACAACGGACCACATATAGAGATTCAGAGATACAAGGATTGGCAGCTTAATTGGAAAACACTTGATTGGTTATCAAGAGATCTTGGGTTCGAGTCCCAATCGATCCATTTTGACAATTTTTCAATCTTAAAAAAGGGTTTAAACCTTTGAAAAATTTAATTTATAATATGTTAATATCAAATAAAATTCTCAGTACAAAGGAAACATAAATTAACGATAACAATTTCACTGACAACATTTCTTTTTAACACTTACATATGCTACTTTACACGATACCAGATGTGTCAATGAATTCTTGAATAATTAATACGTTTTGCTAATTAACTTATTGATAAACAAATAAAATTGTTAATTTATTTCAATCGATTCATATAAATTCTATAATAATTTGTAATTTTACAGAAAAATAGATGTTATTTAGCATAAAGTTGTTTAACTTGTCCAATAATAACTACAGTTAATAAAGTTTTAAACAGAGTTGTACGATATCATTACGAGTATCAAAGAAGTGTAAATCTTAGTTAATTTTATGTAAATCTGTATATTTATTTATAAAGTATGACTTTTTTAGCATTCTAAAGAAATCCACCTTATAATTTCGTTAAATCCTTCTGATCTTTAAGACACGGAAACATTTAATAGCGAATTTTTTTAAAGGTTTATTCTTGGCATTTTATACTATACAGCTGAACTTTTTTTATGCGGTCTTTTTTGTGCGATTTTTTTTGTGGTTTGTGCGGTTTGTAAAAAATGGCCATTAAAATGCAAAATGTGAATCAAAATCACGAGACAGTAAGAAACTTAAACAATTACTATAATAACTTTCTTTGCTAAAAATACTTTTTAACGGCTTTTAAGCATTTAATCAATACATTGCATAAGAACATAAGTTATTGCTCTATTTAATTTTGTTACAGATGTATTATTCAAAATTTTCATAATATTATAAAATTGAAATAAAATGTTTCTACGTGTAAATTAATGCTTTATCTTGTTTATACAAGCAATTTCTAAGGAAATTTCTAAGTTTTGAGCATTTTGTGTGAATGTCTTTTTGATGAAACTTTTTTTATGCGGTCCCAACCAACCGCATAAAAAAAGTTTTTTGTACAATCTGGATCGAACTATAGGCAGCGTGCGAAGTATATGGTGGGGACAATTAAATCGATTGCAGCGTGAGTAGTGGAGAAAACAAGCATTAATACGGGCTCATATGTGTTTATAGTATCTATAATAAAAAATATTAAATAAAAATGTTTACATTGATTCACTTTGATTATAAACGCAGTTGCAACTAATATGTCATTCCTTATTTATCTGTCAACAGTATTAACGTCTACACGTCAATCCATAAATACAGAATTAAAAATATTTGATGTATTTTAACTCACATAGTCACATGAAATAATGTTTCATAAGGAGTTAAAGTTATTGATGTTTATCTTATGACTCTACATTAAACTAAATGACTTATGCCAGCATTTCTTAATTCTCGAATTTCCCTGACGTACTTCACCGGTACCAGCAACTTTTTTCTCTGCGTAGTCCGTGGTTGGAAGGAAATACTGTCTTGATAATTATATCCATATTAACGTCGAAAATTGTTTAATTACTTTTTTAATATAACTGTTATACTTCATCCAGTATTTTATTGTTCAAACTGAACAAATCAAATTGTTCAAATTTATTTTTAAAAAAAAAAATTAATTGTAAATAGCAAACGTTTGTATTCAGATTTTACGGTTTGTTTAAAAATATTTTAAATTTATTTATTTCCACGGTTACCATTATTTATTCGTTAATGAGCCCGAAAAATAGATGTCGTTGCCATCACGCACCCAACCTATACTTTTTATAGCTATTTATGATATTTTTGAATAGATTTTTTTGTGCGATTTTTTTTTATGCGGTCCCTATCCACCGCACAAAAAAGAGTTCAACTGTATTTTAAATATAATGTATTTCCTTTATAAAAAAAAATTAATGAAAAATCAATTTTGATTAGTTTTTGGTGATTTCTCAAAATATTGATAACTGTGACCAAAATACGCTTTGAAATCCACACTTGTGACATACGTAAAATTTTTTTGAGTTTTTTGTGCAATTTTTTCTTCTAAGCAATACTCTTGGCTGGTATATTATAAACAATAGTTTTACTCATTGTATATGGTCCAGTTATTTATATAACCTTGCAAATAACGTTCTCTGTAACTCATCCACAACATTACAGTGTTGCACTTTTCAATTAACTTGATACTAAAATAAAACGTAATTACCACTGAGGAAAAAGACTTGTCTTTATTATTAACTGCCGGCATGGATATGATATCCGATGCCAGTAAATATCATTATTCCATGATTTTCACACTTGGTCTGTTCTCTTCTTCTTTTTAGTGCTGTATTAAATATAATAGAAATATATTCATAAAGTTTGTTTATACTTCTTATTTTGGGACGCGTATTTTATTCTGCTAAACTGATTCGTAGATTTATGCTACTCTTATCTTATTTTGTTGTCTTTTAACTTACTGAACGAGGAAGATAAGTTAAAAATGATTAAACGTCCCTCTTAAATTAGCTAATAATTAGATATCTTTATTCAATTAGAGTGAGAAATCAATATGGCGGACAGTTTAGTATTTGATAATGATTGTGTTTTCATGCAATGAATCATATCGCTACAGTGGGGTAGCGACGGGGGTGCAAGGGGGTACTATCTAGACCCGGGCGCTACTTTGAGAGGGGTGCCAAAAGCTAATAAGAGGAGCGACAAAAGCTACTAGGAGGGGCGCTATTATTTTAAATTTTTTTTTGTGCTTCTTATTAGAATTTTGTTACGTGAAAGTGTAGGGAAATTACAAAATTACTTCCAAGTTATGACTTCCAAATATATAGACACAAAAAAAGCACTGGCGAGCAAAAAAAAGATGGTTAAGGCAACTTTTAGGAAAAAATATAAAATAGAAATATAAAATACAAGGGAAATTTTTTTCCGAAATTTTACATACACCGTTCCACTACCTAAAATTTTAAAAATTTTAGAAGTTAAGGGGGCGCAAATAAAGTGTCATGCACCGGGCGCCAGTTATGCTCGCTACGCCTCTGTATCGCTATAAACAAATACATCAAATTTTTTAAAGAAATTTATTCGAAGAATCAAAAAGGTAGAACAGAACATATATATTCATTTGTACACGTTTTTGATGAATACAATTGTCCTTAATTAAATATTATTAGCCGTAGGTGTCGCTATTGGATCATCACTATTTCAAAAAAAAAAAAAAACTTATTGATTTATTAATTTTAAATTACAATTGACAAATGATTTAATTGATTTATGCAAATTGATAATCACGAAATTCTATGAATTGCAATCGGACACAATTTCTAAAATTTATTTTAAAATTAAATAAATATGCAGAATCATGTTCGTGAATTAGAAAACAAATAATTCGCTCCCAATTTTATCATTCCATTGTTTTATTTACGATTTCTAAGACACTGAAAAATTTTAGTCGTCATCAGATTAAAAAATTTCTTTTTTCTCAAATCGAACTTTCTAGAAGTGATTTAAATTAGGGTGATTGGTTGGATTCGAATAATTTGAGTGTAAACTTTTCAATTTTACTATATCAAAATGACGATATTTTGCTGATCGTTGGAACTTCAAAGGTCGAAGAACGTGAACCGTTGACTTGCATGGCCGGGGATAGTCGAAATTTTATTGTATTTTATCATTTTGCATATAAATACTAAGTATATCTTAAAATTATATACATTCACATTTACTAAATAATTATTATTTATGTTTTTAGTGATGCGCAGTTAATGACCTGAAATAAACAATTAGTGGCTATACATAATGTACAATTAAAATGTTTTAATTAATTGTTTTTATTTATTTGCAATTTGTACCTATAATATAAGTTTAATATCATAATTATACTTACCAACAGATATGTAAAAAGTATGTCTAATTTAAAACTATTTTGTATTTTCTCTTTTTTCTGAATAAATTCCGAGATTTTTAAATACTTTTTATTTATGTAAATTTTTTTTAATGTTTTACACGCATGGATTATCTTGAAATTTAGTTTTTACTACAAGATGATTTTATTTCAATTTAGCGTCCTTATTTAAATCGTTGTTTTGCTAGCGACAATAAATTGTGTCGCTACAACCGCTAAAACAGTCTGAGCGTGTTTCCAAATTAAAACAGTAGGTACTCAAGTTCATGAGGAGTACATTAAAAGTTTTCTTGGACACAACTTTATTGAAATGAGTTCTTCTAGAACTTTTGTGGCTTCGAAGTTCACGTTATAGCTACTAAATTTATTAGCAACAGCTACCACTGCCTAGTTGCAAAATGTTGCATTCAAACTCTATGTCTCTTGTGTCTCTTTTCTTACATTGCATAATATGTATGTGTCTCTTTTTTAAATTAACACAATCGCACATAAATTTAAAATTGGGTACATGTTGCGTTCAAATATTATTTATGAAATATTATGAATATGGATTTGTTTCGTGTCTAATATGTAATTTTACTGTAATTTCACAGAAAAAAAAATGTTGTTACTGTTAAATTTTGTTCATTTAGGCTTTTGGACTTGTTGCAGTCACTTCCTTTCAGTCTCACCTCAGGACAATTTTATTTGGCAATAATATTTTAAGAGAAATATATTAACAAGAAGAGGTTCCGGGTTGGGAAATTCACTTTTGGATGAAACTTGGAAAATAGTATAAGTATACCTTTACTAATTTCTATAATATTTTAAATTAAATAAAGAAAAAAAAGTTAAAAAAAATTACTGGATGGACTCGGCTTCGAACCCGTGACCTCAGGACACGGAGCAACTGTTCTAACCATTGAGCTATTTTGGCTCTGATTGAACATAATATTAAATTCGTATAATCGACATTAAAAATTTCTTTTAAATTTTAAGGGCATCTTTTTCGAAAATGGCTGGCTAGTGCGTTTTACTATTTTACTATGTTCACACCCTAAAGGTATACTATTAATATTCTTCAACCCGGAACCTCTCCTTGTAAGTGAAATACTTTGAAACATATGTAAGTAAAAAGTTTTTATCATAGAAAGACCAAAAAGTATAAAGCTGTATCCAGCATAATTTTTAATTTGGTATGTTTTACTAGAAAATTTAGTCATAGAGGGCCGATAATTTTTTTGTTTTATTACCGTTTTGGCATTCATTAAGTAATTACATATTTTTTTAATTATATTTAATTTTATTTAATAACGATAATTAAAGAGTAATATAATATAATAAAGTGTTCACATAATGATATATGTCAATTAGAAAATAATTAATTTAACTAATTTCTTACAGTAAATTATTATATTTTTGTACCTTACTGTAACTATTCTTTTCAATTCGTAGAAATTGTAATGTTCTAATGCTGATAAGGCAAATTTACCTATTGTTATTTTATTGTATTTTGAAATAGTAACGTTTTGTTTTTTTTTTTTGTAACCGCATTTAATGTACAGTGTCATCTGTTAATATTGTTGATAGACAGGCGGCGCTAACATTTAAACGATAAGAATCAATTTAATTTTGCATAGAATCACGTTTTAGGTAATAACGAAAAAAAACTTCACACTATGTTTAATAGTCAATTTATGAATATTTGATAAAGAAAACCACAAAATTTTGGTAAATTTACTTTGATTTTTTGATGTGTCATCGACTTATATCCAGTTAATTTACGTGTAAGTGTGAAAGTTATTGAACAAATTTATTTGGGTGATATCTAACCTACTAGAAGATGAACCTTGAACTCAAAATGTCTAAAGCAATTAGTATATATAGTTTTATTGTAACAAGTACATATGTTTTATAACGCGTGCATCGAACAGGTCATTTCACTATATTTAAAGTAAAGTGGGCCCTACACGCTCAATTATATTGTGCAATTCAATAATTTGTAAAAGAAATTTGTACAACAAATTGAATGTAAGAATTATCTAATACTGCAATTGTTTAATTTTAAATGTTAAGTGATACAGATGCTGAGAAGGAATAATTTAAATAATTATTTTTACAATATTTTAATTAACGTAAATTGATTCAAATAATAGTTATTATATGTGCTACTCTATTATACAACCCTTCAGTCTTTCAATATAATCTGCAAACGATCCAAAAATATTGTACAATCTCAGATTTTATGCAGTATTTCTTAGCGTGTAGGGGCCGCTTTATATTCAAAGATATGTTAGGGAAGAACATAGTTTTAGAAAGTCGAAAACTAAAATGGAACCCTGGCGGAATTACTTTGGTGTTCATTCGTTTGAAAATATTCTACGTAAAAATTTAAAATTTAGCACAGGTTGATCATGAAAGTTGATTTCAGGCGGTTTTTTTGTAAAACGAAAACAAATTTTTTCAGGAACGTTTAAAGATTACTGTCTCTCATCCTTATCACCAAAAAGATCTCTCTGAAAAAAAAAAAAAAAAAATTGTGAGTTACACGAGAGGTTTGTATTTTTTCGAATGAATTTGTGTTTTCCTAACGAAAATTTATTGCTTAACAATTTAATGGAGGAGAACTTTGTCATCTTGTTTTTTTATTAGAATGTTGACAGTTTAACATTGCTTTTAACCAACAAATTTGTTTGAAAAAAAAAAAAAATACAAACTTCTTATTTTTTGTGCAATATTTTAATTTCCGATACCAATATGTATTTGATAAAAATTTCTTTTGATCTAAACCGATTTAGAGGCCATCAAACTAGATCAAAACCTTCGATTCCACTATTCAAAATGTATCGAATAAACCGAATTTCGTAAAAATATTAAATTTGTAGTGAAATTCAAACCCTAAACTCCTCAGAGATATGTGCATTTAATTATTTAGAAACCGCATAATACCTTTGAGATTCAATTTAATAAAAAAAAATTATTAATTAAACATCAATTTAAGTTCAAGTATGTTTTATTTTTTCTTTCCTATCAATTACACCCACCAGCAAAAATATAAAATCCACACATATTTATGCAATAATTATATTTATTAATGAATGAGTGACTGAAAATATTAAATTAATAATACCTATATGATATTTAAACATATAAATGTTGTAAAACGAACAAAAGTATGACTAAATAATTTGAAATAAATTATTATTATTTTTAAATTATTTTATAATATTCATTTATTTAACGAGGTTATACTCACGGTCATTATGTGATTTTTTTTGAATTAATTTTAATATTTTAATCAAACATCAGAGGTAGGTAAATACATGAATGACAATATTATGTATGATATTTATATTTTTAGGAATTGTGTAATATGAAACAGTATAATAACAGATGGAGATTTTTATTGTTGGTACCAATTGCAAATTTTATGTTGTTTTTTTTTGGAAAAAGAAAGAAACAAATAAGGAAATTAATTTATTATTTTTTCACGGAGCATTTCTTTAAAGTTTATTAAAAAAAAGTATTTTTAAAGAATTGGTCATTTGATACAAATTTGCGATAAAACTTGCACATATTTCGTCGCCTTCCAGGCATAAGGTCGTATCTCATTTTTAGTGATTTTTTTAGGAGAGTAGAAAAACAAGAACTACTGTTACATTTTGTTTTGTAAATCATAAACGAATGTAGGTACTTGAAGAAAATTAGTCGGCAAATACATTGATACCTTAGGTTCAAATTTATAAAACAAAATGTAACACTTGTAGTTCTTGGTATTCTACTTTCCTAAAAAAATCACTAAAAATGAGATACGACCTTATGCCTGGAAGGTATGATTTATTAAGTAGATCACTTTTCTATGGGAGAATCTTTTATCAGACAGACTAGACATAGATCCACATCCACAAACCAAATTTTTAAAATTATTTAATTTTTCAATGCAGTTTTAAATGAATTAAGAGTAAACTCTGTTTGGTTACAAGCTAGCTTTCGAGTACTTAACGCATTATTAGGTATCATCCAAGTGGAGAATCCGACTCTTCCATTTTGTATGGAAATAAGAATATGGAAAAAAGAATGGTTGTGCCAGTTCGACTTCCGGTGCGTAATTCAGAAACCTAATCTGCCGTAAGTATTAGGACTGGCGGTAAAAATATCCCACCGCTGTAGAGAGAAATAGAAGGCCCCTGGACAAAAATCACATTTTTTAAAAACTTTTTTCTGAAAAAGTAAGTGACGAGCAAGCTATGGGCCCCCTCTTCAATCCCTGACCCCAGGGCTACAACTTGGGCTGCCTCCGAGCCTGAAATTTCCAAATTCAAAAGAGAAATCGTTCTTAAATTGATATTGTTTGTAAATCGATTTATAAAATATGGTTGGGTATACATATAGGTACCAAGGAATATGTTACTCCCTCTTTCATATTTCGTATAGGTGGAGTTGGGACTAACATTCAAGAGGAATACTGATACAAATACACATACAATAACAATATATACAATGAATCACATTATCTAAATCTATCTTTTTCCAGTACAGTAATTTCTTCTTAATCTTGCAGTCGGTGTTACATATTTTTGTTCCTTATCTCATACACGTGAAATAATCATACTGATTAAGAAAAAAATCAACAAACATAATTCATTCATATCCTACGTTCACAATAGGTGTACTTATACAATTTCTTTTGTATCGCATTATTGTATCTCTGAATTATATAATTCGAATTATTTCTATAATCGAATGTTACCGATTATTTTCAAGTCGAATTATCCCATCATTAAATTATTCCCACAAGTTTTTTACAATCAATAAAAAAACATTTTATACCCTATTTCAAATACAATTGATCATGAGTGAAAGTTAAAAAATTAAATAATTCTTATATTCAAAACAAATATGTCGCCTAGTATCAAAATTTACTAAATGCACTTTGCGAATTTTTTGATTTTTTAGGGCCATTAATTTTTAAATGCAACATGGCATATGCCCCTTAACATTTTTTGTTGTAATTTTAACTGCTTACTAAAGAAATCTGCAACTGAAGTATAACATAATTTTCAAATCCTGCTAAAATTATATTGAAAACTTTACAAATCCTGCTAAATACCTATACATAACCTATATTTTAGATTTTAACCGTTCAAATTTTAATTTTTTCACTGACATGCGGGACGTATGAAGTATAAAATTATGTTTTCACGTAAAATTTGTATTTTAGTATTTATCTAAAATTCTAATAATGAAGACGTAGATGTAAATGAATTACTAAGTAAGCACTTTGGTTTTAAGTGACAAAATGAAAATAGTTTACAATATTACAAAACAAATTGTATCGTCTAACTCTGATACCGATACATCCAATATTGCTGAATCAAGTTTTTTTTAATAAATTTCCCTTATAATTTCTGTTTTAAACCGCACTTTATATAAATGTTACTATCAAAACCTACTAAATTCAAATAATTTTGATTAAAAAAGGGGTAAAACGATAATTTTGTTTTTTGATAATAGTACCAATCATCTTTTTTACCTTGTTAGTTAATATAATTATGACTTTTTAATCGAAAAATTAATTTTGAACTGAGTTATGGTTTTTTGCGATTTCCCACGATCTTTATAAAGTGGAATTAGTAGATTTTGATACTACGCAACTCAAATCAATGTTCTATTCGTTTCTAAAAACAAACTGCAATTTTAAAATTTACGTAAGTGCAATAATGAAAGAGATAAAGCCAAGAAAACGGAAATTATTTAAATTCATAAGTGATGAAGCACGGTTAAATTTAACTGAAATGGACCATACATATTTTATTCCATGCAAGAAGACACCAAAGACAATTAAAATTGCACGGAGTTTTATACGGTACGAACGAAAAACGAGAGTAAATCATTGTTCTGGTTAATAAAACCCACTTTGTATGTGCTCGAATTAAACTCTCAATGTTTGTACATAATATGTACGATATGTACTGTGTTGAGAGACAATAGCAAAAAAAAGTTACATAAAGAGGGGGACCGGGGGCGTTGTACCCGCAACACTTGCTTGTTATATAAATACATACTACAGTAGAGTTAGCTAAATAAGCTAAAAGAGATGGACTTGACTGACTAACTTATATAAATTGGTTGGCAAATACTCCTACATAAAAAATAACTCACTATAGAACATATTATTATAATATAAAAGCAATCATAAGCTATTTATAGCTGCGACACATACATACATGCATATGATTTGAATTTAAGGGGGGAGTTCACGCCCGCGAATCTCGTTTTTTGTTTTTATTTCGTTCTGTGGTTCTTTACAAACGCGGTGATATATAAAACATGGCCAAAAAATTTTTTTTCAAGTAGAAAAATATTTATTTGTGAGCCGCTGCACAGCCAAGTTGCTGCTCCTTTGCAGATAACGCTCGCCCCCCCCCCCCTCGCGATTTGATCAGTAATATTTAGTTTTGGTATGTACACGAGTTATACTATGCACTGAGATAATGTTCTTTCATTTGTATGCCTTTGTAGACGTTTTAATAAACAGTGAGTCAACCGCTTCTTTTGTTATTATTTTTGTTTTTTACCGTTTCCCGAAACTTGTGTTTTTCCCGACAAGGAAAATCATATCTCAAGTTCTAGAAAAGATAGAGACTTAATTTTTTTTTATTTTGTTCATAAACATATTGCGCATAAAGTGGAGCATGCTTTTTCCATTTGAACAATTGTAACTATTTTTAAACATTTTTTTTTTTTTAAATAAAAAATTGGGTTTTATAATTTTTAGCACTTTGGGATTACAATTTTATAGTTAATTTTTAAAATTACCTGAAACCCATACTCAGCTTTATGGACAGGTCCTTTAGGAATAAAATAATGAAAAAATATTTAAAAAATATTCATTACTTTTTGAGATATGGCGTTCCTTGTAAACACTTAAAAAATTGTGAAAAAGGGCCTCCTCCCCCTACAGGGAAGAGTAATGAATGTTCCAAAAACAAAATTTTCTATTTGAAACCATCCCTAATTTGAAAAAAAATTTCAACAAGCAAAATAATCATAAATAAAAAAGTTGCTTTTTTATTTGAACTCCTCCCTTAAACAATCAACAAAAATATACTTAAGTGTATTTGTACTGTTAAGATTTTGTAAATGGCAATTTTGCAGTGGGCGGTGTTGTTACTTTTATTGTAACCATAAAGTAAATAATAGTCATTGCAACGGTAGTAAGAATATTAATTTTAAGTTTAGCTTGGCTAGAGTGCTAAAAAGAACTTTCATCGAATTTTTCTTCTGTACCTAAACAGGAACCAATTTTTATTTCACCATAAAATTTTCAAAAGTGTCGGATTGTTGGTGAATAAATAGTCTACAAATAAATAGTCTACAGATACATTACTTCGAAAAAATTTTTTGCCCTTTTTTTATTGGTTTTAATGATGTATTAATATGTCTGGAATGATATTCAAAAGAAATTATGACTTCGGAAATATTTTAAGAAATATTCCCAATACACATAAGTGGTTGAATAGGTATCTGACTGAGGTGACTGTCGAACACAGGATCGTTGATCTAGTCGCGAAGACAGCTGGCTAGTTACCGGGAGATCCTGCGTTCGATTCCCAGCCGATCCAGTTTGATAATTTTTTCAATCGCTTTGTGATTTTTCATTTACATTTGAATTTCGGTCATATAAACCAAAGAAATCGAGTGCTTAAAGTTTCAGTTTAGCTGAACGATAAATGAACATATAAATACTGCGTATGTTTAAATGTGAACAACAGTTCGTCATACGTAGTAATGTTTCATAAGCACTCGATAATATTTGAAATTGAAAATTTTAAGAAATGCTTTGCACCCAAATTCTGAAACGACCGAGCGATTGAAAAATTCAAAAACGCCGTTCCACTACGCATAGCAGCTTGGTCGATAACTTTACATTTCCACAAATAACTCACAGATGGCGTTAATGATGGGTATAAACACACGAAACGGTAAACACGTTTTGAAACTTTATATGCATATTTGTTGAAACTACGTTTACCAAAATGGTGGACAAGATAACTCCAACAATTTTCTTGAAATTTTACCCGTAGCTTCGTAGATAGATTATCTAGACCCTAGATAATCTATCTACTTTTTAAATTGGTTAAAAAATGGATTTTTTTTATTAGCACATTAAGACAAATGTCAAAAAAATAAATTCAAATTGAAAAATTCTCAAAAAATTACCCACAATCCAATAACTTGTATCATTAAAATCAGTGATTTGTGCGTTCTAGTTGATAATAGGACACATACCGAACAGGGAAAGGAGAGGGAATTTTTAATATTTAAGGTGTAAATAGAATAGAACACATTAATCAAATTGTTTAAATTGTATTTTCGTAACAAAACACCCACAATGCAATGCGTACATTTACAACACAATAATTAATTGCATTCACTAAAAAAAAAAAAAGAAAATAATTTATATGACCTATTATTTATTTTCTTGTTAGGCAATTTCTTTTCTTGTTAGGCAATTATTCAAAAATTTTCTAAGCTGACATTTAACAGAATGTAATTAGTAAAAATAATATGCTTTTATTCATTTCATGGTTTTGTAAAGAGAAATCAAAAACTTATTTTTTAAATATACCTGATAAAAAAAAAATCCTATCCAAATTTTGGTTAGCACTCTTATTTCATCAAAAATTTAAATAACGATAGCTAATTTCAAGCTTCTGTCATGAAATACTTAAGTGGCCTATTTGTTTTCAATGACCCATTTGAGTTCTGCAAATGATAAATTCTAATATAATCCTATTTTTTAAAGGACAACTCTTTATTTCCGTTTTGTGTCCTTTAAGATGAAAGTATACCTACCACTGACCCAATACGTCCTTTTTTAACTTTGACCCGCATCCAAATAAAATTGTCGGTCGCTGCTCTTTACTACAATTTTTGCGCAAGCGTGATAATTATTCTTATAATTTCAAAGCTTAGTTGATCAAAAAAATGATCAGTTTCTTTTCTTAGGTCCTTTTAATTTTGAAACTTACCGTACTTGAGTCAATTATTTTGAATAAATACTTGAATTAAAACACATTAACTCTAATTATATGGAATTATTGCTTGTTTGTGTTTACGATTTAACTAAATATGTAAATAGATGTAATAATATATTTATCAGTAGCGCCAACAATAAAATGCAATTTAAATTTAATCAAAAGTTTACAAAATAAACCAATTGTTTTAAGTAGATATTTTTTGGCGTTCATAGCATAATTAAATCTTTTTTTAAAAATTTTATTTGAGTTTTAATTGAAAGATCTAACAAAGAATTAAACAAAAATTATTAAACTTGACCAATTAATTAATAACAACTAATAAAATTATTTAAATGTTTTATTTTGAACTTGACCATTCGTAGCAAAACAAAAAATTCAAAACAAAACGAGAAATAATTGATTTGCATAAAAATTACCTCATAGGTCAAAATTAATGTTATCATAATGAAAATAGATTTGTCTACAGGGGCGATTTTAGGATTTTTATTTTGGATAGGCTCGAATTTTTCTGTATTGTAAACATATAATTTATGTGCATAATTTTTCTTGAAAATACGGACATTCTTTTATTGCATAATTTTAAACTGAACAAAATTAACGTCGATGTTTTATGTGAATTATGTACATTCTCCACCATGTGGTCTGAAAACGACATTTCATATTACAGGATCTAATAATAATATTACAGATAACGGTGGAAACAATTCCGGGCTTCAAGAATTATAGGGTTGACCCGGGTAATTGTGAATGGATTTTCATGAGTTGAGATAAAAGCGTTGTTTTAAGTATTTTTCATTTTATATATCACATTGTGGTTGATTTATTTTTAATTCTACATTATTCAGGATGCAAATCTTATCAATTTCGGGGTAAAAGTGAATGCCATCAAAAAAATTATTTAGAATGGATTACAAGAAAAGTGTGGTACGTCAGAGTAAAGCCCAACTCAAATTCTTCAGATTTACTCCACTTTCAAATTTTTCATCATACTTTAGCGGTCACAGTTTCTCTTTGTTTAATGCAAGTTACGCATACCTCAAATTTCTACAAAAAATCAAGGTTAAAGAAAAATAACAAAAATTGTAGGAACAAATTTATTACAAGCTAAAAATGATATTTTGATGATATTTTGTCATTTTATCATATAAAAAATCAAAAAATTCCATGTATTCACACAAAAACAAGGAAAATAAGACTTTAATATAATAAGACTTTAATAAGTGTCGATATTTGTCTGAATTAAATGGTCGGCCAATTGGTCACAAAACAACATTTCATATTACACGACCTAATATTATTCCAGATAATGGCGTAAATGATTCCAAGCTACAGGAAATCTATTCAGAGTTAAAGAATTGCTTTTAAACATTTCTCTAATGCTTAAAAAAGTGACAACATTTATCGGAATTACATGGTCGGCCAAGTGGTCGGGAAGCGACATTTCATATTACACGACCTAATGTTATTGCAAATAATGGCGTAAATGATTCCGAGCTACAAGAAATCTATTCAGAATTAGAGAATTGCTTTTAAACTTTTAGAGAATTGAAATTGAAAAAATTGTAACTGTTTCTCCCATTAGAGAGAGTACCAATACACATACATAGGTGATTGAATGATTGTCTGGCTTGGGCGGCTGTCGAGCACAGGATCGTTGGTGTAATGGCGAACACACTTGGCTAGTTACCGGGAGATCCTGGGTTCAATTCCCGTCCGATCCGGTTAATTTTTTTAATCACTTTGTGATTTTTAATTTATTTCTTTAATGCTTAAAAAGGTGCCGATATTTACCTGAATTACATGGTCGGCCAAGTGGCCACAAAACGACATTTCATATTACACAACTTAATGATATTCTAACTAATGGTGGAAATTATTCCAGGCTAAAAGAAATCTACTCAGGGTTAAAGAATTGTTTTTAAATATTTGACATAAAGTGTCTTTAAACATAAAGTGCAGACAGACCGGATTAACGCACTAGTAATTTTTTTCAAAATTTTTGGGTAGGTTCGGGGCTACCCGCTAAAATTACCACTGTTTGTCTTTTTTTTTCTAATATTGGTCTCATTTTAGACCAAAATATCGATGCTTTAACTCAAAAAATCACAATAAACTGCATTGATTGTTATATTTTGTTACTGTTCTAAATGACATGAAAAGGAAGCTTTGGTTTGCACTCTAAGTGCATTTCTACGTAGCAAAATTTCTAATAAACAGTTAAATTAATAATAATTTAAATATAGATATTTGTAAAATGATAAGTGCAATTCCTATGTATTTATTTAAAAAGTTGACACAATAATTAACTTCAATTGACTTTTCTATAAACATTTACAAATTGCAATGATATAGAAGGTAAAAAGTGCATTTGCAAAATTTCTTCAAGTTAAATTCGTATATTAATATTTTAAACGTTATTCCAACTTATGTTGACGTTTTTTTTTTTTTGACGCATGACCTTATCAAATATGGCCGTGAATTCGTTTTTATCCATAAAAGGTTTGCTCGAATTATTTATTGTTTTTAATCCTTACGTGTTTTAATGAGTCTAATGACATTGCTTTTATAAATAGACTGTTTAAATAAAATTTAACAAAATGAAAAATTCAATTAATTGTCATGTACTAATGCTTGGATGTGTCTAATTATATGAACTGGTCCGCGTTGTTAAACAGTGCCAAATTTTATTCACTACCTATGTTTACGATAGACGTAAAATAAATAAAAAAAATTTAAGTAAACTTCAAATAAAAATGTCACTTGCAATCATTAACAGTGTATTAAGCAGGGCTGGGAAAAATGGTTCATAGAAACCATTTAACACTATGAGGCCCGAGCACTTTCATAGTGAACTTCCCCGGAAGCCGGCAATATTTAAAAAAAAAAAAAGCTTTATATAAACAAATACATAAAATAAAATGATTCAAACACTGAATAGATTCAACACAGTTCAACATGTATGTGTAAAACTGTAAACATACGTACGTGATACGTACATACTACATATACACTGACATTCAAATCAATTTTATTTAAAAATATAAATTATATTTTTTGTTTATCTTAAAATTTTTTATACATAGAAACCAAAAGAGTAGTGTGTGTCGGTATGTATTTATTTGTGTGAGTAGGAACACATCCGTGTGATGAATGATGATAAACATCGCACACATAATGCGTAACCAACTAATCAATTAATCATTGATCGCGGTCGGCCTCTGGGCATGTTTTGTTTGGTTTCGGATGCCGAAGCCGTGGGACTGAAGGTGTTAAAATAGAAAATGGAAAATGGTTTCCAAAAATGCATTTAAAATACAAAATGGAAAATGGTTTTGCTAAACATATTTAAAATAGAAAATGGAAAATAGCTATTTAAAATGGATTATAAAATGCTAAATGCTTTTCTTACTTTAAATTTATTCTATAAATTTTTATATTAATAAAAAAAAAGTTAAGAAAATGTCAAACGTACTAAAATCAAATAAGGGCAGTCTTTGGAGAAAATTTTATAAAGTTTACGAAAAAAGAAAACGAAATTTAACTCTTGAAATATTGTTACTCAAAAATATTATAAAATTTAATTCAGCTTTAATATATTCAAACCTTGAGTACGCTACAACTGCGACTTCTAAATTACATATAAAAATGATCTACTCGAAATACAAAAACATTTCTTATCGACGTGTCTTAAAGATAATACCACAGAACTTGAGTCAGAAAAGTTTGACTTGAGAGAACTGTAGCTCTAGTAATAAATTTAACTTAAGTGACATTGCAATTCAAGTTACCTATAGAAAATTTGAGCCAATTGAATCAACTTCTATTTTATTTACAATTCGTTAGACTACGTTCAACTCGAGTCTATGATTAATATGAGTCATAAGTGTCATAAATACACACATAAATTTCTGTATGCATGCATTTTTATTTTAAATGTAAAATGGATTCAAATTTTCATTTTAAATACAAAATGGAAAATGGTTTGAACGAACTTATTTAAAATAGAAAATGCAAAATGCCATTTTATATTTTAAATACATATTTGAAATGAAATCATTTTAAATAAATCCCAGCCCTGGTATTAAGAAACAATAGTTTGGACATTATAGGGTCGTATTAAGGGGAAATTTTGAAAAACAGGCTTGTATTCTGAGAATAATCGTTTATTTTCATCAGTTGTTTGATTAAATAATTCGAATTTTTGTATTCTATTTTTTGCTTGTCTTTACACATGTATGACATGTGTCGGTCGCACATAAAAAAATTTAAATTTTTCTTCGTTTTTTCATTGTAGGTGATCTTTTTGAATTATTTATTAGCTATTAAAATTTTTAATGATCATTTAACCTTGAAATGTATTTATTTTTAAATATTTTTTACACATACATTGAGAAAAATTTCGTAAGAGAAATATATGCCCAAACGGGAATATTCCGAACTAAAAATCAAGAAAATTAATATTTTCCATACGAATTTCCATCTTTAATTTTCTCAGCACTTTCACCATAATTTTTAAAAAGACGTTTGGTTTTTTTTACCAAAAGATAATTTTTTAAAACCTGTCTAGTATTAATTATTAGATAATTTTTTTTTCAAATTGATATCCATTAAAATTTATTGTTAGCACTTACTTAAAAATCTATAAATAACGTCACACTTAAGTCAAATGCCTATTTAAAAATTTAAAAAAAAAAAAAAAAGTTTAAAAAATGTATTAATTTGTTACGCTTTTTGAATGATTCATCTCCAAATATTTTATCACATTACCTTTGACTAGGTGTACATAATATGTAATTTTTTACCTCCTCAAAAAAAATGAATTATAGTTGATATATTTTATAAAGATAATTGCACAACACAATTCAAAAATCTACCACTAATTCCAGATGAGAGCGAAAAGTACTTTTTTTAAATCAAGTATTCAGCATTAACTCCTATTTAACCTCTTAATATATAATGGTTACAGTGCCGAAAAGTGTATTCTAATCAAAAATGTTTTTTTCAGTACATTTTATTCAACAAGTGGTCGAACATACTGAAAAGCAAACTTGATCAAAATTACTAAAGATGTTTCCGAGGAAAAAGAAACATATACATAGAGTAAAAGCTCCTATACCCGAACGCGTTCAATACCCGAACAGTCTTGATATTTTATATATTAATGAAGTTATTTCTGAAAAAAAAAAAGATAAATATTAAAACTGTTCGAGTATTGAGCGCGTTCCGGTATAGGATCTTTTACTTAATACAAAATTAGCTCGTTTAATAATATAGAAAGGAAAATACGCAATCATCTTTATTTAGAATATCAACATTCTAGTTAAACACCTATAATTTTATTAAAATTTTTAATGTAATAAATTCTGTTTAAGAATATGATTAATAAGATTTCATTAAAATTATTTTAATTATATTCAGTACCTTTTTTTCACATCCAATTTGTTTTTTTCGTTAATAATGAATGACGTTTACAAATATGTAACAATGTACTGTAGACAGACATACGAAATTTTTTCATTCATATTTCAAAATACAAAAAAAGGAATAGAATTCATTGACACTTGAAATGACTATTATAAGTATATAAGAATACATTTTTTTTTAGAGATCAATATACTAGAAAATTATAGTCTTATTAGTTACTGTATTACGTGATGTCAAATATAATTCGAATATTCTTAATCGTCTCTCTAAAAAGAATTTCTAACTGAGTCCTATTTTTTGGACACCAAAATCGAAAAAGTTAAATTTTGTCTTTTCTTCCCGGTGCGGCTTCTACCAAAATGAGAGGTTCATTTTAGAGCTCTTAGGATATTTTCTGGTACAGGAAAGTATCCTATGAAATTAATAGATATGATAGACGTATGATCCTTAAAAAATGTGTAAATACCATCCACTAACTTCAATAACTATCCCCAAAGTAGCTTTCAGTAATAAAATAATTAATTACTTAAAAGAATAGACAAAACAAAGGCGGTACTACTTGAAAAAATGTCCTGAAGCAAGCAATTTAGCAAGTATTTTACAATTATTTTACGGATTTACTATACCTAAACTTTTATACCTACTTATAAATTATAATAATCATACAACAATATTTATTGTTGTAAAACCGGAATAGATGACATTGAGAGAAAAATTTATTGAAAATTCATTTTCCTCCAGCATGTGGGTTTTCATAAAAGTGATATTTTGATTTGATTATTTTAAATAATTACCATTTGTTTATTAAAAATATTTTTCAATAAAATTGCACTTGTATATTGCACTTGTAATAAATTATTCCTACAAATACACCGAGTAGTCTGCCGTGTTATGCAAGAGTCGATTGTATTTATTTCATAATAAATATAAATGACAATTTGATGTACATACTCATATTCATACAAGGTGTAGAAATGAGTCATATAATTTAATTTTTTTCTTTTTTTGTATAAATTAACCGATTCAGTTCACGTGTATTTTTTATATACAATATGAAAATTGTTAAAATAAATGATTTTTTAAAAGTCAACCAACAATAATATATTTACATTTATTTATTGCCATTACGTCATAAAAGTCATAAAATATAAATTCAGAATGTACCATACTAGCCTAGTTGCTCCGAGATAGTCAGGTATGAAAGTATATGTCAGCGAAAAAATTTTCTTTTATCAAAAATTAAATAATGTATTAACTGTATTAATATTCTTCAGTTATTATATTTGTATACCACTTGTTTTTTTGTATTTCCGCGCGCTTATGTTGTAGCAATATAAAAGCATTGTTGAAAAAGCGTTGTAAAAACGTTATAAAATGATGTTTATAAATTATATTTCAAAAACGGCGTAATGACTAATTTTTATTTCTTATTAAATATGGTTTGTAACTTTGTATTTTATAACATTTGATAAATTTTTATCAAATTCCTTTGACACGTTTTCATTTTCATAAAAGAAAATAATTCACTAATTAAAAAATGCAAGAAAGTGCAAGATTTTTAAGCAATAACAAAACCAACACCAAGACTGCATTTTGCAAGACCAAGACCAAGACTCAAATTGCTCTAGCAAGACCAATACCAAGACTCTTAATGCAAGAACAAGATCAAGACCGAGACTGCCAAGTCTTAGTTTTGGTCTTGCATTTGCTCATCACTAGAGAAAGAGTGAGGTCCGAGCTAGAGTAGCACTAAAAGTAATGTAACTTCATTTCAGAACTCGAACCGAATGTGAAATCAGGATCAGGCGAATATTATTTCCTATATTTTCAAGTCCAGAATTATTTATTAAAATCCATCTTAAAATTACCTTTGAACTTTGTTCTCGATTATTAGGTTTCGAATACCTCAACGTTGATTTGTGGTTTTATATATTTTATTTTTTGCACTTAAAATATTTTATAGATCTTCTTCCGTCAAATTTTTATTTTCCAGCGCCTCCACCAAAGTTAAAATATACTTGTATATATTTTGTTTGAAGATAAAACTGGATATATACCATCGAGTTATGCTTGCTTTTTAGATTCTCCTTGGTAAAAGTTGCTAAGGTATTTTTATAGTATAATGTGCAATAAGTGCGGGAAATTGTCGATTGCCCACGAAAGCGAAGTTACGAAGATTGCGCACGAACGTAGTGAGTGCACTCATTCGCTTGAGTGGGGCAGTCGACAATCTCGCACGAGTTGCACATATTATTTTTTATTACGAATTTCACATACTTTTTTCTATTATTATCACTATTTTTGACATTTTTATTACTTTTTAAAATAATATTTTTAAGTGTTCGTCTTTTTTTTCTGAATTAATTATCATTTAAATTACTTTGTTGGTGGTTTCTATAGAAATAATTATGAAATATTTATTGAATGAAAAATTAAGAGGCGGCTTTGCGTGTTTTGATTAAATTTTGCGTGTTTTATTGTCAATTTGCGTGTGGAAAGTTACTTTCCACACGCAAAAAAGTATGCGGGAAGAGTACAGTGGGGGCAAACAGCTATTTTGCGTGCAGAGATGTGTGCGCCAAGTTAGTACTTCTCCCGCATGAGTAATAAAAAATTATTTATATGCACTTTTAACCTTCGTTTGTTTAATACAACCGTCGCTTTTTTTATTTTTGGTAAATTTCAAATGAATAACAAAAACTTGTACTAAATAAAAACAAAAAAGCCGTCTTCTTTATTCAAAATGTTATACTTCCAAGGTTATATGTATACATTTAAAACAATTGACAGTAAGTATAATCGAGGCCTCAAAAAGTCGCAAAAAATTCAAATAAATAATATACTAAATGAATTGACTGGTAAATAAATAGAGTCATCTTATGTAATGGAAATAAATTTGTTTAAAACCAAGGTAATCTTGAAAACATATGTACCCAATACCCATACTGTGTGCCAAGTATATACAAACAAGTCATAATATGATTATTAATTGTATAACCCATTTAACCATAAATGGACGATGGCCATATATGGTGTTAAAATTACA
This sequence comes from Brachynemurus nebulosus, assembly GCA_035578155.1. Classification (NCBI taxonomy): domain Eukaryota; kingdom Metazoa; phylum Arthropoda; class Insecta; order Neuroptera; family Myrmeleontidae; genus Brachynemurus; species Brachynemurus nebulosus. The sequence continues at coordinate 76,964,360 of JAPWDM010000002.1, read as the reverse complement.
TATCTCCATGGCTTATTTAAAACAAATCAACTTGTTCAAAAACAACAATATTTAAAAATAAGAATTATTTTAACTACATATTAACTACTGCTGTTGTATATGTGAATGTTATTTTAAGAAAATAAAAAAAAAAATATGGGACATTTTTATCACATAATTTAAAATCAGTATCGATTGCAAAATTTCAATAATTTTGTTATTTAATTTGATTTCAATTAAAAGATAAACAGAAATGATTCATAATCATAATATTGTGCTTCCATAATTTCAATTTAATTAAGTTGCAGCAACATAGACCAAAAACAGATTTCTAAACCCCAAGTTAGTCTAGTGGTTAACAACGCCATCCACTCTTGTCTGGTAGATCGTGAGTTCAAAACCAACCGGGGGGAAAAAAATAAAAAAAATTTTAATTTGAATCACAGAAAGAGACTCATTTTTTTATAAAATTAAAATTGTGAAACTGGCCAAAAATCGAGTTGACAATGTAAATCACATTTCCAAATTAAATTTTGACATTTTGATCGTAAAAAAAGAAAGTTTGTAAAAAGGAGGTAAAAGCTTGATGTTCAGTGCTAGCTACAAGTTTTGGTCGTTGCCCATAGGAAGGCAGTTTAATATTTTATTGATAAAATACAAAAATTCATCTCTGCGTCGCCATTAAAGACAGAAAAAATGAAGAAATTAATTTCATTCTTTGTTTTCAGCAAAGTGGCGCGTAATTTAACAAGATGTCCACAGAAGTAACGGGTGATATAAGTCACATTACAGATGAAGATCTACTTCGTCGAATGGTATGCACCTATTAGACATTACCTAGTATATTTTTATTAACAAAAACTATTATTTTTCCCATACAGTGGCAACAAGCAGAAGATTTTTCACGTAAAAAAGAAATTCGTGCACACATGTATAAATTACGAGAGCAAAGACTAAAGGAATTTTATACGACGGGCGAAGTTTTACGCGACGTACAACGTTCAAATAGTTCACCTGGTCTACGTGAAGGTACAAGTGGGAAAGACAGTAGTAAAACAGAGACACAACATTACACAAAATCCACACAGTACACACGAACTGGTGACTCGGGTCTTACACATGCCGATTCATTAACCGATCAAAGTTTCCTCTCTTTAAAAAGTAAAGAGATACGGGACTCTGAATCTCCGACACGAGATATCTCTTACAGATCTCAAGGTAAATCACTGAATTCCTCCATTTAAAAAAATTATGGCAATTTCTCAATAAGAGTGCACACGATAATTTTTGAAAATTTCTGATTTTATATAATAGGCATGACCCAAAACGAATATAAATGAACGTAAAAATTGGCGGTTGTGTTTAATTTTTTTATAATTTGTAAAATTTTCAAAAAATATTTTGTGCACTCTTATTAGGAATTAGCCATTGTATTACCAACACTCAGTTTTTCTTTCCAGATATTGTCAGACATGGTGATCATGACTGGAAAATAATTACAAGTAGTGAAACTAGTGAGGATGGAAAAGCTCACTCAGCCACACGCCTTGCTACGACGTCCGGAGTACGTGAAATCGATGGCGGAGTTAATAAATTCGCCGCACAAAGTGAAGAGAATAAATTTGAACGAACGGATGGCGATGAAAACAATTATTCACGAACAGTTGGAGCCAGTTCCAAAAATGTCGCCGAGGAACATTTTGTTACTGGCGATGAAAACAATTTTCAAAAAAGCTCTTCCAAAATGAGTTCATCAAGTTCGCACGTTGTTCAACATTTTTCAACTCGATCCGAACAACCAACTCACCCGTCGGCGCCCGAAGAAAATTTAATCGATTTCGACAGTTCGCAAACGATAACGAAAGATTATGCATTACAACGAACCGACAAAGATGATGTTGATAACTTTAGTAGAAATCAGTATCAAGATTACAGATCACGAAAAGTGGTTGAAAGTTCAACAAACGAAAGTCAACAAAATGTATCATCTAAAGTGAGTAGCGACCATTCCACAACAACACAAAAAGAAACCTGCGAAACAACAACTGATAGAACAGTAGATCAAAGTGGTATAGTCACATCAAAAGTTGTCAAAGTTTACAAGTCAGACGATCCAAACGTACCAGATTACGCCAAAACAAACATAAAGGGCGGAACAACTCAAATTATCACAGAAACGCGCACTATGCCCGACGGTAGCACCATAACAAAAACGAAATATGAAACAATGGGTCCAAAACCAGTTGATGATTATTCTGAAATCAGCAGTGTCACATCACACACTGTGAGAAATGGTACACAAATCAAAGAAAAAACATCTCAGAGTTCAAAGTATGCCACTGAAAAGTATGATAATGTGAGTTCCTCGACAACTCGCACTCTTCAAACAGATTACGATCAAACAAGTCAATCGAAGAGAGTAATCGATCAATCCGATCAAACCCAAAAGACACAAGAGATCCAAGATGACACAACTACTGAAGATATATTATTAAGAACCTCAAAAACCAATGAAACGGATATTAAAATCACAAAATCTACTGACGATTTTATAAACACTGAACGTGATCAAATTTTAAACCAAGAATATGACGCACAAACATCAAAATCACTTAGAAATGTACATTCGTCAACTGGTGATGATGGACCCGTTGACAAAGACCACTACAAGACAACGTACCAACAAGAATATACAAACAAACGAATCAGTGTAGAAGTCAGTCCAACGCATGATGCATTCGCCAGGTCATTACGCACGACACCCGAGAGAATTTCACCCAGTAGAAGTTTACGAACAAGTTCGAGTTCCATACGAAGTAGCCCTGAAAAACTTTCACCAACACGAGGTACCAGATATGGTTCCAGTGACACTGTAACCAAAGTAACAACAGATACATCAAGACGAAGCACAAGTCCCTACAAGGAATATCAACCAAGATCAAGTCCTGAACGTAAATCACCAACTAAAGAATCGTCACCTTCGTACCGACAAAGTCCCGAGCGCAAACCTCAAACTTATTCAAGTTCTCCTAAACAAAGCCCTGAACGAAAATTGCAACCTAGCCCAGAACGAGTCGTCTACCCAAGTCGCATTACTGATGAAAAAATTACAACAAGCCATAGAAAAACTGTGCAAAAAGACACAACGAGCCACACTGAACGGGACACTTCACCTCGTAAAAGTGTGTACGCCACCGATTATTGTAAAGAAACATCTCCAAAAAGAGCTTCACCTTCCAAGGACCGTGTTAGTCCAACAAAAGACTCACCTAAAAAATATTCTCCCGATTATCCAACATATGACCGTAAAAGTGAATCACCTACAAAATATACTCCAACCGATCGAAGAAGTCCATCAAAAGAATCAACGAAACCCAGAGAATCACCTCAAACAACACCACGTTCAAGTCCTTCAAAAGACATATCAAAAAGTCGTCCACAATCTACGTCTCCAACCAAATCATCGCCAACGAAAACTTATCCACAGAGTACAGAAGATGTTCCAAAATATCCAAAAGAAGGCGGTCCAGACACTAATACATTTACCCGGCGTAAAACGAGCCCCACTAAAGATTATCAACCAAACACCGATGCAGATGTGGACGATCTTGGTGTAAAAATTACGAAGACAAACACAGACACTTTCACGCGACAATCTAAGAAAAAAACTACCACTGAAAGTCGCAAAGAAAGCATAGAAATTGAAAGCGAATATACAACTCCTTCAAGTCGACCAGACCAAATTACCCCAACTCATGTTACCACTGAAACTGAAGAAATTACAAAAACTGATACAAAACGTAAAACTTCCGGCGGTATTTTGAAAAATGCAAGAAGACCATCTGATACTACAACAGATCAACCAAAAGAAAAATCACCCAAAAAAAGACCTTCACGGGAAAGTTCACCAACAACCCCAGCAAGTGATATTGAATTTCTTCAAAAAACCACACAAATTATTACAGATTTAGATTCAAATGAAACCATTACTGTTGCCATAACTGACGATCACATCAAAACGATTGTGGATTGCCCAATAACACTAGACATAACTGATAAAACGGCCACAGTTAAAACAACAGAAACAACTACCATTGAAGGACAACAAACTATTTCGCAACCAAAACCGGTTCCAGACATAAGCACATTAGTGTCACCAACTCCGGATGAATCAGCACCAAAAGAATTTTTAGTTTCGCCAAATGATAGCGAAACGACATATCCAACAAAAACACCTACCAAATCAGGAAAGGCACCTCGTAAAGAGCGACCACCTTTGCGTAGAAAAGAAACTTATGAGGATAAATGTGCTGAATTATTGGGACTAATTCCAAAGAAAAAAGACGAAACTGAGACCGTTGAAACTGAAGTTACCGAGCACACAATTGTTAAAAAGGATAAACCCAAGGATGATATTTATCCAACTGAAACAGATAAATATTCTCGTACAACTGATTTCCTAACTCAAGAAAAATTCGATACTGAAATTAAAGAAAGTTATACAGTTAAATCCACAGAAACGGATGTTACGAAAGAAGAATTCGAAAAAACAACTGGTATTACCATAGACACTACAACAAGAAAGTCACCATCTCCTGAAAGATTATCGAAAAAGGGCAGAAAGAAGAAGACACCATCACCAGAAAAACTTATACCCAGACCCACAACTGACGCCAAAGAAACTGAAGGGAAGTCTGTTACTGAAACTTTAGAAATTACTATAACTGAAAAAGAACCTAGAACTCAAATTGTTCCTTCACAACCAACTGAAAAGGAACCAGAACTGAGATCTCCTACAAAATTAGATAAAACTACTAGAGATGAAACGTTCATTCAGTCGACCGATTATGAATCATACAAACGAGATACAGAACAAACCAGACAATCAATCGAATCTAGAGAGTCTATCGTTGAAATTGAACCTAAAACAAAATCACCAGAAAAAGAGAAACCTGAAAAGGTTGAACCCACTTCCGAAAAACCAGGAAAACGAAAATCACCTGAGAAACAAAAGTCTCTCCCACGTACTAGCCCCGAAAGACAAGAAATAAAAAAACAAAAAGATCAAACTCAGATTAAAGTAGACACAACTATCACTCTGGTAACAACAGAAGCCGATCAAACAGAAGATGTTATTAAGGAAAAGCCTAAGTTCGCGCCTAAAGATTACCCTGAAGAGAATACCTTCGAGATTATGGAAAATGGAGATATAAGCGAGTCAGAGTCGTACAAATACATTAAATGTGATGATCGAACAGAAGTGAATCTAATTCGGGGAACGAATGAGGTGACAAAAGTTTCTGAAGTTAAAAAACCACACGAAACAGAGCCTAAAAAGACAGAACCAACTTCCAAAACACCTGTTAGTAAAATACGTAAGCCAACTGAAGAGCCAACAACGAAAAAGCCAATATCTAAGCAAAGCTCGCTTAAAGAAATAATATCCAAAAGATCACCTGAAATAAGTCCAGAAAGAAAATCACGATTACCGGAACCAAAAACACCCGCAAAACCATCAGATCGAAAAACCACCTCCTACCAAATGATTCGCAATGAACGTATACAAACAACAAAACAACGTTCGCCAGAATCCAGCCCTGAACGTAAGACTCCAAAGAAACCTGTTCAAAAAAGTCCCGAAAGCAAACCAACTAAGCCTCTAACAAAACAAATATCTGCTAAAGAATTTACGTCTCCGAGTCCAACCCCACCAAAACCTCTGGGAAAAACACCAAGTCGCACATCCATAAAATCTGCCGACCAAATTAGGACTTCTCCAGTTAAACAAAATAAAGTCACAACCGATACGAAAAAACAAGTTACTTCAACCATAACGGTTTCCGTCAGTCCAACGAGATCAATCCCGAAACGAACTGAAATAAAAATCACCCCTAAAACAGTTCCACTTAAACCATCTTTGCCGCGAAGACATACAGATGAAAGTTTAATGGCAAAAACCAAAAAACCATCTTCACCCAGTTTACGACCAACTGTTACAGCAAAAGCAACTAAAATAACTCAATCCGCGATAAAAACTAAAAAGATTACATCAATAGATGGCAAAATCAAAAAGAAACCAATTACGGAAAAATCGGAAGAAGAAACTTCAGACACTGAGTATGATTATGAAGGCGAATCAATGGTTACCAATACATCCATAATAGACGGCGAAGAATACACCAACGACACTACTACATCTCGCGTAACCCAAGAATTCATAAAGAAGGAATCCACAAATTACATAAAAGGTACAAAAACATCTCAGACTCGAATTAGAGCAAAAACTGATTCGCCTGAAAAGCAAATAAAAACTACACCAAGTAGCAAAGTGAGTCCTAAGACAGCAGAACCTCTGAAAAAAGGCCCAATAACCAAAAAAAGACCAGATATTAAGATCGCCACAAAAACTATAACTTTAACCGCAACAACAGATACAACATCAGAACAAATTGTGGATATGCAACAATCAAAATCCTCACGGGAACCCTCCGCTGAACATGTCTGGCCATGTCCCGTTTCCAGCGACTTGGACACTGGTAAACCACGTTACCCAGATGATATTTACGAACCAGATGATAATGTGAGCAGAAGGAAACCCACAAGGCTATCAGATATTCCAATAAGTGAAACGGAAAATGTAACAGACTTCACAACCCAACAAAAAATCACCGAAATTACCGACGAATATCCAGAATCGCATGTACCCAGGTCAACAAGAATTACAGAGATTGACAAAGTGCAAGAGACAGATGAATGTTTACTTAGCGTCACCGATAAAGTCAATAAATTTTTACACACTGCCGAAAATTTGACAAAAACAACAAAAACTGATTCAGTTGCCCCAAAAGTTTCCAGACCCGAGTTGGTAATTGAAGATGAAACATTAATATCTGATGAATGCTTACTAAGTGTTTCAGATAAAGTAAATAAATTCTCGTCGACAGTCAAACAACATTTAACATCAGAAACCGTAACTGAACGGCCAAAATCGCCCCGTTGTCGAAATTACGATGACAGAGAATATTATGTTGCTGATGACACTGACGAATGCCTTCTAAGCGTCACAGACAAAGTCAACCGATTTACAACAACAGCTGAACAGACAATATCCAAAAAAGACACTTCAGTTGCACCAAAAGTTCCTCGTCCAGACATATCAGAGCAGGTGGATGATAAATTAAAAGAAGACGAATGCTTACTAAGTGTCTCAGACAAAGTAAACAAATTTTTATCAACGGCCGAGAAATTAGCTACAACTAAAACTACAGTAACAACAACGGAAGCCAGAACTGTTGAGAAATCTCGATCAAAATCAAAATCACCAGAAAAGGAGATAATCTCAAAATCTCCTCAAAAGACACCTACCAAACAAACACCAGAGCAAACAGAACCAATCCAAAAGAAATTGCAAGAGACACCAAAATCGTCAAGGAGCAGTGAAGCCGTACGCAAAGCTAAGGCAATATTTGAAAACATAAGTGCCACACAAGAAACGCCTAAACAACGCGACATATTAAGCCGTCCATCAATTTGGGAAGGTAAAAAACTTGCCAAAGATGAGGTCAAACTTACAGATATTGGAGTTCAGAAGAAAATCGTGGACACTGAAAAAGAAAAGAAAACTGAACATATAAAAGAATCATCAACGAAAGTGATAAAGGATGTACAACAGGAAGAAACAACACTTAAGAGTACAAAACTCTTACTAAGCAAAACGGATAAAACTGAAGATACCACCCAACAAATTTATCAGAAACCTGTTTCAGAATCACCCGTTGAAAAATACAAGAAGCTAATAAGTAAAAATGAAAGTACTGACAATTTTGTCAAGAAGCCATTTACTCCGAAAAAACTTGATAGTTCACCAAAAACAGAAGTGTCAACAAAACCGATTGAAAAACCGAAAGAGGTTGAACGTCACGAACCAAAAGAAAAACGTCGTGAAATTTCCCCCGTTAAAGATTCGGTACCTAAGAAACCTGTTGAAGAACGTATGGTGAAAAGGGAAATGAGTCCACTGGGAACTGAAGAAATATGTGATAAAAAGACTACCAAATTTGGCGTTGTTTTAAAGCGAACTGATTCTGGCAGAACAGTTACCCAAACTGAACGTAGACGAAGCAGTTCAGCAGATCCAAATCATCAACCATGTATTGAAGATATTGAAGATTTGTGTCTATTGGAACAAATGGTAAATTCACAAAATTTAACCGGAAAGAAGTTGGCAACAGAAGTTGAAAAATTTTAAAATAAAAAACAAAAATATTTTCAACATCCCACGCCAATTTTTTTTCTGGTCAAAATTCATTTTTCCAACTATTAAAACTGAAATATTTTTATTACAGCTTGAAAAAGTAGTAGGATATGAACAGCGTCGACGAATTCGAGCTCAAATCCGAGTAGTCAAGAAATTAATACAAGAAGGTAAAATTACAAGCACAGTAACAACAACGACTCGAACATCATCCTCATCATCACCTACACGGGAATCAAAAACCACAGTCACTACAGTAACTACGCAAAGGAAATCGCCTGAAAGGAAAACACCAGAACGGTTATCCCCAACAAGGAAATCACCTGAACGTAAACCACTGCCAAAATCACAAAGTCCTATCAAAAAAGATCAAGTAAAAGACACCCAAGATACTCAAAAATCTTACCTCAGACAAACGGTCACTTCAGAAAATCGACAATCCGTTAAACCGTTACCCGACCATCACACCGATATGTCCGTCACCAAACACGCAGCATTCCTAGCATCGAAAACCGTAACTGAATCTCACGTTTCATCGACAATCCAAAACAAGGCTCAAGTAGAAAGTAACAGAATCAACGTTGCCAGAAAACGAAGTCCTAGTCCAAAACAACGTTCACCAAGTCCAGAATATAAACTGAAAGACACACCAAAAACCGGCGATTACGCTCAACCCACACTGGCATGGACCTCGAAGACATCATCAACCACACTAACGTCACGAGGTGATTTGAAAAAAGTCCCGCAAAAACCAAAAGTTGTGGATGACGACAAACCGGAATGGGTGACTAGAAAAATTTTGAAGAAAGTTAATACAGATAGTAAGAACACCACGCAGCATCGCGTGGTTGGAGTGAAAACACTGAGCGAATTAAAAACGAGAAAAGATTCAGTTCCTAAAGAGAAAGCATCTAGTCCGCCAAAAGAAATTGCACCCATAGACTGTATCACATCTAGTTACGGTGTTGGACCAACGGACGAAAATGGTCGACCTATTTTTGGTTTAAAGGCACTGAGGCATCAGTCGTCTTTCAATGAAAAAACACAAGGTAACTAACTATATTAGAGTAGAAACTTAACCCTAATTTTTAACAAAAAGCGACCACGAGCGTTCTAGTGGCTGATTTTTCTTTTAATCGATTCAAAATTTAAGAAGGAATAAAAAATTCCAATACTATTTTTTTACCAAATGCCGGCGTCACTGTGAAAAGTTGAAATTAATAAAAATAATAGGTAAGATACATGTATTTGTAGTATTGTATATGCACAATTGATATATAAAAAAAATTATAACATTTTTTTAGAGAGAGAAAAAACTATTGACAAATATGATATTTTAGAATGAATACGTAGACTAAAATCAAACATTTATAAGAATACTTGTCAAATTATTTATTTTTATTAATTTTTAGCATTAAAGCCGTGGTTTAATCAAAAAATAGTACTTGAATTTTATATTTTATTTTAAATTCTGCATCGATTAAAAAAAAAACCAGCTACTAGAAGGCTCGTGGTCACTTTTTCAATTTCTAAGCATCTTTTTAAGGGTAAGCTTCTCGCCTATATTGCTAATTATTAAGGAATTACATTATTATTAGTTAATATTCAAAATATTACTTTTACTGACAGACTAAATTAGTCAATATGGAAAATACTACTCACTATGTGTGAAAGAGAGCAACCTAACGTAACATAACCTAACCTAACCTAACCTAACTTAAAGTAGTGACTGACTGAAAATCGGAAATACTACATTCACTGACTGACTATTATTATTACTATACAATTATATATTATTAATTCCAAAATTCATACAATTTTTAAATCGATCACAGTAGCGTAACCCCTTAATCATAATATATTATTACGTTCCACAAATTCTAAGTCTTGTCACCTACAAAATGACAAAAAAAAATAAAACACCTTGAATAAAATACGAATAATTATTTATTGACAGTACGTGGTACAATCGTATCAAGTTCCTATTATTCTGAAAATGGATCTGAGCCCGTGGGCGAGGTCAGCGTAACACAATATTCCAATAATCCTTCAGAGCTTGGTCTTGATGCGAAAGAGAAACGACTACATGGACTGACTTCTATAACAACAACACAAAAGTTCGGGGCAAGTTCTCCGCGAGCATCGCCAACAAAGTTAAAAGCGATTACAGACACGGTAGATAATAAGGTAAATTACAGTAAAACTTTTCAATAATGTCAATTATAGTGATAGTTGACGGATATCTTCCGCCTAATTGTGACGATGATACATATTTATTCAAAATCAAAAAGGTATTTTGTCAAATTTTCACTTAAATATAGAGATTTATTATTTATCACTTACTAGTTTTCGATTGATTAAACCATCATCAGGTGAAATGTTGTGAAATGACATTTCACCTGATGATGGTTTAATCAACCGAAACTAGTTAGTGATAAATATGGTATTTTGTTAGTTCGATTAAATTTAGGTGAAAAAAAGTTGAATTTTTTCGTTTTTCTTTCAAGGAAATTGACGACGATTTAAAAAATGTTACCAAAACCGTCACATCACGAGTTACCCGTCGCGGATCCGTTAAGGAAATTTCGAAAAAGTTCACTGAAAATGGTAAGTTCAAAAATGTCAAATTCAAAAAGCAAAAACTACTTCTAAAAATCATTATTTTGTTCAGTGGAAAGTGTTAAATCAGAACGACAATCAAGTTATCCAAAAGCCGGTTTAATTTTAAGGACGTCTAGTTTTAAAGAAACACATGCTGCAAGTGATATTAGCAGTCGCGCTTCAACCCCTGGTAATTATTTTACGAAAATTTTACACTAACGTTTTTTTATTGCTAATACGAAAAAATCATTTTAGGAGGCGAATTTTGTAAGACAATTAGTTTAGAATCAATGGATTCCGGATCGGAACCGAAAAGTGGTCGACGTCCCGGAAATGCAAAATCATTTTTAGACTCAAAAACGCGGGTAACCGGCGTGCAAGATGTGATTACCAGAATGAAAAATGCTGACTACAGTAAGTTCATACCCAAAAAAATAGAAAAACTTAAATCTAAAAGTATAAATTTTACATTTCAGCATCAGTTGAATCTACCGAAAGTACGGAAGATATCGAAGCTCGTGCTTTACTCAATAAATTTTTAGGCGCGCAAGTGTTAATGAGTGGAATGGAACCGTTAGTGAAAAGTTCGCAAAAAACGTCAACAACGTACGAACGTAGTGTTGTAACAGCATCATCAAAAAAGGTAAGTGCATGAAAGCTTTTATTTTTAACGAAAACACATTTTTTGGTACCGTAAAATGCGATTAATCGGACAATTTTTTACTTTTGGATACGATTTTCGCACACTTTCTTAGCCTTTTAGATAATATACAAAAGACTTATTTTGATTATTACCATTTCGAAAATTAAATTTTCTATTTTCTATCCTCCCCTGCTGTAAGGGGCAATAGAAACGAATAGGGGATAATATATACTTGCTTTTGAACAACAAACAATTTAATTAAGTAAATTACGAAACAAATTTTATAATCTAATTCTTACAGTTTGACTACAAATTCTTCAAATTTAATTTTAACATTAAATTAATGTTATTTGTTAATAATAGCTTATGACAAACTTAAATACAACCGTCTTTAAACTATTAAGGGGGGAGTTCAAATAAAAAAGCAACTTTTTTATTTATGATTATTTTGCTTGTTGAAATTTTTTTCAAATTAGGGAGGGTTTCAAATAGAAAATTTTGTTTTTGAAACATTCATTACTCTTCCCTGTGGGAGGAGGGGGCCCTTTTTCGCAAGTTTTTAAGCGTTTACAAGGAACGCCATATCTCAAAAAGTAATGAATATTTTTTAAATATTTTTCATTATTTTATTCCTAAAGGACCTGTCCATAAAGCTGAGTATGGGTTTCAAGTAATTTTAAAAATTAACTATAAAACTGTAATCCCAAACTTCTAAAAATTATAAAACCCAATTTTTTATTAAAAAAAAATGTTTAAAAATAGTTACAATTGTTCAAATGGAAAATGCATACTTCACTTTATGCACAATATGTTTATGAACAAAATTTAAAAAATAATTATGTCTCTATCTTTTCTAGAACTTGAGATATGATTTTCCTTGTCGGAAAAAACACAACTTTCGGGAAACGGTAAAAAACAAAAATAATAACAAAAGAAGCGGTTTACTCATTTATTATTAAAACATCTACAAAGGCATACAAATAAAAGAACATTATCTCAGTGCATACTATAAATGTACACACCAAAACTAAATATTACTGGTCAAATCACGAGGGTGGGGGGTGAACGTTGTCTGCAAAGGAGCAGCAACTTAACTGTGCAGCGGCTCACAAGTAAATATTTTTTTACTTGAAAAAAAAAAATTTTGGCCATGTTTTATATATCACCGTGTTTGTAAAGAACCACAGAAGAAAATAAAAACAAAAAACAAGATTCGAAAAAAATTAGTTTATTAGCCGTTTCTGGCGTGAACTCTTCCCTTAAACTACAACAATCACAAGAAATTATCAGGTTATTACGACAGAAGTTAAAATGTTCAACAAACTTGAGGACATAAATATGTTATAAACGATTACATCTGCCAATTTTAGTTTTGTGTCTAATATTAGAAATTTTTCTGCCAAAAACAACTTATATTCTTATAGGTCAAGTACAACTATATTGTTAATAATGATAAAAGTTTACCTTGATTGGATCTTCCTTTGGTAAGAAGAAAAAATTGATCAAGTTCAAGTCATGCTTGCGCAAAGTCTTATTACATCGCGAGAAATATTTTTGTGGAAAAACTTTTTTTTTCTAAAACAAGTGGTTCAACAGGTTTTTGAATTAGTGCTTAAGTAAGCTTTCCTTTGATACCCCCATTTTCCAAATTACCCTCTCAAATCCATGCCCAAAATTAAAATTCGACTTTTTATACTTCGCATCTATAATTGGGCCACCACGCTCTATCTTTATGCTAAATTTTAAATGCTATCTTAGACGAATGAACAAACTAAACTTTTTTCGCCCAAATTAAAAACGAAATTTTCCAAAAAAATTTAGTTTTTTAATAGCACTTATCCAAATAACGAAGGTAAAATAATTAAGTATAAGGTCAAATTATTATTTGTCAATCTTGAAACAATTCTATGTATTTATTTTAGATGATTGTTTAGAGATTAAATTGTTATCTAAGTAGGATGATTTATCAAAGAGTCATCCTTTGAAACATACGTGTAAATTATTGTCAGCCAATATGTATCCATTCTTTGCCAATAGATAAATACTCAAACTTAATGAAAGATTAGACGCTATTTAATTCACAAATATTTTACTACTGTCTCTACTATAAATTTTTCCTATGAAAAAGGACAATAATATATCTCTATCTCGATTTTAAAATTACAAATCGTAGGTAAATGCACTAATTTTCAAATCAAAGAATCTTTGATTCTATAGTAAAAATAGCTTAAGAAAAGTAATGTAAAACATCTTAATCCTATAATATAATGTTTTAATCGTACTGCTTATCTGTGAACTCAAGACATACGATGCAACACCACAGCAATTGCAATCTATCTTTGTCTATGCCATTTTGATATGTAAAAACGATCATGAGTTGACGTACGAACAGTAACTGATATAATAAACACAAATAAAATACATTACAATAATTAATTATAGAAACGTTTCAACCGTGAAAATCATAACATTTGTATTATATTTCCAAGGTGCTTATATTTTTCATGTTTTCTTCTTTTTTCTTTTATAGATGTGCTACACAGAATATAGATTACAAGATTTATTGAAAAATTTATATTTACTTAAATTTCAAGGTAGATTTACCTCTCGGTATGATCTGTTTGATTTTCAAAAATTTTTATAGCTTGGTCTTGAATTAAAAATAGTTTTAAAAAAAAATTAGCACACGAATCTGGCCTAAGAAAATGGCGTTTATTACGTAACTATTTCTTTTATTCTCAAAAAGTAAAATCGATTATAAATTTTCTTTGAAAAAAAAACTGTCAATATTTTTATAAAAACACTATGTGTAATTAATTATACAATGTTCAATAACTCTGTTTTTCTTTTTCTTCTTTATTTTACAATCCAAATATTTTAAAAATGGTGTCATAGTATTTTTAGATCATTTCATAAACATAGGAAGAGAATTAGTATAGTAAAATATGCTATTAAAATTGTCATTAATTAATTTATAAAACTGTTAAATTCCATTCAAAAATAACACATTTTCTGTCGAAACTTCTTACATATTTTTTAATTAACTATAAAAGATTTTGCACTGTCCTTCCTTACGATAAATTGCGTTTGATGTACCCAATAATCAATTATTTCGCACAAAAATCAACAAGGCAATTATTTTAACTACATTTCAAAAAAAAAAAAATCAATAAAAATTTTCACTTATCCAATTTATACATAATAAATTTTATAAATTAAAAATAACCAGTAAATTTTTTTTAATGCAAATTTTTCATTTTTTATCAAAATTAAAACATAAAATATGGAAAGAATAATAAAATTAAAATATTTTTATTTATTATTTATATTCGTTTTAAACATTTTTGAAAAGAAATTTTCGTGAGCCTAATAATAAAGACGTTCATGCAACATTATTTTACGCGATCTATTATATTTACATACTTACATATGCGCCATAATAAACATACACGTTGAGTATGCATTGTTACTAAAGACAAAATATAGAGTGTTTACTGGAAATTTACCAAGATAATTGTCTTCGTCAGTGATTTCAACATGATTAAACGTAGTCAAAGTTAAGGGGTAATAATATCACAACCTCAAGGGTCATATTCTTAAATTTATTTTAAAAAATGAAAGGATTTATTGAGATTAGAATTGTTCAAACCCCACGTTAGGCGCCAAATTTTTAAGATGATATATCATCTTGTTTTTACAAATTAATTTAAGGATCAAGGATTATTGCTATTCAGTTTCATACACTTGGATGTATAAATTTTAAAGTACCTACAATTTTTTTTTTAAAAAACAAAATGGTATAGCAGTTCTCATAAAAAAACACTTTTTTCTTTTAATAATAAGATTCTCTTATGAATGTCGTAAAAAGAAAACGACAAATTTTAATTAATCGAAAAAATCCTATGGTGTGTACTAGAGAAACTCATTATTGAGCTCCAGTTAAAATTTGATGTCAAACTAGAGAAAAAAAAGTAATCGTTTTGTAGGAGTTGCTCCGCCGCCATTTTGTTTTTAAAAATCTATAAAATTTTTTCATTTCTTTTAAATAAATTTGAGAATATAATGATTCTTGAATTTTTGGACACAAGGTGATGTTAGTCCAATAGTTTAACGATTTTTAAAAAAATTGTAGTAATCCATAATATTTTCTACAGAGAATGTCTTTCACAATTCTCTCTGTATATATTCAAATAATATACATATGTATATTTCTAATAATATAACCCATTAGAGATTACGTCGTTTATATTCGACGTGACTTAAAAATAGACACCACAATGCAAATTCGTTAAACATTCAAAATAAAAAAATGTTTAATAGTTTAAACAAAAGATTCTTTCTATTAGTAATTTTTGTTAACAATTGGTTTTGTCTATGAATTCCATCGAAAAATGCAAAGGCCATTGTCTTAATACTTTAAAAAAATGTCCTTTATCTCAAATTTTTTTTTGTAATAAACATGCAAAGTCATTTGCTACCACACAACAAAGAAATTTTTCTATAAACAAGACATCGAATGACGCAGTAGTGATTCAAATTCTTTGAATTTAACAGTTCAGTTATTGCGCAAAAAATATGCGCAATATTATAATTTCATATTTCATTGTTATTACAAAATTCCCGCGACAAGCATTTTTCAAAAAATGTAATTACGTAATCACGTAAGAATATTCGTTCTTAAATGGAAATAATAATATTCGACGCATTCGAATACTTTTATTGTCAATAAATTCAACCACGTTTTATGTAAATACACAAAAGTGAACCAATGCGTATATACGTATTCGCAAATCTAAATATTATTTTGGTATCTAATTTTGGACGCGCATAAAAATAATAGTTTCTTAAAACGTTTGTTGGTTTTCCACGACGACGTTAGTCGTCGGTATACGAGACTCAGATCAACATCAAATCAGAAAAAAAAAACGAAAATTAACAAGAAAACATTTTTGCAATGTGAAAAGTGTAAACAATTAATTATTGCAAAAAAAAATTTAATTTAATACAATTGTGATTTTAATAATTAATAAGGATATTAGTTTAAAAAAATATTTTTTAAAATTTAAGTGATTTAAAATAAACTTTTATAACTTTTAAATTATTTTAAGGTAAGAATAACAGTTTGGTATTGTTGAATTTTTTTTTTTTAAATAAAATTGTATTATATGTAAAAGTTCCTAACAATTATCAAGATTAAACTTCGTTTTACGTCGTAAATTCGATAACATTCGATTTTTTAGGTTTTTTTTCGGGTTGTCGCTAATTAATTTAATTATTTTTTTTAAAGAGAACAATAAAAATTAAAATAATATGAAGTCAATAGCCCAAAGATTTGACCTATGAACCAATATGAATGAGATTCTTATTTAAAACAGAATGCTAAATATAAAATTTATTGGCAAGTGCTATAACGCACCTCATTTGGTCCGTTCAAACGTAATGTATGTTTTGTATTTATGTAGCCAAATTTAGGATGCTCTACAACAAACTGTCAAATATTCTTTGAGAAAATCTTTTTTAAAATAATTTTTTTTTCTTGTTATTTTTAACAGACATTCCTGCGTTTAATATATTTTTTAGTTGAATTGTATGTGGTATTTTTATTTATTTTAAATGATTCGTTATTACCAACATGAATTTTAAAATTAAACAGTACGGTGTCGACATACTAAATCCAGATATACAGTCGAATCAGCCGAAATTCACTGTTAACAATTAGATAACCATAAGATTATTGTCTATTCGTTCATTAGCATTTTCTACCACCCAAATTTTCTTATTTTAAAGGGCCTTCTATATAATTAACGTTATTTCCAAAGTCAAATTAAAAAAGTTGTGTTTGTACAGTCTGAAAATATTTCTTTCGCCAAGCTACGTCCGCCGCCAGGTGCCGCCAGATTTTAGTTGCTAATCATTTTTAAACTTCGTATACTGATTTTTAGCATCATTTTTCATTGGCATATAACAAAAATTTCCCATTTTCCGTAAGGGAACATGCAATATGACCTAATAATGTATTTTTCTCAACAATAGACTTTCCAGTCAATAGGAAACTACAGTGGAATTTGTTTTATTCTAAAAACTGCCCAATTTTATTGGTTTTTTGACCAGTTTTTATCATTTTTTGTTATAATCCAATCCCCTTAACATCCCCACGAAAGCCTTAAGTCTTAATTTTTATGAAAATAATCTAGTCTAGAACTCTAGAGTTCGAACCCCAGCCATTTAGTTTTTTTAGTGCAATTAACAAAGGTAACGAAATTAATTAAATATATGTAAGTACATTAAAAAGAAGTTTTGATTATATTTTAAGGCGCCAATGTGACCTTAATGCTCTTATATTTAAAGTACATACACTCCGGACAGTGGTGGGCGAAGACAAAAATTTTTACGTATACACAAATGTTTTAATTATCGTGATGCATATTCAAAAAGATTTTTTTTTTTTAAACAAAATTTCGCATTTAATTTTAATTAAAAATTTAATCTTCTGTTTATAAAAAGAACAGTTTTTGAGTAAACAAAAAAGTAGGAACAGTCGTAAAAGGAATTAAAGGTCGACAGTCTATAATTAGTAAGGTCAACGGATTACAAAATGTTTTTGAACTGTCAAAAAAGAAATGTGTAAAGCGGTCAACGTCTGATTTCGGTGGGAAATTTATTGAATTTCAAGAGGTTAATTCGATTTTAATTAAAAAGTCATTAGAAATTTATTTCCTACGGTCGGCCGTTTTGATTTGAGAAATAATGTTCATACTGTAACTATAACGAATGATTCAGTCATTATTTCAAAATTAAAATATTCGTCTAGTGCCAAATTGTTATTTGGGGATATTGTAAGAAAATTTATAATTTTAACATATCACCTAACCTCAATTATAAAAGGCGGTGTACCTTTTTAACAAGATTTTCAGTGGGTGTAACAACATATTTGAAAAATTTCCGGACATTTCCAGGAATTTTTTTATTTTTATTTTTTGAAATTGAAAACGTGTTTTTGGTGCAATAACCAGACTGTGACATCTTCTTTTACGGGTCAATATAATAAAAAAATCCACTTTATTTTTTCTCCCCAATTTTAGATAATGTAGCCTTATTTATGATGCTATTAGCGACCCATTCCTAAACTATTTATATCTGATTTGTGACAAGATATTCACTTTGATTTATATTGCCATTATTGTAAAGACTGTAGAGAAGATTTTCATCTCATAAAGAAGGATTAAGTGTATTCCCCTCGACTACTACATGTAAAATTGTAAACCTATGTACACATTTATCGAAAACTTTTATGCCGAATTCCCATTAAACGAACTGATCAATAATGTGTTTATTTTTAGTCGAAAATTTGTGTTCAGTTTTTGAATTTGGAAACACTGATAAGATAAAAATAAAATAAAATATAAAAATACAAACAAAAACAGTTTTTCAACAGATTACTTATACTTTAAGAGATTAAAAGGCGTAGTGAGAAAGAATTTTTGATGTTCATTTGTGTTTTTATAAATTTTCTTACAATATGCCCAAATAAAGAATTTCCCTAAAGATCCTGGTTTTACCTAATTTTCCTGATCTTTGTTGGATGTAAACAGAGAAACCTATTTTCGCTAATCAAATTGGTTGCAAAAAAAAAACTTTTTGATATTTCCCATTTTTGATTGGGATTTTAGAAATAAAATTCGAACAGCCGTCAGAGGCTAAAGGAAATTTTTATATTTTATGGTACTGAAGATAGCTCAAAAGTAGCCGAAACCGGTCTAACGAATATTTTATATTTTATATTTTTGTGGGCCGTTAAGGGGGAGGGTTCTCCAGACAACAGGATTTTTAATAATTTTTTTTTTAAGAAACTGCATACATTTATAGTATCAAATGAAGTTACATAGTATAGTACATGTTATGGTGTATTCATTCATAAATTTTTATGCAAAAAAAAGAAAAAATGGTGGCACTACAGCTGTTCCAAGTTGACTCTTTTAATTTGCGCCGTGGAATGCCCAGCCTCTTGTAATCAACTGAATTCAATCGGACAAAAAAATTTTATTAAAATAAGTCATTACGCTTTGCATATACCTATTTCTGATGAGAAATTTTGTTTTTCACAATTTAAAACCAAAAAGAAAAAATTTAACTTTTTTTTAATAAACAAATTGTTATAAACAATACTTATAGTAACAATTTATGCAAAATACTTATCTTAAAGGATATCTGTACAAAATTTCAAGTTAATACCTTAATAACTTTTTAAGTTATGTTCCACGGCGCGGAAAAAAACCTGTTTTGAGAAAAACGCTATTAAAAAGTTTTCGTTCTTGAAAAGTACAGGTAAAAGCAGTTTATCGTTACCTAAAATAATCTTTCTGTTGAGATTAAACCATTAGAAATATATTCTTTAAGGTTCAAATAAACTTTTAAAGCAAAACAAAAAATGAAAAATTTCAAATTTCTGGAGGACCCTCCCCCCTTAAGGGGAAAACTTTATTATTATGTATAATCTAGCCCACAGTACAGCTCAGTATAGTGATTTAGCCTTTAGAGGGTAAATTTTATAAGTAGAATAGCTTATATTTTCTTTTTTTTAAACCAAAAGACTAGCATACTTATTTGTATTTTTTTAATTAATTAATTTATTTTTTTGATACAATACCAACAATATCTTTTCACATTTTACCATAAAATTGATATTTCTAAAGTTACAAATTTTTTTACGTTGGAGAAATCACGATTTTTGTTGATTTCAAGTCGTTATAATTTTAGACTACGAAATATAAAATAATTATCCAAATAAAATTTTTCCACAGATTATAATTAGAGCTTGGATACCGGTATTCCGGTACTACCGGAAAACCGGAATAACGGAAATTTTTAAACGTTTTGTAAAACCGGTATTAAAATTTCGAATACCGGTATTTCGGTTTCGGTATTAACAAAATTAAATACTTTATATATTACATATTTTGAATACTTTTTTACGTTAGATTTACAACATAAATTTTATTACAATGTCTTTAGTTTTGCTTAATGTTTTCCATATGTGCAGATGACCAGATATCTTATACTTATTCATATTTTTTCATAATTCTGGAATATTTTTAAGTATTTTTCTATAAGAAAAAATGCAAAATTATGTATTAAAAATTTTTAAAAACCAAAGATGAGGTAGTTTGTTATTATTACTGTTACTAATTAATTTTATTAAATTATTTTTAATGTTTTTTTCCTTTTTTCTGTACTATCTTCATTCAATACCGAAAAAATACCGAAATACCGAAGACCGGTGTCTTTTTATAATACCGAATAAATACCGGTATTATAAAAAGACACCGGTATTCCAAGTCCTAACTATAATGCTCTATTACCAATGAAGTGCATAAATAAAAATAACCACTTCTGATCATTACGTATTTTGGACCCAATTGCTGAATTCGACACCAGTTTCTGTTTGATGAAAATCCGGCTTGAATAACTATTCTGGGTTTGTGAGTATTATACCCGGAACTTCCACCATTATTACAGGGTAGAATTGTAGATCATATAAAATCAATACATATTTCTAACAGTGCTGCGATCTATCTTCTTATAATGTAAATGTTGAAACGTGCGTACATTATTTGTATTTTTCAAGTTTAAAGCTTTAAAATTCATGTGTCACCACTGCATGGTCGAGTTTATTGACCCACTTATGTTTCATTGACTATATTATGACTGTATAGCCAGTAGTCATTAGATGAAATATTAACAGGAGTGTCATTAACCCCTTACCTTTGCCTTGTTTCATTAAAATTGCATGTTCTATAAATGTAAACAATAAAAAAATACTAGGAAACATCAATAAAGGAAAGGTTAATTTACACTAACCATGGTTTTGATGAAGTGATCCTATAATCCTATAATAAATACATACAAGTCAAAAATTTTACCTATTTTGAAACATTTCGCTTTAAATATATTTTCCCACGGGAATAAAATGTTTTTCCGGGATAAAAAGTAGCCTATGTTCTTTTCCGTTTCCCCAACTATGGCGACGCAAA
This sequence comes from Brachynemurus nebulosus, assembly GCA_035578155.1. NCBI lineage: Eukaryota > Metazoa > Arthropoda > Insecta > Neuroptera > Myrmeleontidae > Brachynemurus > Brachynemurus nebulosus. Next base: position 76,942,852 of record JAPWDM010000002.1, on the reverse strand, counting down.
ATTTCAAATCGATTTATGAAATTGTTAAAGCGTAAAAGCGATATAAACAAACTTAATTTCCCTCAAAATTAGAAAATGTTATTTTGCTACTTGTTAATATTGATGAAAAATGGCGTTGTGTCATATTATAACAATACAAAACAAGAAATTGATCATACAATTAGGTCATCTAAAAAAATTATTGGCAACATCACTAAACGGTGTACTACAGCATTCCTGGTGGATAAAAACTAGGTAGAACGTGACGAACTAATTAGGTTATTATTTAATTTCCTGTTCCCGGTCAAAAGAAACATGCTCAATATTTCAGGGAAATTTAAATTTGATTCATTCACTACGAAATCCTTATGCTTCCGTGAATTCGTCATTTTTTGCGCATCCAAAACGCACTGTATAGATTTTAATTGTTTATTCAAAGAGATGTTTTACATCTCTTTCATTATGTGATCGCTAAATTCATCCCTTTTATGAAATATGAAATACGAGACGTTTGTATTTTTTCGAATAAATTTGGATTTGTCTAAGGAAAATTTTTTGCCTAGCAATTTAACGAGAAGAACTGTCAACTAACAAAAACGCGACAGTTCTTCGAGTTAAATTGCTTTTAGGCAAGAAATTTAAGTTGTAGAAAACACAAATTTATTCAGAAAAAATATAAAACTCAAGTGTAATTACTGTAAGACAATTTAACGAATAAAATAAATTATTATAATTCATATTATTATATAATGCATTGTTACCATGGTTCTGAAATCAGTTAAATTTACCAATACGAATTTTTGTTTCGTTTTTATCGTGTTTACCTACAGTGAAATGACCCATGAAATGTTTTGTACCATTTCTTTCGCTGTAGAAATCTGTCCTTACTTTTTTCCATGGTAAAAGTGAAAAGACTACAATATTCATGTCCAATAGCACTAATTTTAAGCCCTATCTCACTAAACATTAATTTTAGAATAGATATAAAAATTTTTTAAAAAGAGATTCTTGTAGGGATTACCGAGGAGAACATTTGTGCAAAATGTGAACTCGCGGAATGTTTTTTTTATATTGTTTAAACAATATTGAAAATTCATAAATAGCGTTTTTTGACCTTTCACCGCTTACGTAGCGAAAACGGTGATAGATACATTAAAAAGTGTTAAGACCTTTTTCGTAGAGAATCTGATTCTCTACAAGAAAGGTCTTAACACTTTTTAATGTATCTATCACCGTTTTCGCTACGTAAGCGGTGAAAGGTAAAAAAACGCTATTCATGATATAAAAAACATTTCCGGGAGTTAACATTTTGCACAAATGTTCTCCTCGGCAATCCCTACAAGAATCTCTTTTTAAAAAATTTTTATGTCTATTCTAAAATTAATGTATAGATAAAATTTTGTGCTATTAGACTAATATGGGACTTTGATAAACATGAGTTAATTTGTCAGAAAATTTTTTACGTTATAAAAATAAAATAACTGTATAACTATTTATGGAAATTTTTACCACGTACGAAAAAGAATTTCAATAAAATTAGTCAATTTTCAATTCACTACACCTCATTATGTAAAACAGAATTAAAAAGAAATTTTCTAGTAACTAAAAAATGAAATATTTAATAAAAATATTTTCATTCTGTGCCAAAACTCACAATCAAAGTTATAATTATAAATTATTCGAATTATAAATATAAATACTTTACGTTCAAATCAAAGTTATTTCTTTTTTTTTAAATATTTAATTTTAAAACGAAAGGATATTATTTTCTGCGTAATAAAAACGCTATTGAGTGTTTACATTTGATTTAAATTTTAATTTTCTGCTACTAATAACTTATTATAATTATATATTTATATGAGGATGTCTACTTAATTAACTGACAGTAAGGTCTTTTTTACAACCTACGCCAAATTTTGTAGTGTCACTTGGAGTACTCGCCGAAAAGTCTATCTAAATTCGTGTATGATTTTTCACAAATTGCAAATATAAGTTTGTATTTCGTCAATACGTTTGAAAATATAATATTTAATTTTTTTTAAAATTTATAAAATATTGTTACGGGAAATGTCTTAAATATAAGGTGGTAAAATGAGAGACACTTCCTCATTGAAGTAAATTAATCGACCATTAAATTGGGTAAAACCTAAAACATTATAACAACGATATTTCACGACGCAATAGATCACTTTGTCGAAAATTTTCGAACCAAAAATAACTTTTATTAGAATCATTATGTTATAATAAACATAAACGTATACTTATAAATCAAAATATAATTAGGATATCGTAATGTTTGACTGACATTAATAAACACAAGTGAAAATTTTGAAGAATCAATTTCAAATTTTCATTTTTTTTTTACTTATTATTTTCATAAGAGTGTAAAATAATGTGTAATTTTTGTTAACAAAAAATGACAAAAATATCTAATATTTTTTGTCAAAACTTTTCATACTGTGTGAGTTTTTTGAGAGTTGCCATTTTTATTACAGCCAAACCGTTGATTTAATAAAAAAAATTATTCACATAAAAGTTGTAGATATCGACGGGGGCAACCGATTGCTATAGTCAGGAGCTTTATAGCTCTTATGGTTTTCGAGCTATGATACAAACTTATAGATTTTTAAATGGGACTCTATATTAATTTTTCGATAAAACTGATCTAATGCATTAATTAACAACATAAATGAGCAAAAAAATTTTTTTTACCCAAGTTTAATTTTTTTAATTTTTCTTTACTTTATCAGTTAGACGGTAAAAATATGCATATGTACTTGAGGCTACTTCAACCGATAGTGGTTTTCTTGGTTACATTTCCCTTATATCCAAAAAAAAAACCTTTTCCAGTACCATTTCTATCATACAAATTTGGTTGTAATTAAAATGGCAACTCTCAAAAAGCTCACATGGTATATAGTTTTTTTTTTATCTTACCGGATCTAATTTTTAAAATATCAATAAATAATCAATGATATCATCAGAATATTGAATTTTTGCCAAAGCCATCTGTTCGAATCGATAATTTCTCAATGATATTAAAGCACGTTTAGTATAGAAAAACTTACAATCAGCTAATCGACCAATTAAGAAACTATTTATTGTTTTGTGTACATCAATTTTTTTACATTTTTAATTCTACAACAATTTTTTTTTATAGAATCTTGCATTTCTTGTTTATATACTCTTGTAATTATTAAAAATAAATTTTTATTAGCATATTGCAAAATATTATTTAATTGATGTAGATTGATGCACATGACTTCTAGTTTATCATATTTATGATTTTATTAGTTTCTGTTCAACTAATTCATGTGTGCCCCATATTTTTTACATCAAAGTAAAAATAAATATTTAATCATAAAATAAATAGTTCGATTATATCCTGACCTATCAGTCCTCCTAAAAATTAAAGACTCTTCTCATAGTGGATTATTTAGGTTTTTGTCACAACAAATTATTTTAAATACGAAAGTGTTTTTAACAGCTTAACCAATCGACTTGAATCTTTCCTAGAAGCACATAGGCTACTTTTTAGCCCGGGAAAACGAAACAGTGAACGAATGATTAATTTTGTTAATTGATGAGACGAAAAAGGACATTAGTTTGACCTCGAGCAAGCATCTGATTCCCGTGACAATATATTTTTTAATGTCATAATTTTAAAAAAATAAAAATGAAAATTTATATTTTTTAATCATAAATTGATTTATTTGCCCTTGATTTCCTTACATTTATGTTTACTAGTTTCTATTTTTATTTATTTATTCTTTTTTTTTTAACGTACAGTAACGATTTGAAATAAGGAAAAACAAGTGTGTATGGGCTGGTCACCCGAATATATATAAAAACAAATTAATTAAGAAAAATGTTAAAAACAACTTTAAAAAAGCAGAGACACTGTCTGTATAGAGATGATATTTTTTGAACTCATGAAAGGTGAACTTTTATAAAAATTACCCGAAGATTTTGGATAGCAATCTTATGTGAAATCCAAAGGAAATCCTTTTTTTTCGTTTTTTATTTTGTAATTATTTTTATATTCTTATGTTCTATTCTGACATATATATACCTCATTTCAGATACAATTGATCATGAGTTTTCGTTAAAAAATTAAATAATTCTTATATTCGAAACAAATCAATCTTCTATTCTTTTCTAAAAGCAAACTGCAAATTTAAAATTTACGTAACTGCAATAATGAAAGAGATAAAGGAAGTTATTTAAATTCAAAGTGACGAAGCATGGTTAAATTTAACTGAAATGAACCATACAACAATTGTCTTTCCCTATTTCGAATCGTTGGTGTATTTAATAAATTTTACCGTTCATCAATACATTTATCGTACGGCAGAAATGTTTGCCAAATGAATATTTTACGGATAAGAGCCAAACGTAAATCAGTCGAACATCTGTTTGAATTTTGAATACATAATATAACGAATTATTTACTCATCACCAAATACAATGTTTTTTTTTTTTGCTTTCCAAATTTCAAACATAGCGTGTTTGATGAAAAATAGATACATATTTAAAAACAATTAAACTTTTAATTAGTTGGAAGGTGAAAATTTTTATTTTTTTCGAAATAATTCCAAAAGAAGTTTTAAATTTGACTAGCAGCAATATTATGTAAACTCTTTTTAGTTTTTGTGAAATTTTTTAGGAACAGTCTGTAAAATTTAATTTACGCACATTTCATTTATCAATAAATAATTATTACCTAGAAAATTTTGGCACAACACCAGTCAATTTTACTTCCTAATCCACTAAGAAACGCCAATATATATTAAATATTTTGTAATTTAAGTTTTTCATTTATAAAAAATTGATAACTAAAAATCGAAAAAGCACTTTACTTAAGCAGAAAAAAGAAATATGTTTTATTTACTTTATTTTATTTCAACCACTTTATTTCGTGTTGCCAATAATTATTTTGCAATATTTTTAGTATTCCGTATCAAAATTGGTAAAATGTAACACTTATGGAGTCATTTCGGTGACTGTCCATTTGTCACAGGCGATGTTCTTTGAAAATATCTGATGTAAAAATTTGAAATTTAACACAACGATCGAGTGTAATGGTTCAGTTACAGACGCGGAATATACGAAGTTGAATTTTGATTCTATAGCATTGATTTCACGGAATTGATTATGATTAGCAAATGAGAAAATAATTGGCGCGTCGTGTAGGGTGGTATCAAATAAAAGCTTATTGAAGCGGGAATTCAACAATATATATTTCGGAAAAAATATTTATAATAATTGCTGTCTTTTAACCCTATCACCAAAAAAAAACCACTCAGAAAAATCTGCAAAATCGTGAATATTGAGAATGATGTTTAGATTGAGTGAAAATTATCAGGTTCGAAAAATTCTTATTAAAAAACAACTTATTGTACGGGACACTACTGGCGTAGATGCAACTTATACTTGAAGGTTTTGTTAGTTAGAAAATGAAAAATCTAATTTTTTCCAAACAAAACTCTTAATTTTTACACATTTAATTATATAAAGTTTAATTTAGTAAAAGGAATCTAAATTAATCAGTTTCGTACAAAAATAACTCATTAATACAGAATTTATTACAAGTTTTTAAAGTAATAAATAATTATAGAAACAACAACTGTTTTTAATGTTGATAATAAAATTGTTTTTAATTGCGCCAAACAAAAGTAAACTTTCCCCAAAATTAATTTGCATTTAATTTTCATTTTACTTTCATAAATGCTAATTTAAGTTGAAAACTGTTTTTCCTGTTTAAATTTAGGTATATTGATGCCAATTATATTGTACATATATTATGATGCTTACTTCATCTACAGAAAATATAAACAAATTAACTGAATTCATTTCAATATTGCAAGCCTGGTAGCGTTAAATATAAAAATAACGTTTTCAAACTATAAAATTTTTAGCACTGAGACACGTTTTTTTGCAACTAGTTAGGTTTTTCTCAAATCAAGCTTTTACGGAACTCATTTGAATTGAAATGATTGGTTGAATTAGTCTAATTTGGGCGCAGACTCTTCATTTTTGCTTGCAGAATGACGAAATTCCTTTTAGAAAAATGTAACTGACTCGACTTACAAGAAACGAAAACCTACAATTCGTTTCCAATTTCACCATTTTTTTCAAAATCTTTACGGCAATGAAAAACTTTAGTAAACTTAGTGACGTCATCAAATTAAAAATTTCTTTTTTCTCAAATTAAGTTTAATGGAAGTTATTTATTTGAATAGTAATTTAGGTATGTATGAACTTTACATTTTTGCTATCAAAATATCAAAATTTCTTCTAGAAATATGATTGGTTCTACAGAAGTCTTTTTTCTAGTGGTCCTACACAAGGGCGCCCATACTCGGGGCAGGGGGGCCGCGACCCCCATAGCTGATCATGATTGAAGGAAAATTTCAAAAAAGGAGCTCGAAGAAAGCAAAACGAGATTTTTTTTGCTCGTCAGTGCTACTTTTGTGGAAAATATGCACTATTCTTAATTCGTGCCCCCCTCCCCACCGCTAGCTGGTTATGTTTGGGGGGAAATTTCGAAAAAAGGGACCCGAGACAGGGAAAAAACCTTTTTTCTTGTTAGTCAACTCATCCAAAATATAAGAATATTCCTTACCCAAGTTCAAGCCCCTCTAAAAATCATCATATGGGCGCCCATGGTCCTACATGCTTAATTTTATTAAAAATGAAATTTTATTTACGTTTTCTAAGGAACTGAAAAAAATTTAGTAGACTTAATGACGTCATAAAAACTAAAAAAAATTTCTGTCTTCTTAAATCTGACTGTGGAAATGATTTGTGTTAGGATGATTGGCTGAATAGGGTACTTGACTGAAGTTACAAAAATATTCTAAAAGCATTGTTTTTCCATATCAGTTAAGTGATTTTTTTGATTTTCGTCAGATTCTGTAAATAATCATCAAAAAAAATAACCCTACAATTTTAAATGTGGAAAAGGCGGGAAAAACACCTCACTATAGTGACGTCACAGTTTGAAGCAACTAAACGTCAATGTCAATATTTATAACCTCAAAACTTTGATTATATTCATAAAATGTCAAAGTAAAAGCAAGTATTTATTAGAATTCTGACCGATTATTATTACTATATATATATAAGCTAATAGAAATATTCAAAAGAAAACACAATTTCACCTCATCGATGAAAATTATCAAAATCGACATATCTAGCTACAAAATGTTACGTCGTTTTCAAGAAATGGCGCGTTTTCACTAATTTGAATATTTGTTGAAAGATAAAATTTCTGAATAAGGTAACGGGCCTAGTTTCTGACCTTTTAAGAGTGATGGCTGAGGTTAAATGACAGTAATAAATATAAGTTTCAACTTAAGAGACAATTAATAATTTTATCAACTAGTTTATGGCTTTCAAAATAAAGTCATACAAGTAAAATAATTATTTGAATTGAATTAATATTTTAAATTAATGTTTTAAAAATTGACAAAAAGGACCCAGTTTCTGACCTTCAAAATTTCTCATGTGACAGTTTCTGACCCTGACAGTGGCCTAGTTTCTGATTCTTAAATTTAAAAAAAAGTTTTTTAAAATTTAATTTATAAATAATTTTTTATTGATAAAAATGAATGTTTAATGTTATATACGTTATGAAAAATAACAAAAACTAATCGAAGATAACTATAAATAACAAAATAACTAACAAAAACTGGTTAGAATTTAATTGGGCCATACCACTTTAGAAGTGAGCCTAGTAATTGACCCTCATATTTCAATAATAAAAATCATTCTAAGGTATTTTATAAATATTTTAAAATAAATTTTAAACAAATATTAACCTGCTCATATATTTTTAATTAAGTTTTCATACTTACATGATGAATATTGCACAGATCAAAATGAGTACTTTGTAACATAAACTGTTAGGAAACTACCAAAAAAATAGTTTTTACACACATTTTAAACTTAAAAATTTTTTTTATTTAGTTAATATATTCTAAACTTTTTAAATTGCTGTTCATTAGACACAGAATAGATTACTTTAAATTAAGAATTTATTTTTTTTCTTATTTAAAATATAGTTTTTTTATTAATTTATAACAAAGTTGAAAAGTTCAGAAACTGGGCCAGGGTCAATTACCGGGTCTTTTACCTTAGTTGTCAAATTTTTTATGTTTCATCATTAAAATTGGACATATGTAATGATAATGCATACAGTTATTTAACATTTGACACAAATTTTAAATACAGTCAAGTACCGTATTATGGTTACTCTTCATTGTCGCATTATCAAAATAACAAATTTACAGCCCCGTCGCCCCGATTAAGTAGAATCGATCGAATTCAAAAAAAAGACAATTTTTGACGCTTATACTGAAACAAAACAATCTGATTGCTAAGGGCGAATATTTCGAAATTCAAATTTCAATTTTAATTGTACTTTTATTCAACTGAAACGCGTGTAAAAATAAACACATAGTTACGTGTAAATAAAATAAGAATGTGTACCAAAAGGTGTTTGTAGTATATAAGCGAAGTATGCGAAAAAGTTTGAAAGAATCTCGGTAGTATGTGTACAAATGTATTGAGTACTGATACATTCGCTCGTATAACGGAACCGCCGTCGTTATACTGCCCCGTTACCACCGTTACCACCGCCGTTGAGAGGTAGCAGCAGGTCTCTATCATCAAACCAAAATAGGTGTGCGGCAGCCGGCAGCTTCGCGTTCAAAAAACATTTGCCTGTGTTCGTGTGTTGTTATTATGATCGACGGTTCAAGTACATAATATAACATGTAAAAGTGTACATGTTCATTGCATAAAATGGGAGAAGTATTTATAAAATTATAATAATAAATTATAATTTTTGAACATAATTTCGCCGAATTTCACATTATTGTAATTATTTTTGGAAAATTTTTCAAATAAATTATTCGAATTGTCCTGCTCTGTTATCATTCTTTGCATTTTTTTTTAACAAAATTAATGTTCTAGAATTAACTAAGTATATATTAAAACGAAAATTTTATGACCAAATCCAAGACAACGAGGTTGGATTGCTACGAGAAAAGTTGAAACCAACAAATTGCTTAATTAAGGATCACATTATTAGGCTTTGTCTACACTAGAGATGTCGATTCTCCAAAAAAAGATCGATTTAAATCTAAATCCAAAAAATCGATTAAAAAAAAATCGGCTAAAAAAAATCGATTCTGTGAGATCGATCTAAAAAATCGAAATTTTGAAAAGTTTAATAAAATTAGCTGATAATTTTTGTTTAAGGGACTTACTTGATAGTACATAGGTAATATCGGTAATATCGTGTAATAACGCCTTACATTATATTTGTAAAGGCGATGAATGAGTTAATTTTTCAATTATAATTATAAAAAATAACGCAATTGAATATGTAGGACTAATACCACGAATTGAACCAAGTTTATTCAAAAATTTCAAACAAATTGACAAAAAAATGTTTTCTAAATAAGTCGCTTTTGTGGGAAAGGGATCGTCGTTTGCACAGATAGGTGGTCTCTTCCTTTTGTATTAATATAGTCTGACTTATATAGAACCATAGGAGGGGTTCGTTGATATAACGAGTAAAAAGTGACAATTAACAATAGAGTTTTTGGTGTTTCATTTTAACACATGTTTCTTTATAGAATTACTATTAAAATGAAGTTATTTTTGGAAAAAATCGGTTATCGGTCTCTTACTTTTAATAATCGATTCAAATGAAAAAAATCGAAAAAGAATCGATTTTTTAAGCATCGATTAATCGATTTTCGATTAATCGATTTAAAATCGACATCTCTAGTCTACACTAATATCGTACTGGTCATTAGTAGTCGTTACACTCAGAAAATTACGTTTAAACATATTGAAACAGTACTTTAACGTAATTTTTTGCATACTTCTAGCAACTATTAATAATTAATTAGTACTCTAAGTCCATGTAAACAAGGTCTTACGAAAAATGCATTATAAATATATGGTATAATATAACTAATCTTATGGAAAATTTGGAATTAGTATTATATTCCAATAAAAGCTGATGCTAAAAATCCAAAATTTTACATAGAAACAGACAAATTTGTTTAAACATGTATACGGAATTCAAAAGAGACTAGGGGATGCGTTCTTGAAAAAGAAATTTTGAAATATAACTTAAAATCTGGCAATATCTGGTAATGTCGATTTAAAGTTTCAAGCACGACAGAAGACTCAAAAAAAAAAGGTCACATATATGTAGTAACTCAAAAAATTTCCGAAAATTTCAATTTTTTTCTGTCACAAAAATGAGACTACAAATCCAGCTACTTTAAGGCAAAAAAATTCTTTATAGTATCAATTACAGGTTTTTGTTACTAGTCTTGCCGTTTTTCAATAGATTAGAGGTCTAACATTAATCTAAAATGGCGTTCTACAATGTCCATCATATAGTTCAAAAAACGAAAAAATTAAAAGTTCGCCCCTATTACCGATTTTAAGCCCTAATATTCATAATTTAAGTGGTAGAGACGTAATGTTTCCCGTTTAAATATTTCATTAATATTTATGTAAACAAAATTAGTCAACAAACTTTTGAGTCGACGTATAGTATAATAGGAGTATATTTAAAACAAAATAACATTCAACACATCTTTCACCGATTACTAAATATAAGTATGTGACGCTCAAACAGTTTATTATTGAGCGCGATTTGAGTATTTTATCCATTTATTTATTTTACCTTTAGTTCAACAAACATATTATGACACCATTTAATTTATTTCTACCTTGAAAAAAAAATACTATTACGATTCAATTTATCTATTTTAAGTTATTGCGCCCAATTGCGTATTTTGTATTGTTTCATTTTTATTGTCAATATTTTCGTCTGTTTAGGAATCTAGTGATCAACAAGTTACTTCAATAAGTCATTTTACACGTCCAGTTACGTTAGCCGATATCGAAAGTATTTGGGACGAAAGTGTTTTAAGACTTTTGGTAAGATGGCGCGCGCAAACGACATTTGAAATTTCTCAATTATTAATTTTTTTTTTGGTCGTAGTTGGAAACCAGTTCCAGTTACGAGGAACGGCGTATTATTCGAGCTCGACTACGTCAAGTCATGGCTGAACAGGAAGGTAAAATTTTTCCTAGAACCATTTAAAATGTAAACTATCTCCATTGTCATTAGTTTTCATTGTTGATTTAAGCTCAAACTTGTTTGAAAAGTATAAGTGAAGCTTTTTTCAACATTGCAAATTCATTTCAGACTTTACTCCAAACGTGTTGTTATCAATTCATTACTCACATCCAATTTTTACTGTTCGTCACTTTTTTCAGATAGAAAATAAACGACATTTATCAAGAATTTGCGTCAAATTCAAACGTCAACTGTATTTTATTTATTATAGATATATACGTTTGGCTTAAAGTCTTATTTAGAATTGGGATAGTTTATTGATTCTGATTATATTTAAAAATATTACAAAATACATATGAATCTGTATATGTTATCAAGCATGCGCAAGTATCGTGGCAAGTGCAATTGCTGACACAAAAGCAGCAGATGGCCTTACCTCCAATGACGAAGAGAAAGGTGGAGAGCAGTACCAAAAAAGCCAGGGTGAGTCGCTCTTATTGCCCCTTCTAAAGGAACTTCTTGATAAACAGCAACAAGGTGTCGCTACCGCAAACAATTTAAATATATCTCAGGGTGCAACACTTAGAACTAATTCAAGTCAAAGCAGTGATGAAAGTGGTCAAACAAGTGCTGCAATTGAGGATTCTGGCACGGAATCTGGTGAAGATTTAAGGCTTATTGCAGCTGGAATTTGTGATTCGATAGAGCAACAACGTTCACAGGATAAAAAAGAATTACCAAAAGCCGAACCGTTCGGACCGAATTTACTTTCAGAGGTCCTGTCTGCTCTAAATAAATTACAGACCTCTTTACAACTTGATTCCAAAGATATTGCTCTTGAACCAAGTCGTAAACTTGCCCTGTTGCAACTTGTTTCACGTTTACAAGCTGGTCTTGAACCTGCGGTGGTTTTACCAGCAGTAAAACCGACCGAAAGGTCAGTGAATCAGTCACGTTTTGCCAAACGTAAAGAGCGAAAAAATCGGCATACAGTTGGCGTAAGTAGTGAAGAACTTGCGGATGCAAGACGATTAATGGAGGAGATGGTTTTACGTGATACACTTTCTAATCAAAACGTTGCCGAAAACATATCTTCCGGATTCGGTTATGCACTACAAAAACAAAAATCAGATGCCAATATTAATAATTATCAAAGTAGACCGATACCCTTTAATAGCGGTGTGAAAAATTCCACGGCTAAACCTTTCCAATCCGAAAACGTTGCTCCCACACTTTTCTCATCATCCCTAACATCATCACCAATGGAAAACTACACAAATAATTATTTCTCATCACCTCTTACTAATTATAACGAATTCACATATCATAACCCCGCCCCGGCTCAATATCATGAAAAAACACCAAATTATTTCAGCAATTCAGGCAACCTAAATATAAACGAATACAATCAGTATAATGAAGATAATCAGGGAAATCTTTTAAATTACGGGAATGATAGGACTAATCAGTATTTTGATGGAAATGGTAATAAATTTGCTACAAATCAAAGTACGGAGGAAACATTAGAAATCTCACCAGAGACCAATAATCCATCAGGTACGAACTACAAGTCATCCAATGTTTTCGATTCAAATAATGGTGAGAATGTTTCATCTGCACAAAGACTTTTACATATTGCACAAGACATGCCAAAACCATCAAATCGTTTTAATAACAAAAAATTGCGAATGAAACGTGCTAACACAATTGATATACCTAAACCATTAAATTTTTGCCAAATTGATGATGATAGTGACTCTTCTATTCCAGATCAAGAAAAAGATTCTTCTTCCCTCCGGAAAAATAACTATTTGGCTCTTCGTGGTCCTATTAAAGTATCAAATACAATTAATCCTGTTAAAAGTGTGGTACCTAGTTTTGAACCTAAAACTGAAAATGATAAAAAATTTTTAGCCTTTATCAAAAAACATGACAATGAAGCTAACAATGTTGTCAGCAATAAACCCGCATCTTGGCTAGGAAATCATGTTCCAGAACCAAAGAAATATCCATTTACAAGAGGCCATAATTGGAGTGATACATTTGGATCGATTAAAACCATCTTCGAACACAATCTATCGGATAACAGTCGTTCCTCTAGCACTTCCTCCAATTCAGCTCGGAAATTTTGGCAAAGTGCAGAAGAATCTGCATCGAATGTAAATAAAAAACCAATGATCAACGTAAATACCAAACCAACTAAAAATTATAGCCAAAACGTGCGAAATATTTTTGAACAAAAACAAGAGCCAGAAAAATTACATGGAAATTCGATGAGAGGACAAGAAGTAGTGACCGGCTCTCTAAGAATTGACCCAAATGCACGTTCTGGAGACCAAATTTCAGTTTCAAATGTAACGCATCGTTACATACCCAAGCCAATACCGGTGAATAAATTTTCTCATGCTCCAATGTCAGCTTTCAAACCGATTCCTAAACGTCCCCAACAAACTCAAAACATACAAACACAGCCAGAATCTCAGCTATCACCAAACACTGTGATACCACCAAAATATGTCACACCTGGTACTGCGCAGTCGTGGACTTACGCATCTCCACAACATCATCCAGAACATCGCATTAACTTTAACGAACACGCACATACACCACAACATTCTAAAATACCCACCCTTGCTGAACAATTTACACACCCTCAGTCAAAATCACCCACAACCACCATACCGTGGGCTTCAAACGCCAACGAAAAAAGAGTTCTGACTTTGGCAGCATCGAAATTTGAAAATCCTCAGTTACATAATGCAGTAGAACAGCAATTACCTCAACCAAGGAAACTAAGCCGAGAAAAAGTTTATATTCCTCCTATTGTTAAAGAATCTCTTAATAATCTAGAAACACAGATTGATAAGAGATATTCACTTCATGAATTACCATCGTACAATGAAAATCTGGCATCTCCGCGACTAGTTCAGAAATTTGAATATAGCAAACCACGAAAATTGAGTCAAGACTACGAAACAAATCCAGTAACATCATTCCCTAGCGAGGAATATGACAATAATTTCGAACCAATTAAAAATGACAATTATCAGAAATCAGAACCAATGCCTCTGTATCCTACAAATGATAATTCTTACGAAACACAACAGCACTCACCATTAATACCTCAAAATTATTTGGAATCTTCAAATGAGCAATTTTCTCCAAGTTATTATCAAACAACCACCGTTCAACCTTCAGTTAATCAGTTATATACCTCGACAACACAAGAGAATGAATCAAATTACGGACAAAATTTAAGCAACTATCCAGAAGATACTGTTCAAAATTACGAAAATATGTATCCATATCTTAACAACGAGAACAATCCACAAAATATATCAAAACCTACCCGCAGTGTACAAGAACCCTTAAAAATATTCGATTTTCCTAGCCCTGAACCGGATGCAAAACCACAAGAGGAACAAGAATCCGAGACTTCTGATTTAACCTCATTAAGTCTCACGGAATATAAAGCTGTTTCGAAAGTAATGAAGGGACCTGTCAGCCAAACAGCTGTGACCGTATCACAAAACACACCAAAACGTCGCGAAGATACAGAAATGGCGGAAATTTTACGAAATTCCTTGCAAAAATTAAATAAAACGCCAGATGACTTAGATGGTAAAGAAAATAATGCACCACAAGTAAATAAATCGTTGGTTACGCCAGCGATGCCACAAAAGCAACCTGACAGAAAAACGGAAAAATTGGCTGAAACTAAAAAAGTGGAAAATGTTAAACCGAAAATAAGCGAAAAACCAAAACATTTAATTGAAAATAACAAATACAAATCGCACAAAGACTCAAAAATAGAAAATAACGCTTTTCGACGATTCTCGGCTGACGATACTAAAGAGAAAAAGGAAGTATTATTCGATAATCCTATTTACGCTACCAGAAAACCAGATTTACCCACTTATGAGGCAGTAAGCAGTGTTTATTCCCCCAAATATAATAATAATCAAAATAATGAAAACTTCTTAGCATATAGTTCACAGTGTGTAGTCACAAATAAACCGTACAATCCAGAAATTCCTAAATACACTTCGAACGTACCTAATTATTCCAGTCAAACGCAATCAAGGCATCCAAGATTATCGGCAAACGAAAGACAATTATCTACCGATTCCATCGAATTAAACGAACAAGGCGAATCAGTTGTTACGTCACGACTGCAGATTCCCGTTGCGGATAAGTTCCTTCCACAACTATCTTCATCGCGTTCACCAATTGATCCGCCAAAAGCACTTCCAAAAGTGCCCTCGCCTATACTGATGGTGACCAAAGCAGATACATGGATACAACAATCAAATCAACAGCAACAACACTCGTCCAATAAACAATCACCGCGTGGCTCGCCAAGGAGTCGATATTTGTTACAAAAAGCAAAATCGAGCCATAACCTAGCCGTACCCACCAAACAATTCGAAGCCGGTATCAGCAAGGATGATTTGTTACAAAAAAAGAAAACCGTCGAAGCCTACTTTAGCGGTAACAAATCACCATCGAATCTATCAAAAACGTCCCAAACCGTCACAGTTTCCGACCAAAGAACAAAAACAAAGAGTCACAGTACCGTGAATCGAACGAAAACCTCGGAAAAAGTTGGCACACACACTAAAACTCATTCATCGCAGGGTTCAGCATTGTCAAGAAGTCGCACAATGCCCCAAGTGGTGTTCACCGAAGTTCCTCTATTAGACGAAAGTAATGTGGATGCTGCATTTGAACATTTATTTAACGAAACAATCGCATAAATCGAAGCAAGCATTCAGCAACGTTTTTTACTCGCAATATTTTGAAGCTCATTCCAAACATTTCTAGTCAGATAGTGTGAAAAAAATTTTATTATATAAAAATTATATGTATGTAAATATTAAGAAGATATATTTATTTAATCAAAAAACGAAAATTTATATGTCTACTAAGTTAAGCCGTATCCGGCAGAGATCGAATTAAATCGTAATCGCAACGATATAGTGTGATAAATAATCTATGAAGAGATCATGTGATTTTTATTTGGGAAACGTCAGTTCTACCACAGTCACATCCGTCAATATTTTTGTGAGTGCATTATGCAAAATGAAATGAGACATGAGATTTTTTTGTGTTTTTTTACTTTACTACTATTTTTTTTTACTTTGTGTGTTTATCCTCTGATAATTTCCCCGTTGTTGATGTCGTTGATTCCCGTAAAAATTTAATTCGTTTACAAAAAAACAATTTTACTAACCGAGTACTTTAATTCGAACTTACTTCTTGGACAACTAGAAACGATTTAAAATAGATTACTAGTAGGACAGAATTTGAGAATTACCAATTGAATCGTAGTGTTGCATGCATGAGGCTTAATGTGTTTGTCCAGTTGATAGAAGCTTGTCTTCTTTCCTTTCTTGTATATATATTTATATAAGTTTATATTTGACATCGGAATTTTGAATTTCCAAAAATTGAATCAATGGATATGTTTTATAGTTCAATATACATATACAGGGTGTAAAAAAATAACTCTTGTCCTTTTGAATTGCACCCTGTAGAAACTAAAACCACAGGAATTTTTTCGGAATTAACTGGCTACATAATGTTTCAAAATTTTTCTAAGTACGGCTCTGTCTAAATTATGCATAAATACCTTCCTCTTTCTACCTTCTAATATCAAAGGTAGAAAATAATTTTCGAATAAAATTTTGTAAACATGTTTAGGTCGTAAACGTGTTTCCCAGATATTTTGTTACCCCCTTTTTTTACCCATATTTTGTATAAAATTTTTTCTGTTAAAAAACAGTTTTGGTTTAAAATTGGCAAATATTAATTACATGGGTGAGATCTACCCACAGTTTTCGTAGCGAGATTTATATACTTTACACCCTGTTTACAACAATAAACATTCACTACTTTATTTGATAAAGTACTTTAATCTAATAATTTATGAATGGAAATATGAATTGTGTCACAAGAACTCTGTCAGTCAAATGCAAATATGGTGGAAAGGGGGGGGGGGTATCATTAGGATCCCGATCACTCCTCTAGTTGAAAATAAATTCAAATTTTATCGTGGTTTACCTTCAAAACTGTAAATAAAATAACCCAATGATGAAACTGGACGAGACTTACAAGTTTTTAAAGTCGTTATTTTCATTTTTATCAAAATTAAGCACCTAGAACTACTAGAAATGGAACTTCTATCAAATTAGTTGTATTTGTATAAGAAATTTTCACATTTTGATAGTAAATTCGATCAGACATTTTAATCCGAATCACTTGCACAAAGCTCAATTTGGAAAAATATAATTTTTTATTTTATGACGTCATCAAGTTCATTAAAATTTTTTAGTGTCCTATAGGGTGGAAATAAAATAATAGAATGATGAAATTAGAAACGAATTATAGGTTTTCAAGGTCGTTCTTTTCAATTTCATCAAAATTAGGTATGCAGGATCATCAGAAAAAACACTTCCCTCGAAAGTCTTTTCGATGCCTCAACCCAAAAACATATCCATGTCAAAAAAAAAAAAAAATTGTAGAAATTCAAAATTCTGTTGATAGCTTTTTTTCTGAATGGCTTATACAACAATGAATTAAAAAATTTGCTCGTGTGTTAATTGCATTGACACAAATCTGTTTTTATTTAATACTTAATTTAAAAGTTCAAATTTATTTATTATTGAATCTGTATTTATTTTTGGCACCAAAGTACAACAGACGTACCTTTGTTTTATTTAGTTTTTGGCAAAAGTTTGAAAAAAAATTCAAAACAAGTGGTAGAAGTCTATGTATGCGATAAAATAATTATTTTGTTCAAAATACTTTTATTAGTACTTTCGCTCTTCTATAGTAGTTGTGTTGCTGTTTGCAAGATGTGCTTGGAACTTGTGGGCTAATTTATTACCTCGTGTGACGTAGTGTCTATTATTATTACAATTATTTTGTGACGATAATATCTTATCGCAAAACATAGAATTAATTTAAAAAGTATTAAATAAAAATTTCAATTTTAAAATTTTAAAAGAGTTTTGATACGTTACTTATTAGCATTTTTTCTTTTTCTCTTTTCAGAACGAGTTGAAACTTCACAAAAGATAATTAAAGAAGGTCCAACAACTACGCAAGGTGAGTTTCCTTACGTAAAATGGAGTACTTAAGTGTGTTTGAAATTTTTATTAAATATTAAATAATTTTGCACATTATCATTAAATATGTCTGATGTCTAACAACAATTTCTAACGTAACAATTTGTAAACAGACCTGTCAAATATTTCTATTAATTTGAATACACAGTAATACTAATCCGTTTTTCTCATTTCTACTTTGGCGTGTTATGAATAGCAAACTGACGTTTGTTTGTTCTCAAATTGTGACGTTATAACAGTAAAATCATTTTTGGCGGCAATTTAAAACTGAATAATTGATTTTTGACGATTTTTATAAAATTTATCAAAAAAATAATTATGTGACATTTATGATTGTGAAACAATTTTTTTTTTCCAGTAACTACAACTACACGCATGAGTCAACGTTCAAGTCAACAAACAACTTCGAAACCAATGTCCCCCTTTGCCAAATTTCGACAACTAGACAAGCAGAATAGCTTGTCTTCATCGTCGTCAGGCCCAAAGTGAGTTTTCAAATTTCAATTTGTATTCAATTTCAAATTTCCCCAATATTCTTAATAATAAAATAATTCGAATATTTCCAAAAATGCATGAAAGATTTAGTAACAGAAATATTAAATATTATTTTCTTAATAATTTAAAAAAAAATTATAATTTTTATTTTTATTCTTTTAAAATTTTAATTTAAAAAAAAAAATAAACAAACAGTTCTTTTGGACTTGGTGATTGGGCAAAACTGCTTGAATTGGTACTTGGGATGTCTTTCAGTTAACAAGTAAATAATATTTAAAGAAAAAAGCACGCTTAACTTTAAATCTTCTGGCATTATTTCTGTTAAGGTTTGTCAAATAAATTTTATTGTTAAATATTATCCTTTTTAAAGGATTTATAATAATATCTGACAAACCTAAAACTTTCCTATTCTATATTCTAAGCAACTATCGTATTTATGCTTGCCCGATAGTTCTCCTATGACACCAGGTGGTGCGCAGCCTATGTTTAGATTCAGTGATCCCGCGCTGAGAAACAGCGCATCAACTGTAAAGGATCGTCTACTGTACTGGTGCCAGGTGAAGACCAAGGAGTACAAGGTAGAGGCCGTTAAGAACTTCGTCCTATGTTCATTGTTTTCGATACATAACTTTTTAATTTTTTAGTGCATGGAATTTTTTTCTATTTTTTTCAATTTCTTTTAATTTTATCATCATTTAAGGGATTCGGCTACAGTGAAATTTTCAAAAAATCAAATTTTTTTATCGTAACCAAGCTTAATTTTTTTTAAAACATTTGTTTGTTTTATAAAAATTGGTTATAACTATATAAAGATTGTGATCCATAAAAGAACTCTTCAATTGTGTTATACCTAATGATGATGAGTTAATTACTAAAAAGCTAGCTCGTAACCGAACCGTTTAATTTAGTGAAAAATAACAAACAACATTTTTCTCATATTTTGTAATGAATTTTTTGTTTTAATATTAAATATTTCTTCTCTCTGATATGTATATATATATATATATAAATAGCTAAAAATTTGTTATTAAGGTACGATCACAGTGTGATCGACCGAAAAATAGTCAATTTTCACAATTTTTTTTCGGATGGATAGGATGGGGAAATGGGGATGAATTTTTTTTACGATTAATACCATTATTTGACAATACAAAAATTTTTTTTTTATTTATTTTTTTTATAATTATTATAATTTTTTGAAAAAAGTGTCTTTAAAAAAGGGCGGAATTTGGTGCCCACGATTGCGGCCGCAGTTTTTATATGAAAAAAAAAATCAAATAGATTATCATTCTGCAGGTAAGCCGTTATGTTCCTATGGAAGCTTTTTTTGAAATTTGAAAAAATAGCTGCGGTTTGAATAAAAAGTACAAAGTTTGTGAAAAAATAGAAAGATTTCAAAAAAAAGCTCCCATAGGAACATAGCGGCTTATCTACAGATTCATAATCCATTTGATTTTTCTTTTTTTCAGATAAAAACTGCAGCCGCAATCGTGGGCACCAAATTTTGCCCTTGTTTAAAGACACTTTTTTCAAAATACTATAATAATTTAAATAGTGGTATTAATCGAAAAAAAAATTCACCCCATTCCCCCATCCTATCCATCCGAAAAAAAATTGTGAAAATTGACTATTTTTCGGCCGATCACACTGTGATGGTACCTTAAATGACAGTTGTCATTTTATTGGAATTAATTCCAAAAATTTATATAGTTCGATCACTGTGGCGTCATCCCTTAAAACACTTTATTTTATGCTTGAAACATTACTAATATACTTGATGCACCTAATAACTAATAACATTTTTCAAGTCTCACTTGCATAAAATGCATAATTTGCAAAAAATAAGCTTTTGAATGAACTAATCTATGTTCAATTTAATTTTTATTTTCCAAATTTTTAGGTCCGTACACTAGAACAATGGATCGTTCATTATTCAAATATGTTTGTTTTCATAATTTTCTTTTATCATGTTTTCGTTAATTCACAATTCCGAATATAAGACGTGTGAAAAAAAAATTGATTTGTGTTTCTCTGTTTTCAGAACGTTAAAATAGAAAATTTTTCAACGAGCTGGGCAGATGGATTAGCATTTTGTGCTCTAATTCACCATTTCCTACCGGATGCATTCGATTATGATGCCCTAACACCTCAACAGCGTCGTCACAACTTTACGCTCGCTTTTCGAGTTGCCGAGTAAGTAAAAATTCATTTTAATTTAATTTTACATTCAGTGACTAGCGGTGCTTGTGACATCTATCCCACAATAGCGGAACTATCATAGAAAAACTATTTTTGTTCGAAGCGTTCAAAGTAAAAATTACTGTATTTTCCCGCGAATTTTTATTCCCGTAAAAGGGAATGAAATGGAACGTTTTCGAATTTAGTATTCGATTTTCTTGAAAAAAATATCATTAAATGAAATTCTAACAACTAATTCATTCATAAAGTTAATAAAGAAAAGATTTCGTAAAAAACATCACTTTCCTTTAACTCTTATGACATGTTTCGGTCACTGTTATTATTATCAAACAAATGAAGCAAACAAATTAGTTTTATGGTATGTCAATTCTATAATATTCACTAGTCAGTTGTTTGTATTCAGCTTTTCCGGCCTCTATTGACTCGATAGAAATTTCTACAAAAAGTACTTTTGTTCCCATTGACCCCTAGCTTAATTTTACATAACTTTGATTAAAAATCAAGGAACTAAGTTTTTAAATTTTTCATCCTTTTGAGTATTGGCAGGGTGCGTAGTATATGGTGGGGATAATTAAATCGATTGCAGCGTGAGTAGTGGAGAAAATAGGCAATAATACATGCTCATATGTGTTTATAGTGTAATAAAAAATATTAAATAAAAATATAATACATTGATCCACTTTGATTATAAACGCAATTGCCACTAATATGTCGTTCCTTATTTATCTGTCAACGTATTAACGTCTACACGTCAATCCGTAAATACAGAATTAAAAATATTTGAGGTATTTTAAACTCACATGCAATGATGTTTCATAAGAAGTTATTGATGTTTGCTTTATGTATGACTGTACATTCAGCTAAATGACTTATGTCAGCATTTCTTAATTTTCCAATTTCCCTGACGTGCTTCACCATCACCAGCAACTTTTTCCTCTGCATAGTCCGGGGTTGGAAGAAATACTGTCTTGATAATTATATCCATGTTAACGTCGAAAATTGTTTAAATACTTTATTAATACAATTATTATACTTCATCCAGTATTTTATACCTCAAATTGTTCAAATTTATTTATAAAAAAAAATAATTGTAAATAACAAATATTTGTATTCAGATTTTACGGTTTTTTTGAAAATATTTTAAATTTATTTCCACGGTTACCATTATTTAATAGCATGAAAAAATGTATATTATAGATGTCGTTGGCATCATGCACCCAGCCAATAAACAATTCAGATAAATTATGAATTAAATAATGTATTAATTATTGACAGTAATTTATGACAAACTCAAATACAACCGTCGTTTAGATATATACTAGAAACTATGATTTTGTGCCCACCCACTTCCTCATTCCTATAAATCCCGTTATACGATGAAAAATTAAAATTTGATTTTTTTTTTGTTGCAGTGAATTAGCAGGGATCGCACCGCTTTTGGACGTTGAGGACATGGTAATGATGCGAAAACCCGATTGGAAATGTGTATTTACATATGTACAAAGTATTTATCGTCGATTTAAAGATGATGAAATTTAAATCTTCCCTCCTTTTTTTCTGTTGAATTTTGTATAAATATTTTTATACTTTTATATCTTGTACGTGTTTTCTCTTTATAAGCAAAATGTAGATCCAAGCTCAGCTCATATTATTTTTTATTTTATTTGAAACAATCAAATATGTAATTATTTTAGATTTTGCTTATTTATTAACTGTCATTTTAATATTTTTGTATATTTTAATTTAGTTTTTCCTACATTTTTTTTTATTATTTTGATAGAAAATCTGAATCTTTCTATTGATAACCTATTTTTTTATACTCTAATTCCCTCTATTAATCAAGATATAAACTAAATGTGAAAATAATTCATATCATTTGTTTTTTTTTTTTGTTTAATTTGGGCATGCGTTAATCATGCGTGTTGCAAACGTATATTTTATAGCTTTAATGGTAATAAAAGAAAAATAAATAACAAGTCATATTTTAAAATACTCAGTTATTTTATTAATATAAAATAGAGCTTAAAAATTATATTTACAATTTAAAAATAATTTATGTTTTTATTCAGCGTATCATGTATTCTTCAATTAACTGACGTTGAAAATATTATTTGTCAATAATAAAAAAAATTCTAACCAATCAGAATTGATTTTTTTTTTTTTTGACTCAGTCTAAATTCCCCGCACACTTCACTTTTCCTATCCACCATATTTTCAGTGAATTATCGATCGTAATTATGCTATCTTCGTCATCAATTGTACCAAAGAAATGATGTTGACCGGAACCGGTTGCTAAAATTGGACGATACGGATGTATCGATACCGAATTCAAACAATCCAAATGTAGTTGATATTTAAATTCCTACAAATATAAATCCATAAAAAGCCCATTGAGTTTTGTACTTCTATAGAGGCGGTATAGACATTAAAATATAAAGTACATGACGCCATTAAACTAAACCGATACCACATTAATTTGTGACCATGTCCCTGCCACTGTCCATACAGTCCATTATAAAAAAAATGGACCGTTTTATGACGTCGCTGTAACTAATATACCAGATGGCATTGATGTACTAGGATAAAAATTAGAGTCGGAACATGAGTTTTGATAGTTCGCTATTTTTCATCAGATTCATCTAAAATAAATTGGAAATATAAGTTAAATATTTAAAAAAATACTTTAATTCAACCTAGAAAGATTAATTAAATTAAAAAATTTTAATTCTTCGTTAACACATAACTTGGTGACGATACTTTTGTACTCAATCATATGATAATTACTTTTGACATCTATTTGATGAAAAATGCTCACATGTCCCAACTCTATTTAGTATACTCCCCTACCATCAGCGCCACGTAGCAAACTGTGACATGAAAAGGTCCGTCCTTGAAAACAAGTGGCAGGGACATGTTTGTGACATTATCTATATTATCCGCCATTATTGTCACGTGACAGAAAATTTAATTTTGTTTTTGTGAACAAAATCTACTAAAAAATTCTATTTTATAAAAAAAGACATCTAAAATTATTAGCTGTGTCAATTTTATAATTTCAACCCTGTCCAGCCGCCATTAAACTCATCTCATGAATTATATTTTTACTTTAATCACTTAAAAATATATTTGTAATATAAATCTTTATTAAAAAAACGTAAATTAGAAAAAAATTAAAAATTAATATTATGTACCTGAAATTTACTTTCGGTATCGGGATCATTTTCTAACAGATTCCAAATTTTTAAGAATCCATTTGTATTACCGGTGAAAATATGAGAACCACATGGGGAAATATCAAAATAGATCCGTTGATTTGTGTCCACCTTTCTTGTCAGACTGAATACCGGTCTTCCGGGCGATCTCATATCCCAACAAATCAATTCATCGTCTTTTCGAGCGCCACTGTACAAGTAATTTCCATCCGGGGAGAATTTCAATTGCGTTATCCCGCCAAAATGACCCGTCATTTTTTTAATTTGTCTAATAGTTCCGGATCTATCGTCAACAATTTCAATGAGTTTGTGCCAGGACCCTGTAATAATAGGGTATTTGACAGTAGTTAAAAAAATCTGTAAAAATTAAATGCATTAATATTCTTCGGTGATTATATTTGTATACCACTTGTTTCTTTGAATTTCCGCGCGCTTATGTTGTAGCAATATAAAAACATTGTTGAAGAAGCGTTATAAAAACGTTATAAAATGATGTTTATAAATTATATTTCAAAAACGGCGTGGTAAATAATTTTTATTTCTTATTAGATATGGTTTGTAACTTTGTATTTTATAATATATTAAATTTTTATCAAATTCCTTTGACACGTTTTTATTTTATTCAAAAAAATAGATTTTTCCCATAAGAGCCCGTGTTAAAATTACAAAACTTTGAAATCGTTTTTCTCAAAATTGGGGTAGTCAGTTTTAATCGAAATAGGCTCTGAACTACTGGTACTGAATTAAATAAATATCTAGAGAAGTTTTGTTAAAATCCTTTGAAAAAATCGTTTTATCGACCAGCTACCTTAAATTTTTTTGCTCAAATCAAACTTTAGCAAGTTCATTTAAAGTAGGGTGATTAATAATTTGGGTGTAAACTTCTCATTTTTACTAACAAAATTACTTTTAAAAAGATGACAGATTCGACAGAAATCGTTTTTCTGGGTGTCTTACATACTTAAGTTAGGTTATTTGTATATTTTGAGGTTACGTTATACCATTTAAGAGTTTTCAAAATCATTTTATGAATTAGAATAGTCAAAAAAAAAATTATGTCTTACGATCTTACTAAAAAAACTTTATTTTTGACAATACTAAGTTATGACGTCCAGCAGTGTTTTTCGCGGGAAATTTAAAATATAAAAAATAAACCATTTGTTTTTTTTTTTATCGCGATAATACATACCTAAAGCTACTTGTCCAGGATTAACATAATTAACGGCTATACATGTTACCGGGTAGGACATTTTATAATAAACGAAATCTCTTCCGGGGCGATTTGTATCGAACGTGCGAAGCGCCTTTCTATATCCACAATACACTTGTTTCGCGTCAAAGGAAAAATTTACACTTAACGCTGCCTCAACTTCATCCACCAAATCGTAACCGCGATATGTGCAACGTAATTGCCCGGTAAATGCGTCCCACAATTGAACCGGCGCGTGTTGAGAAGTTGTCAACCAACTAAAATCAAAAATTTTAGGTATAACGTAAAAGCCCCTATACCGGAACACTATTTTTAGGTGTGTAATTAAACTGGCTTATAAAAATTGACAAATAAATTAAACATCCATTTTTTTTCTTAATAAGCATGAAAGAAAGTTTTTTTAATCCAATGAATATGTTTTTAAAAAAATACAACCCAAAAATTTTTATTTATTAATGTTTTTCTTTTACAAAATGTCAACATCTATATCCAAACGGAGAAATATTAATGACACCAGGAGTTGGAAATCGATATACAATCCGACGTGTAATATGAGTAATATGACACACAGAGTGATATCTAGACGTCAAAGTAGGAAACATACAATGGTTTAAGTATCAGACGTAAATAAGGTAGCGGTTACACTGGATAGGAATTCATCCGAAAATTCATTCGTACGAATTCGTACGAGTTTATCCGAGTTAATACAAATTAAACAAATGTATACATTTAGACATGCGTGGTTACACTGCTTACGACTCTTTCGTACGAGCTCGTACGACTTTTTGATACGACCAAAATATTTTGTTTTTTGATGCGAATTCGTACGAAAAAAATGATGGATTTAGAAAAAATAATTATTTTTGTTGAACAAAGGCGGTCTTTATGGGATTAAAAATCTAAATATTATCATAATAGAAAGTTAAATAAAAAATTGTGGAATGAGGTGGCAGAGAAATGTTTAGATAATTTTTCAATTAAATATATTACGATATAATAAAACTAACCTAGCCTAACAAAAACATTTTAAGTATGTGTAATGGAAAATTAATTAACAAAATACTGAAACTAAAATTCAGTAAATTTTAAAATATAACTGAATGTGACTTGCGACATGTTCAAATACTCTAAAAATTTCTGTTCGTCTTGAAAAATTTCTTCAACGCAATTCCAGAACTCAGCTTTTTTGCTTTACATGAATAATAAATAATCGTTTACCCAGAATTGTTTGTTTTCTATAATTAGAAATTTTGAAAACGATGTTTCTAATAAATAAGATTCGGTAGCTGAATCCATTGTTTGGTATCATGCAATATGTATTAACGGTTTTCAGTTTAAATTTAAATACGAATTCGTATTACGATTCCGTATCCAATGTAACCACACAGTCGTACGAATAAATTTCGTAGGAGCTCGTACGAATCATTTTTCGTACGAATTCATATCCAATGTAACCGCAGCCTAAAGGATCAAAATACTGTATTCAACAAAAATTGTTTAATATACATATGTATTTCTTTAATTAAGTAAAGAAACATTAAATGCGAGGTGAATTTAAATTGAAAAATTATCATTCGATTAATAGTAATTTTTGTTATCAGAGGTTTCTTTCAGAAATAACTTCATTAATATTTTCAAAACTGTTCGGACATATGATCGCGTTCCGGTATAGGGCTGTTTACATTAAAAGATCAAATATTGGAATTTATTTCAAAAAATTATACCAGCATGTGGCCGGATCTTGACTCGTCATTCCTGGATACCAACAAAAATCGTACAACATCCCATTTTCTGCGATCGTAATCACCGGTTTTAGTTGGGTCACTTCTCGCGTCGAAGATATCGTATCACCGGTGTAGAGATCTGTTGGTAACTCGACTATGGACATTCCATTTCCTCGAATAGCGTACAGGAGGCACGTGCCATCCGGCGACCATTTGCAACCACGAAGATAATATTGATTTTCATCTTCAGGAAAACTTATTTGACCAATTAAACTAGGTGGAGTGTCCCGTAAGTCGTACTGCGGATATAAGTTACTAGAATCATCAACGGACATGTCAGCAATATTTGATTCGTAATTACTTGAAGGTTCATTTAAATTTTCGCGGGATTCCTCTACGTGTTCGCTAGGGTTCGCTGTATCATTCTGCGTATCTATTTCAGGGGTATCATTTTGCGTATCCATTGAATTTTCGGACCACTCAGGGTCAGACTGTTTTAGTTTTTCATCAACATTATCGGCTAGATTTATGTTTATGGATTGATCATTTATTTCATTTGTAGTTTTTAAATTTTCATCGTTTTCTGAGTTAGGATCGTACATATTTTCATTATTTTCTACGATTGAACTATTTTCTATAAGTTCCTTATTTTCGGAACTTTGACTATCAGGACTTTCCATACTTTTTGTCACTTAATTTCCTATTTAAAATATAAAAGTTTCAAAAATATTCATTTTTTACATTTCTTACCAAATTTTTAGAGGTTAAATACAACAAACATGACAAACATAGCTTTTTTAAACGTCAAATCTGTCAAACTTTAATATACCGCAGAGGGCAATCAATCCGGACAGTCGGGTGAATAGGGACGAAACGAAAAATGTTATTCATGAACTTAATTTAAAAATACTAAACATAAATACGAACATATATCTTACTTGAAATATAGTAAAATCATTATTTTTTCGAATAACAATAGTGACTAAGCTTAAAATTGGATAAAACATATTAAAAAATCAGTTTAGATTGACATCTTGAAACAGTGCTATTTATCTAAATACTATTTATTTTGGTACTCTTAGGAATAAATTGTTGTTTAAGCGAAATTTTAGTTATTTTGAAACATATCTGACAAACTTTTAGTTGTTTTTATTTTTCTAAGAGGAAATAATGGGGACTTGACATTTGGACCAAGTTGGAGGTTAATAGGGACGAAAAAGGTGTGAATAGGGACAGTAATTAGGTTAATAGGGACGTTAATATCAAATATAAAGAGACGAATGAAGGGTATAATGGAACATAAAACAGAGCAGTTTTAAGGTTATCAAGTCACTCGATATTTTTATAAACATTTTCAGCATAACATTCTATACTTTATAAACTTTACTTTAGATTTTACGTTTATTTCTACAGAAAATCATGAAGTATTGTTTCGTTTTTGAATGTATAAATACAAAAAAATCTAAATTATGTTATGTTTGAATTTCAGTTTTCGTCGGCCCTACGGATCGTCTCCATTTACCCTTTTATCGTCTCTTTCAACCCAATTTTTCATAGAAAATAAATTATATGATTTTTGTTATTTTTTCAAAATCACTGATATTTTTAAAATTTTTTGGATATTGTGATGAAGTGACCATCCTCGCGTAAATATTTGATATATTAAAGTTTAGGTACTCCGTATTCATAAAATAAATACAAAAAATGTACGGTATGAAGTCTGAATTCTTCCCTATTGATTCCTTTCTACGGTATATTGGGTTTGTTCCACTTTCTTCATATCTTAAAGAAAAGCAAAATTGTAGGGTTATTTGCATTTGAGCAATGAGCATTGCATGCATTGCATGTCGCGGGCACGTGTCAAAAATGATGAAATATTAAAAAGTTTTTGAACCTTCTGGTACCGGATAGATCTTTTTTAGTTAAACTTCTTCTATAATCTCTTAATTTTTATTATTTTATATTTTATTTCTTTTGTAAATATGACTGTAGAAGAAACCGAGGTGTTAAAATCGTTTATGTCGTTAGGTTTAAGTGAACAAAAAGCTAAAGAAACATTAAAAAATGCATACGTTACAAGAAATTTATGTCGTGCATTACAAGAGGTATTTTTTTTTTTTGTTTGGAAATATCCAAAAATAGAATTTTGATTTAATTAACAATTTAGGTACGTGGTGTCGAATTACCTGAAGGTGCCGGTATGCTACTATACCATTTAGCCACCAAAATAAAAGCTCAAATTGTTGATGAATTACCATTTATCGTCAAATATATTGCAAATAATAAGCTAAATTCAACCGTGCGGGTTGATAAGGCATTAGAGTATGTTTTGTCTCATATAAATAATGTGAATCCGGATGAATTTGAAAAATATTGTGGTGTAGGTGTCGTAGTGACTCCTGAAGAAATTGCGAAAACTGTTCGAAAACATATCGCTGAAGTGAAAGATGAATTGCTTAAAATGCGTTATAGATATAATGTTGGTTTACTGATGCAAAAAATTCGAACTGACCTACCATGGGCGGATGGTAAAGCGGTCAAAAATGAAGTGGATAAACAGGTTAGTTAAATTTAAAAGTTACAAGCCTAACTACAGGCAAGACTACGATTTGTACGGCGTCAAGATTTGATGACAGTTCCCTGTAGAACTCGACAAAATAAAACGAAAAACAAGAATAAAATTTTTCGATATCTCGCTTCGTTTTTGAGATATTGGACGTTAAACTTGTTAAACTTAGATATATCAAAGTCGAAGTATATTACCAAAACTAAGTTTCATACGGCACCACGATTTGATGACAGTTCCTTGTAAAACTTGACAAAATAAAACGAAAAACAAGAATACAAATTTTCGATATCTCGCTTCGTTTTCGAGATATTGAACATTAAACGCGTCAAACTTAGGTATATCAAAGTCGAAGTATATTGTCAAAACTAAGTTTCGTACGGCGCCAAGACTTGATGATAATTTCCTGTAGAACTCGACAAAATAAAACGGAAAACATGAATAAAATTTTTCGATATCTCGCTTCGTTTTCGAGATATTGAACGTTAAACGCGTCAAACTTAGGTATATCAAAGTCGAAGTATATTGTCAAAATGAAGTTTCGTACGGCGCCAAGACTTGATTACAGTTCCCTGTAGAACTCAACAAAATAAAACGAAAAACAAGAATAAAATTTTTCGATATTTCGCTTCGTTTTCGAGATATTGAACGTTAAACTTAGTTTTGACAGTATGCTTCGACTTTGATATATCTAAGTTTGACGCGTTTAACGTTCAATATCTCGAACACGAAGCGAGATATCGAAAAATTTTATTCTTGTTTTTCGTTTTATTTTGTTGAGTTCTACAAGAAATTGTCATCAAATCTTGGCGCCGTACGAATCCTAGTATCCCCTGCGTCGACGATTTAAAAAAAAATTTGTGTATATTACATTTAATTGTGATAGATTTTAGAATTATTGGGTGAAAAGACTGAAGCGGACTTGGCACCACCGTCGAAGAGTGACAAAAAATCGAAACAACCAGAATCGAAAACTCAGACGACTAAAGTTAGCGAAGAAAAACAGCCCAGTTCGACGCAACCGTTAACAATTATTGAATTAATGAAAAAAATCCAATTTCATGCCCCAGGTGAAAATTATAAAACCGACGGTTACGTTGTCACCGAACGTACTCATCAGTTATTGCAAGAACATTTAAAAGCAACTGGAGGAAAGGTAAAGAAATCGCGAAGTACTTTATTGCCTAGTTACTTAATACACTATTTTTTTTGCTAGGTTCGTACACGGTTTCCACCTGAACCGAACGGTATCTTACACATTGGACACGCTAAAGCAATCAACATCAATTTCGGTTATGCGCAAGCGCACGGCGGTGAATGTTATCTGCGATACGACGATACAAATCCGGAGAAAGAAGAGGAGAAATTCTTTATTGGAATTCGTGAGATGGTCGAATGGCTTGGGTACACGCCCACCAAAGTGACTCACTCCTCCGACTATTTTGATCAACTCTACAAGTGGGCGGTACAATTGATCGAGAAAGGATTGGCGTATGTTTGTCATCAAACCACGGAGGAAATGCGTGGTTTCGATGTGAAACCCTCGCCGTGGAGAGATCGTCCAATTGAAGAGAGTTTACAGTTGTTTGAGGTAATTCTTGATTCATTCTCTGAAAGTTCTTCTTAAAGTATCGTAGTTTAGAGCGGGGACTCCATATTTAATTTTGCTTCCGAGATTACTTAAGTAACGTAAGTTTAGGTACAAATTCGTTTTAATAAATCGGTCATCAAAAACCGGACTTCCCTATTGAATTGGTCACTAAAAATGAGATTAAGCAGTACAGTTTGACAAAAATTCTAGAATATTCTATTTATCAACTTAGCAAAGCTATCGAAAAATCAATTACAGTATTTAATTGGTCATTGAAAAAGAGGCCAAATAGCATATCTTGACAAATGTTCCGGAATATTCTATTCGTCAATTAGCAAAGATATCCAAAAACGGACGTCGCCATTGAATTGGTCACCGAAAAAGTGACCAAATAGTACATTTTGGTAAATGTTCTAGAATATTCTATTTGTCAAATAGCAGAGGTCCAACCAAAATTAAACTAATATAAACTAAATATCCCATTTTGGCAAACATTTTAAAATGATCTATTCGTCAGCCAGAATAGAATATTCTAGAACATTTATCAAAATGTGATATTTCGTCTTTTTTCTAATGACCAATTAAATAGTACAACTGGTTTTTCGATATCTTTGTTAGTTGACGAATAGAACATTCAAGAATTTTTGTCAAATTGTGCTGCTTAATCTAATTTTTAGTAACCAATTCAATAGTGAAGTGTGTTTTTTGATATCTCTGCTAGTTGACGAGTAGAATATTCTAGAATTTTTGTCAGCTTCCACTGTTTGGCGTCGTTTACGCTGATGAATTCGATGGTGAAGTTTCTTAGAATAGTTTCGTTTTAAATAAATTCAGATAAATAATATTTACTCCCCTCACATAAAAGTTTGCCGACGCCCCTGATCTTCCGATTTTACGTACTTTCCCTTGAATTTACACCGACGTACGTAGTCCATTTAATTGTCCAACTAATATAAACTAAATGTCTCATTTTGGCAAACATTCTAGAATGATCTATTCGTCAGCCAGAATAGCATATTCTAGAACATTTATCAAAATGTGATATTTCGTATTTTTTCCAATGACCAATTAAATAGTACAACTGGTTTTTCGATATCTTTGTTAGTTGACGAATAGAACATTCAAGAATTTTTGTCAAATTGTGCCGCTTAATCTAATTTTTAGTAACCAATTCAATAGTGAAGTGTGTTTTTTGATATCTCTGCTAGTTGACGAGTAGAATATTCTAGAATTTTTGTCAGCTTCCACTGTTTGGCGTCGTTTACGCTGATGAATTCGATGGTGAAGTTTCTTAGAATAGTTTCGTTTTAAATAAATTCAGATAAATAATATTTACCACAACCTAACCCCCCCCCCACATAAAAGTTTGTCGACGCCCCTGATCTTCCGATTTTACGTACTTTCCCTTGAATTTACACCGACCACTACGTACCATTTAATTGTCCAACTAATATAAACTAAATGTGTCATTTTGGCAAACATTCTAGAATGATCTATTCGTCAGCCAGAATAGCATATTCTAGAACATTTATCAAAATGTGATATTTCGTCTTTTTTCCAATGACCAATTAAATAGTACAACTGGTTTTTCGATATCTTTGTTAGTTGACGAATAGAACATTCAAGAATTTTTGTCAAATTGTATCGCTTAATCTAATTTTTAGTAACCAATTCAATAGTGAAGTGTATTTTTTGATATCTCTGCTAGTTGACGAGTAGAATATTCTAGAATTTTTGCCAGCTACCACTCTTTGGCGTCGTTTACGCTGATGAATTCGATGGTAAAGTTGGTTTTTCGACATCCTTGCTAATTTTCTAAAAGTTGCCATTTATATTCATTAATTCCGTTTATTTATATAACCGAATTTTAGGTGTAAATTGTTTCTTAGAATAGTTTCGTTTTAAATAAATTCAAATAAATAATATTTACCACCACCCTCCCCCCACACATAAAAGTTTACCGACGCCTCTGATCTTCCGATTTTACGTACTTTCCCTTGAATTTACACCGACCACTACGTACCATTTAATTGTCCAACTAATATAAACTAAATGTGTCATTTTGGCAAACATTCTAGAATGATCTATTCGTCAGCCAGAATAGCATATTCTAGAACATTTATCAAAATGTGATATTTCGTCTTTTTTCCAATGACCAATTAAATAGTACAACTGGTTTTTCGATATCTTTGTTAGTTGACGAATAGAACATTCAAGAATTGTTGTCAAATTGTGCTGCTTAATCTAATTTTTAGTAACCATTTCAATAGTGAAGTCTGTTTTTTAATATCTCTGCTAGTTGACGAGTAGAATATTCTAGAATTTTTGTCAGCTTCCACTGTTTGGCGTCGTTTACGCTGATGAATTCGATGATGAAGTTGGTTTTTCGACATCTTTGCTAGATTTCTAAAGGTCGCCACTTATATTCATTAATTCCGTTTATTTATATAACCGAATTTTAGGTGTAAATTGTTTCTTAGAATAGTTTCGTTTTAAATAAACTTAGATAAATAATATTTACCCAGGGCCGTGGAGAAAAATGGCGGGCCCCGGGAATAAACTTCATTGTTTTAAAAATTTCCTCCCAAGAAAATAAGCAGTAAGCCAGAAAAAAAAAACATCTTTTAACTTAAACTTTTTTCCGGGCCCCACCCTCTCGTCGGGTCTGTATTTACCAACCCCCCACATAAAAGTTTGTCGACGTCCCTGATCTTCCGATTTTACGTACTTTCCCTTGAATTTACACCGACCACTACGTACCATTTAATTGTCCAATCAAAATAGAAACTAATATAAACTAAATGTCTCATTTTGGCAAACATTCTAGAATGATCTATTCGTCAGCCAGAATAGAATATTCTAGAACATTTATCAAAATGTGATATTTCATCTTTTTTTCTGGTGTATTTTTTTTTCCTTTATAGGATATGAAAAACGGTAAAATTGACGAAGGTGAAGCGACATTACGTATGAAATTGACACTAGAAGAGGGTAAAATGGATCCGGTCGCCTATCGTATACGTTTCACCCCTCACCCCCGAACAGGAGACAAGTGGTGTATCTACCCCACGTACGATTACACCCACTGTTTATGTGACAGTATCGAAAACATCACCCATTCTTTGTGCACCAAAGAATTCCAATCGCGAAGATCCAGTTATTATTGGCTCTGTAATGCCCTGGACATTTACTGCCCCGTCCAGTGGGAATATGGCCGCCTTAATATGAATTATACAGTGGTTTCAAAACGAAAAATCGCCAAGTTAATCGACGAGCAAATTGTCAGTGATTGGGACGATCCACGATTATTTACCCTAAGCGCGCTACGTAGACGGGGGTGCCCGCCGGAGGCGATTAACAGTTTTTGCGCACAACTTGGTGTTACCGGTGCCCAAAGTGTTGTGGATCCGATTATGTTGGACGCGTATATTCGTGATTATTTGAACGTGACCGCGCCAAGAGCAATGGCCGTTCTAGATCCGTTAAAAATCACCATTCAAAATTTCCCGCATCAGGATGCCGCGGTGGAATTGTCGGTGCCTGATTTTCCGAGTAAACCGGATAGTCCGGTACATACGATTTTATTCGATCGTGTGATCTATATTGATCAGTCGGATTTTAAAGAAACGGCCGATAAGGATTATCGACGTTTAACAAAAACGCAGAGTGTTGGTTTGCGACATGCTGGATATGTGATTGAAGTCGTAGAAGTCGTTAAAGATGATTCGAATGAAGTTAAAGAATTGATTTGTAGTTGTAAAAATGTCAGCGAGATTAAGGAGAAACCAAAGGCGTTTATTCATTGGGTGGCAAAACCGATCAATATAGAAGTCCGTTTATATGATCTTCTGTAAGTATAAAATCAAAATAATTTTGTTTCAAATGATTTGCCATTTTGTTTCCGAGACTACTAAAGTAACGAAATCATTGTGATTCCAAAATAAAATTTTTTACGCACATTTTACGTTTTAGAGCTTCCTGAACAATTTTGGTTTGGTGTCACCAGTTTGCACCAGGTCGCATAACTTCTGAACTATTCGATTGTTTTCAATGAAATTTTCAGAAATTTTGCAGTTTGGTTCCTAGATGGTCTCCTATGAATTTAATCGAAATCGGAGTAACGGTAGCTACGCCGTTACCATGCCATTCCATTAATATGCTAAATTGCACCAAGTGGCATAACTTCTGAACTATTCAATTGTTTTTTATGAAATTGGCAGAAATTATGCGGTCTGGTTCCTAGATAGTCCCCTACAAATTTCATTGCATTCGGAGTAATAGTATCCACGGCACTATCATGAAATCCCATTAAATGTCAATATCTTTACGTTCTTCTTTTGTTTATTTATTTTTATTAATTTATATAGGTACCTATATTAAATTACACAAAGATATGTTTGGCATTAAATTACCAAGGTACTTTTACGAGTACGAGGGAGCTGTGTGCCGCACCCCATTGGCAGCGTATGTTTTTTTTTTTTTTGTTAATTTTGCGTCAGAGGGTAATTTTACTTTTTATCCAAGAAACGAACCAGCAATTAATAGAGAGCTCATCAGGTACTTTATCTATTAACCCTTTTAGTACCGCCGTATATTCCAATATTTTAGATAAAACAATTAATATCTCTATAAGTATAATTGAAAGTTTGGTAGGTTTTGCTTAATTTATTTACAATATGACCGCTCTTTACTATACAGCCTCCAGTTACCGATGTAAGACAATGCACACTCTTCAGTTGAATTTTTTCTAAAAATTAGTATGACGAGCTGAGCTCGACATTAGTCCTAAAGGGGTTAAAATATAGGTGTCGTGTCTCAACTTTTAATGGTTTTGTTTTTGTAGAAAAATAAGTAAATTTAAAAGATTAGCATTTAAATTAACTGCCTTAAATAGAACTGATTTTACGGAGCCCTATTTGCGCAAATATAGCTTTCACTTAACCGATTTTTTGTTCTAGAAACTAAGTTTGATATAATTTATATTTAAGATTTCGTCATAAGAATCCAGAAGATGCCAATGAAGTTCCGAACGGTTATTTGTCCGATTGTAATCCGAATTCTCTAACCATCAAACAGTGTTATGGGGATATTTCCCTGCGGGACGCTAAAGTGTATCAGAAATTCCAACTGGAAAGAGTTGGATTCTTTTCGGTTGATCCAGATTCGGCGTCAAGTAATAAGGTATCTAAACTTTTATCGATTTTGTTAGATTGCCGTTTTAAAAATTGTATTTTACTAATTTGAATTTGTTTATTTTCAGTTAATTTTTAATCGAACAGTTACTTTGAAAGAAGATGCTGGGAAATAAATACTGTAATTTTTTTAAAACTTATTTATTTGAAATAAATTAATTAACTCTGTACTAATTGTGTTTTATTACTAAATTTCAAATAAATTAATATTTTTATAAATAAAAAAACCTGTTTAAAATATTAAAGATCAAACGTTCGATATCCTTACAAGTATGTAACTTATTTGGTAATGATTATATTAATCGAAACGTGTGATAATATTGATAAAATAATTATTAGCAGTATGAAAGAAGTTAATCGGCTTTTTTAAACTACTTGAAAACCGTTTTGGTATCACTGGTATTGATCGTGTCAAAATTCTGATAGAAAATTTTTAAAATAAATAAAAATCGGCATTAAAATCAGAAATAAATGGAAGTACTCAGTGTTTCCGATTTCGATAAAATATGCCGAACTTGTTTAATACGAAACGAAAATTATTTATATCCAATTTTTACGTCAAACATCACCGAACCGTTAATGGAATGTACTGGCGTAAAGGTAAATCAAATTTTTCCCAATTTTTCATTTTTAAACCGTCGTTTTTAATGAAAAACCTTACACAGGTTTCATTAAATGATGGATTACCCACGTTAATTTGCGAAAATTGCATCCAAAATGTCTATCAGGCAATCAATTTTAAACGAAATTGCTTAAATTCACAAGAAATATTACAAAATATATTGAAAAATAAAGAAACTTCAAGTGAAAAGGCCGTTAAAGACGAAGAAAACGATGAAAAAGATTTTCTAAATTGTGTAAGTGTTGAAATAAATAATAAAAATAATGTGAAAGACCCGGATAAAGTTGAAGAGGCACCAAATGATGATGACGTTTCAGACGCGTCATCAAAGGAACAATTAGTTACTGAATGTAATCGACTCAGTCCAAATCCTGTCGAATCCGAAGCTAACGAAAAAATTCAAAAAAGTAACGACGATGATTTATTCTACTGTCGCCTATGTGAAAAATTTTACACATCCCTGGACCTTTTGAAACGTCATCAAAAAGCCATCCACGAGGGTCAACAATTGAAAAAACCGTGTGATATCTGTGGCAAATCCTATGTCCATTTACGACGACACATTATAGTAAAACACAGTGGCGAATGTCCACATAAATGTACCGTATGTGGTCAAAAATTCGCCTGTCCCTACTATTTGTTGAATCACGTGCGTGAAAAACATGAAGGTATACCCGCGGAGAAGACCGCGCTATGTATAACGTGCGGTAAAAGTTTCAAAACAATCGGTGAACTCAACAAACATCAATTAATCCATTCGGAGGAACGTAAATATAAGTGTGACGTTTGTGGCAAAGCGTATAAAACGCGGGAAAATTTAACGGGTCACAAGAAGAAGCACAGTGACACGAAACGATATCCGTGTACACATTGTGATAAGAAGTTTTATACGAATTCATTGCTTGGAATCCATTTGAGAGTGCATACCGGTGATCGACCGTTTGCCTGCTCGATCTGTTCAAAAACGTTTAGTCAAAAGAATAATCTCAATAAACATATGAGGTGTATACATAAAAAGTTTTGAAAGTACTCGGTGAATTCGATTATAGCAACCTTGATCGTAGCAAGTGGTACCTACATAAAACATTAAAATCATAAAATACAAAAATTTTTGTTTGACTTTTTTTATGCATCCTTTTTTAATTAAGGGGAGATTCACCAAAAAAACATCAAAAATCAACCTTTATTATTATTACTATTTTTTTTGTACAAATATTTCGTTAAAACTAAATATACAATATTGTTTCTACATGTCTTAAGATTATAATTTTTCTTTTAATTTCAAAAATGAGCTTAGTATAAATGGCTTTGAAGTCGACACTGCGAAATTTTTCCACTTTAACACTATGAGGCCCGAGCACTTTCATAGTAAGCCGGCAATATTTTAAAAAAAAACTTTATATAAACAAATACATAAAATAAAATGATTCAAATACTGAATAGACTCAACACAGTTCAACATGTACGTGTAAAACTGTAAACATACGTACGTGATACGTACATACTACATATACACTGACATTCAAATGAATTTTATTTAAAAATATAAATTATATTTTTTATGTATTTTTTGTTTAACTTAAAATTTTTTATACATAGAAACCAAAAGAGTAGTCTGTGTTGGTATGTATTTGTGTGAATAGGAACACATCCGTGTGATGAATGATGATAAACATCGCACACATAATGCGTAACCAACTAATCAATTAATCATTGATCGCGGTCGGCCTCTGAGGATGTTTTGTTTGGTTTCGGATGCCGAAGCCATGGGACTGAAAGTGTTAACAATTCTTCGCGTTCTGAAATCCCCCGTGAACCAAAATCAAAAAGTCAAGAATTTTCTGAAAATATACATATACGTTATGGTACTAACTAGGATCTAAGAAAAAAAATACTTAAAAAATCAACGAGAAATCGTATTTTGAAAATAAATTTTCAAAAATCACCGCTTTTTTCACGACTATTTTGAAAATATATTATGGAACCAAAAGATCCTAGCTCCTACCAAAATAACGGTATCGAGGAATAATATGCACTTTGATTTTTGTCGATATTTCAAATACTTTTTACGATACATGAGGAACCATGTCGAAACACGTACACCACAAATCCAATTTTACGTAGTGGTCGGTGCAAATTTAAGGGGAAGTACGTAAAATCGGAAGATCAGGGGCGTCGGTAAACTTTTGTTTGGGGGGTTCGTAAATATTATTTATCACAATTTATTTAAAACAATATTATCTTAAGAGACAATTTATACCTAAAATTCGGTTGTGTAGACAAAGGAAATCGAATGTTATACTAATGAATATGAGTGACGACTTTTAGAAAACTGTCGAAAAATCAACTTCACTATCGCATTCATCAGCGTAAAAGACGCCAAATAGCGGAAGCTAACAAATATTCTAGAATATTCTAGTCGTGAACTAACAAAGATACCTAAAAACAAACTTCACTATTGAATTGGGCACTAAAAATTAGATTAACCAGTGCATTTTGACAAAAATTCTAGAATGTTCTATTCATCAACTAATCAAGATATCGAAAAATCGATTGCACCATTTAATTGGTCATCGAATAAAAGATGGAATAGCACATTTTGATAAATGTTCTAGAATATTCTATTCGTCAAATAGCAAAAATTGTTTGTCAAAATCGGACATTTGGTTTACATTAGTTTAATTTCGGTTGGACAATTAAGTAGTACAATAGATTTTCCAATAACTGTGTTAGTTGACAAATAGAATATTCTAGAACATTTCTCAAAATGTGTTATTTGGTCTCTCTTTTTGGTAGCCAATTCAATGGCCACGTCTGTTTTTTAATATCTTTGCTAGTTGGCGAATAGAATATTCCAGAACATTTGTCAAAATGTGTAATTTGACCTCTTTTTCAATGGACAATTAAATGTTACAATTGATTTTTCAATATCTTTTCTAGTTGACAAATAGAACATTCTAGAATTTTTATCAAACTACACTGTTTAATCTCACTTTTAATCATAGAACACTAGAAGCCAACTAACATAAAAAAAGTGAAATTCGCTTGGAGTCATTTGTAAGCCAGTCACAGCTTAAGGCATTAGTCCGTCAGTAGTCGTCGTCGAGTCAACACACCATTATATTAACAATATACCCATTGTTAGTTGAACACGTTGAACAGCTCTCTCTGGTAATACGTGTATTGTGGTTGTATGCGTGTATACACATACTACTACAAAAAACCAAACTAATACACTGCAAACAGTGTGTATGTACACAAACAGACTACGTCACAAACTCATTACAAGTGGAACAGAGGTAAAGCCAATCTAGTTTGTCCCCTTGCTTTTAATGATCAATTCAACGGTGAAGTCTGTTTTTTGATATCTCTGCTAGTTGACGATTAGAATATTCTAGAATTTTACGTTACTCATTTTGCATTTACATTTTGCATATTACGTATACAGAATATGTGCATATATATCTACAGTGAAATTTTAAATTTTTTAAAGGCTACGAGACCCTCA
The DNA here is from genome assembly GCA_035578155.1 of Brachynemurus nebulosus. NCBI lineage: Eukaryota > Metazoa > Arthropoda > Insecta > Neuroptera > Myrmeleontidae > Brachynemurus > Brachynemurus nebulosus. The sequence continues at coordinate 76,902,308 of JAPWDM010000002.1, read as the reverse complement.
GACAATATTACCTACGGCCCTGACTCTAGCTTGGTACATAAATTTTCACCGACACAGACAAACAACAACATATCTGTGAGAGGAGAACCCCACTAAATCGCTGACGTCACTACGTAAAATCGGAGTACGTACTATTGGATGGCCACTGTACTTTTGAGAGAAAAGCATTTAATGTTTTTTATTCAAATTGAATTGTAAAGTGCGTGCAATAAAATGACCATAACTTTTTGATTTTTTTTTAAAATTAAAATTTTAGGAGAATATTTTTAACATCATAAGGAACATAATTATAAAGAAAAAAATTACTTATTATTTTTTTTTTTTAGCGAATTGCTCTTAGGTAGTACTAAATTTCAGTTACAGATCTGTTTATGGAGGAATTTTATTGTTCTTTTATAAAAATATGTAATTTATTACATTAATAAGCTATTACTGGTGAACGAAGGAGGCATTGACGTCACAAAAGAGACAAACATTCTGCTATGATCGAATCTATTGTGTATTTGAATTAGGATACAATAGAAATATAGAAAAATGAGTGGTTCTATGAGTAGTGTTGTGGATTACAGTACAAGAAATCAGAAGTTTGAAGTTGACTATCGAGATCAATTTCGATTAAACTGAGCAATCTCGCCCAGTTAATCTCAATGAGAGGAAATGCAGAGAGGTATTAATAGGCGATGCCATCTTTCTACTTTTTTCCGAGTTAAAAAGCAACCTAAAGCAGTTCTTCCGCCTATGCCCTTCTACATCTCACCGACTATATCACTAAGTCGACTGGTTAGACAAAAAGGAAAAATAACCAAGGAATACCAATTTTGTTATTTTTTAAAATTTATTTGGAATGCAATAAAAATAGTACATTAATGTTTTGAGTTTTATTAATAAAATTTACAACAAAAAGGGAACATGATAAATAACTTTTGTAATGATCATTTAATTATTAATAATAATAATGATAATAAAAATACAGTATTGTTTTTCAATTTATAATACAGAAAAATTTTGTTTTATAACTTAAATTTCCTATTATAAACTCAATGTGCTTATAAATAAATTAATTTAGAATCCTTGTTGATATAATTTCGATTCTAATTTCGCTTGAATTATTTCTAATTGTCGTTTCGCTTCACACTGTGGGAAATTTTGTAAGTCGTAATATTGTGGAGCTATTTTTAATAACCAATCCGCTATAACAAAAAAAATAATTTATATATGTAATTCAGTTGTTTCCTTTGTTTCTATACGCGCTTCAATGTCACGTTTCGGTAGTACGCGTTTAAAATTTCAACGAAAATTTACAAAGATTTTGAAGTAATAAAAAATAATTTTAATTATATAATTCGGTTGTTTCCTTTGTTTTCATACGCGCTTCAATATCACGTTTCGGTAGTACGCGTTTAAAATTTCAACGAAAATTTACAGATATGGAAGTAATAAAAATAATAATTTTAATTATATGTAAATTCGGTTGTTCCCTTTGTTTCCATACGCGTCTTAATAAAATTTACAAAGATTTGGAAATTTTTACTTACGTTTTATATCTGTAACAGTTCGGATATAATTTTTGGTCGTCAACACGAATTCATTGTAAATGACCCATTCAGGTTTGTGGTCCAAACACGTTGAGGGATGAAGTTGTACAACTTGGTTATCTTTTATCGTTAGATAGTGTCCAGTTCGTTCCAAATGCGCCACCTATTTTGTACAAACAAATTAAATTTAGTAAATTTTTGAATCCCCATTTAAAATTTTTAAAACTACGCACCTGCATAAAGAATCCATTGACCAACGCTTTTCGAATATTGATATAGTAATCTTTACTGGTGAAATCTGTTGATGTTCGTTTTAGATTGAATCTGTCCATTATACGTGACAGTTGCTGTCTGACGTTATCACCCGATTTTAATGATCGATAATTAACGAAATTGTCGTAACACCACTGTGGATCTTCAGAGTCTAAATTAACAAAATTATATTAATATTTTGATGATTCATATGAGTTTAGAAATTAAATATAAACCCGCTTCAATGGAAGCATTGCTAAAATTATTATTATATTAAATTAATAATATTTATATTGGTAAATATTTGTGGACATGCTGTAAAAAGTTATACAGGGTGTACAGATAATAGCTCTCGAGATTTTCAGCGATGATTTATTATCGATTAAATATGTTTGTTTCAATTTATTGAAGCAGATTTTAACCAAAATTTGTACATTCATTTGTAAAAAGATTGAGTAAAAAAATATGTAAATATCTTTTGTTACAAAAATAAAAATATTAGCTAGTTTAAGGTGACCATTTTTTTTTTTCAAGACAATATTTAAGTTGTTCTTTAGTTTTACTGAAAAATGTTCCTCAATTTCAATTTCAAATTTTTTGTTTCATTTCAAAACTGGAAATGCAGTTGAATCACTAGTCAAATTGGTAGCCGAAGCTACTAATGGCGTCCAAAATTTTAAATAAACTCAAATATTGAGATTTTTTATTCAATCATTTTGGTAGTACTAGAATTTTTTTCAATAGAAGATTTGTTTTAATTTTCGGTGCAACTAGAAGTGCAATTAAACCGTTACTAACGAGGTTATTAATCGCAATCGAAATTGGATGCACTGGACTACATCGGGATGGAGACATTTCCTGACTTTAATGAAAATTCTTTGACATTTTACTGACTTTGCAGCCTTCCAGAAAATTGTAGCCCTGGTGTTTGTACTATGAATTACGAGACTTAATTAAATTACACCCTGTATATTTTTGAATTTAAATTTTCCAAGGAAAATTAGCGGAAAACGAATGGAATAAGAAAGAAAATGAGTTTTTCATATTTTTTAAAGAAATATCTAACAGATGAGGTACCATGACACCCCTTCATAATTTGAAAAAATTTTTCAAGAAACAAAATTATACAAAAAAGGTTATTTACTTACTCTGTTTGAATGCGTGATAGACGTTGAGTAGCGTTAGATGATCACCGTCGATATGGGCAAATCGCATTTTGGCATCGTCCGCTGCCTTTTTAGCCTCATTGGGACGCACGAAACACTGCGGGACTAAATTTGGAGAGGGGACAACACCCGCATCCAACCAATATAGTAGATGCCGCCATTATCAACAATCAAGTAGCACTTGGGTGCCGTTATGCTACAAATGTTTATGTGCTCGACCTACGGGAGCTAGCACAAGTCACTAACATATCGAACTTGTGGTACTCCGTTGTACTTATAATTCTTCCATAATAAGTTTGCACTTTTCATCATGTACAGGATGTTTATTTTAATCGTGTGTTCGGTAAAATTAAAAAAAAATTTTTGAAATGAATTAAATAGGATTGTTGAAAAATTTTCAATAATAGGGTATTTGACAATTTTAAAAAAAAAAGTGTTTTGTAAATAATAAATATTTTACTTTGCAAAATACCACTTTCATAAATAAATATGGAATACCATAAAGTAATGCTCAAATCTAGTAATGTTACAAAGTGTTTTAAAATGTTCGATTATTACGATCTGTGCCAAAATATATTTAAATTTCTTTTGGGTACATAATGGGGTATTTGACAGTATCAAAGAAAAACAATAAAAACAAATTTTAATAAAAATGAGCCATTTTCTCAAAATATCTACATCTCTATGATTGAAATTTTAATTTAAAAATTGCTATGTAACGCATGAGAAAATTGTTTAACACCAGGGCGGCGACACGAGTTATTCGGAACTACATCTCTATAGTTGGAATATTAATTTCTAAAAAACAAACAATATTCCTAGGTAATCGAATTGGAAAATTTCGTTGCTAAAGTGGAATTAACAGAAGGTGATTTTTGGTTGGTTAAATTAATATCTCGATTATAGACATGTAATCCCAACTACCTGTGTCGCCGCCCTGGTGACAGATTGCTACATATTTGAGAAAATGGTTCATTGATAATAAAAGACAGCAATTTATTATGTTAATTCATCCTAACTATCATTATTTAATTAAAAAAAAAAATTAATATTTTTCAGCTATAAATTACGTCAGCAGAAATGGATTGTGACATTGCTTTCTCTTATATTTCAACACTGTCGCCACTAGGGTCGCTACGTAAATTCTGGTTAGCAAACATAATTATGGAAATTAAATTGAATTTAATTATTTATTTTTTTTAGAAATCAGCAATTTTTTTTCCTAGTTATAAGAAAAATAAACAGTTTTTTTTCTTAGTTACATAACACCTGTTGCTATCTAGAGAATGTGACGTAACTGAAACTAATGAACGTTTTCGCGCAAATTTTGAGAACAAATATTAAATTAATTTTTTCTAACGATTTTCGGCATTATTTTTAAAAATTAAAATTATGTATAAGCATAATATATAAATATGCGTATTTTAAAATAGTTTCCCAAAATTAGTCAAATTCCCTATTAATATTTTTGAAGAGGATCACAAAATGATTGAAATCGGTTTAATAAGAACAAAAAAAACAATTTTTTGTGGGGAAAAGAATGTAAATAAATTATACAAATATTATGTAAATAGTGATATACCTATGATGTGACGTCACTTGTGCCTATGATTCGTTTTGATCATTACTGACGTCAATTTCAAATGTCTACGTAAGGTATGTCAAGTACCCTATTATATAATAACACGATTAAACAAACACACTGTAATTATTGCCTCAAAATCTACAACTTTGTAATTTTTTGGATATTAAAAACCGAATATTTTTCAAAAATGATCTTTTTCTCTATTTTTACTTGATTTTGTAGGAAACAGCGCAAGACTTTTAAAAAAATAAAAATAAATTGAAGACAGTAAAATGCAAACTTACACTGAAAAAAATATAATTAGGTCAAGCATCGGTGCCATTAGAAAACTGCAATAGTATTTCAAGCAGGTTTCGAGTAAAATTTTCGAAAGGTGTTTTTATAAACCATGTGAAACAGGCTTTAAATAAGTTTATCTGTGTAAATTCGGTTTTATGTATAAAATAACCAAGGCTTATCGAAAGAAAAATGAGGACAAAGGTTTAAAGGAGCAAATTATGAATTTTCTAAAAAGTTACTTCTAAGATACGAGGTTACGTCAGAAAGACATTGATATAGTTTATAAGTGTTAAATTTACGTAATTAGTGCCTTAATTTTTGACTCCAAGGGATTTATTGATTGAAATAAAGAAAAAAATTAAAAGAATACGAAACTATTGCAGTGTTCTAACATATTTGTAAATTTTATGAAAATTTACAAGATTCGGTTGACCATTTTTATTAAAAATTTCGGCAAAAATTGCATTTGATCAACCGAAAAAAAAAAAAACAAAACAATGAAAAGGGATGAAAACAAATAATTTAAACTTTTTTGAAAAAAAAATCAGCTCAAAAAGAGGCATTTTCAAATAAATTTCAATTATTTGCCGTGATACGTTTACATACTATTATATACCTGACAGCATAGCTGTGATTGACAATATTTCATTCGAACAATTGTGATTACAACTGGCAATCAACATTTTGGCAAGCTGTGGATCCAACGGGAATTCCGCCATGACCGCACCCAAATCCGTCAAATTTCCATCATCGTCCAACGCCGCCAAATAGTTCAACAATTCCAGCGCACGCATTAACGTCTCCGGGGCCGGAGGGTCCATAAAATCGAAATGCACCAAATCATCGATCCCAAGTTTTTTCAATTGTAACACCACTGAGCCTAAATTTGATCGTAAAATTTCCGGATACGTATTATCCTGCATTTCATTTTTATACGCTTTCTCCGTGTACAGACGGAAACATTTGCCGGGTCGTGTACGTCCGGCACGTCCGGCACGCTGTTGTGCCGAAGCTTTACTAATTGGCGATACGAGAAGTGATTCAACTCGAATACGTGGATTGTAAACTTTTTGTTTAGCGAAACCTGGGTCGATTACGAACACAACACCGTCAATTGTTAGTGATGTTTCGGCGATATTTGTCGACACCACCACTTTTCGACCAATTGCCCCGTTTGGTTTATTGGGGGGAGCGGCTTCGAAAATTTTCTGTTGTAAATTGGGCGGTAACGTTGAATAGAGCGGGATACATTTCAGTTCACCCACTTCCGGTCCGAGGTTGTCGATTTCGCGTTTGATTCGTTTACACGCCTCCTCAATTTCCTCTTGACCGGTCAAAAATAGTAGAATATCGCCGCTAATCTCCTCGCACATGTGGATTTGAATGACCGTGCGTATGGCGGCTTCTAAATAGTCGCGTTCCGGTTCGGGTGTGTAAAATATTTCGACGGGGTGCGTACGACCGGGCACATTCATCAGTGGCGCGTTATCGAAATACTGTTGAAATTTGCCGGCGTCCAGTGTGGCTGACATAATTACTAGTTTTAAGTCGGGCCGCTGTTTCACCACTTCTTTTAGAACGCCCATAAGAATGTCGGTGGCTAGAGTCCGTTCGTGCGCTTCGTCCAACAGAATTACTTGATACGTTTCCAACATTGGATCGCTCATGCCTTCGCGAAGTAACATACCGTCTGTCATGTACCTGCAGGAAAAAATATGAAAATGTTTTTCTTGTCATTTCCTTTTCACTTTCCAGTTTTATTCTATCGTCGGTCTTTAAAATTTTTTTCGACTTTTGATTTTGGTAATTATGCAGAAGCATGGCGCCACCTATTTTTGGCTCTAAAAAAAACTATTGATCCGATTTTAATGATCTTTTTTTTTAAATGTTCGCCGCTATGGTGGATTAGTTAAAAAAATACTACAAATCGATACCGATAATGGAAAGGCTGGAAAACTGTTTTAAAATTTGATAAAATTCAAATTTTTCAAATTTGTTTTGCCATTTTGTTTGTGTTTGAGTGGCATAGTCTAGTAAAACTGACTAAAATTAGTACTTTTTCAAGAATAAAACAAATAGATATTTTGCTACATTTTCGAAATATCGAGCGCGAAAATTAGAAAAATTACAATTTTGACGACTACGATTACCTCAACGCCGTAATTTGAGTGCATATTCTAGTAAAATGGGTCAAAATAAACATTTTTTCAAAAATAAATAATATTTCGACTATGATATAAAAACTAAGTGATGAAGTTCGTTAAGGTTAGGTTAGTTTAGTTAGTTTTGATAATATACTTCGACTTTGATATAAAAACTAGACGAGTAAACGGTGAGGTTAGTTAAGGTTAGGTTAGGTTAGTTTAGTTAGTTTTGACAATATACTTAGACTTTGATATTAAAACTAGGTGGTAAGGTTAGTTAAGTTTAGGTTAGCTTAGTTTTGACAATATACTTCGACTTTGATATAAAAACTAGGCAGTGAGGTTAGTTAAGGTTAGGTTAGTTTAATTAGTTTTGACAATATACTTCGACTTTGCAATAAAAACTAGACGAGTAGACGGTGAGGTTAGTTAAGGTTAGTTTAGTTTAGTTAGTTATGACAATATACTTCGACTTTGATATAAAAACTAGATGATGAGATTAGTTAAAGTTAGGTTATTTTAGTTAATTTTGACAATATACTTCGACTTTGACACACATGCATACAAAATAAAATAAGAAAATCTAAAAAATCGAATTTTTTCAAATTTAACGAGTTTTCCAGCATTTCCGGTATTGATATCGAGTTATAGTAATTTTTTTGAAACTTATCCGCCGTAGTGGCGAACATTTAAAAAAAATCATTAAAATCGGATCATACATAGTTTTTAGGGAATTTTCGAAATGTCCGAAATTTACGAAATTTTGTGAAAATGTTGGAAGTTCCAAACCGTTGGACAAGTTCGTTAACCAGCCATGTCCGATGCCTGGAACATGGTTTTTTGGTCCTTTTTCGTGAAAAAAATTAGTGTTTTGCTAAAATTTTCCCATGTTTAAAAATTTTTGCGACATGTTTTTACACCATTAGAAAGAGAAGGAAAAATCACATAAAAAAGAACTTTAAACCGTCGTTCTATGTAGACTAGTTTTCGAGCAAAACGAATTTTTATAAACGGAAATTCGCTATGTTATGCAGGATGCTGCGACAGGGGTATAATATGTGAAACCATGCTTCTGCTGCATAATTACCAAAATTTTTTTGAGAAAATAAGTGACTTATAGGGAAAGAACAAGTACGTTACCACTCACTTCAAAACAGTTTTCGCTGACGAACAATCTTCAAAACGAATACTATATCCGACTTCTTGTCCCAATGCCACATCCATTTCTTCGGATACACGTTGTGCCACTGACATTGCCGCCACCCTTCTCGGTTGCGTGCAACAAACACCTTTTCGGCCCAACGATCGTGAATACTCCACACACCATTGTGGTATTTGTGTGGTTTTACCCGATCCGGTTTCACCCACTAACACAATACACTGATGTTGCGCCAACAATCGCATAAAATCCGCGCGATACTCGAACACGGGCAAAGTGATACGTTTCCGGTATAGCTCATGATAACGTTGAGTGTATGGTAATCCGGTAAATGGATTTGTTGCGCCCGGAACGGATGGTAATGTTGCGGTACTGATCCCACGTTCCTCTCTAGAAAAAAAAATATTAAGTGACATTCACTCAATTAATTTAATATAAATATAAAAATTACCGTTTCTTTTTGATAAATGGATCTAATAAGTCTATTCTTCGCTTAGACATAATGTAAAATTATATTTCACAATATTAATTAATTACACAAAATTCTTAAGAATATTTTTATTTTCACATATACAAGATGGCAAAGCGCAAAATAGATGCTTATAGAAGGTCAAAATGAAACACTATGCTTCGTTTGCCGTTTGTTAAACAGAGATAAAATATTTTAAATAGGTTATTTATGCTCCAATAGATTATTTACCCCATTTAGCTATTATTTAATAGGCACGGGAATAAAATCTATTAGTATTTGTTTCTATTATAAACTAGAAGAAATTCTACAAAAAAAAGAATAAATAAAAAATGTGCCTTTTATATAACTTTCTTTTTATTTTTTTTAAAAAAATGCTTTAAAAAAAAGGGTTGAAAATACTCAAAAATTGTCATTATTTATTCTACAATCACGAATTATGCTTGTTCGTAAAATGTAAAACCATAGATAACCAGATAACATTGGTGGTGTTCGGAATTTTCTTAGCCTAACGTCAGGTAATGGAGCTTTTACCGTTAGAAACCAGAGGGCACGCATTCAAAAAATTAACATACATTATATATTAATAAAATTTCTAATATGGTGTCTGATTATTTTTATTTCATAATTTTTAAATGTGGATGTACTTCAGAAATTAAGTATTTATACCGTGAAAAACCATGAAAAAATATTTAAGGTGTATTAATTTTTTGAATCAGAGTCCTCTGGTTTGCAACAGTGAAAGCTCCGTTAGCTAACGTTAGGCTAACAAAATGTTCATTCGGACGCCACCAATATTATGGGTATTGCAGAGATTTCACTTCTGTAGTTACATTTGTCAAAGCTATGTTGTCGTTTTACATACATAGATGTCACTATAGAGATATAATATATTTACAGAAAGTGGAAACATTAAAATAAAATAAAATTTAATCTTTTAAACAAACCATATAGAAAAATTTTTTGTATCAAAATGCCGGACTTTTTATTGCCAGTGATAAGTACAATAGATAAGGTTACAAAAAAAGAAAAAGAAAAAAGTGAAAAATCCCTACATCAAAAAAGTGAACCTAGGAATTTACAGAATATAAATTATATTAAACTATGTTGATAAAATTGAACATTATTTAGAATTATACCGTATTCCGGAAAATCTGCCACAGATGGCGGCACCTGTATCAGTGAATATATACATACCACACCATTTTGAGTCGCCATATTGCACGAGTTAACTCGTCTTAATCATTTAAAAGTTAATAAAGCTGACTAATTTTTTCTTTTTACAGTATATTATATTACGTATATTATAGCTAATAAGAAAATAATACACATTAATAATTGTGTAATTTGTTTCTGTATGACTAAAAATTATTTTTTTTTGCTAATGGTAAGAGTTACAATATTACTATGTAAAAAAACTGCAAATGAGCTAGTTTTTTTTGTTATCATTGTCTAAGTACATTTTAGGAGAATTTTTATTTAAGTATACCATAATAATAAAATTATTTTGCAATGTGACCTAAAATCGTCCAAGGTTAGAAATTTTACGTGATATTAATTTCAAATGTTTGAACATCAAAAAAAGAAGAAAAAACAATTTGGAAACTTGAAATAGAATTATTATTTAAAACATATTGTTTTTTTTCTTTTCTTTGAAACTACAAAATAAAAAAGAAAAAAAAAATAAATAAATAATATTTATACCGGTTGAAATGATTTACAATTTGTACGGACAGATATCAATTCAAAAGTCAGAACTGAAATGTTAGGCTTGAAAAGTTAACTACAAATCTCTAGATATTTCTCCATGAATGGTGGTAGATTGCTGTCTTTCATTCTGACCTCACGTTACATCAAATGTTTTGAATTATTTTGATATTTTTATTAATGAAATTATTAGTTAAGTCTTTCACGAAAAAACTGTTTCCTTTCGATTCTATTTGAAAAGTATTTTTTAATTTATTGAATTTTGAATTATCAAAATTAAGCAATAAATATAGGTGCCTCAACTAAATAACCAAGGACAAAATCTTCAGTGTGAGGTACCTTCTGAAAACTAGTTATGGGTCATACACAATCAATGAATTAAGGAATAAGGAATAAGAAATAAGGAATAAGAAGTATGCCATCTAGTGACGTTGAGCGGAACTTTAACGTAACTGCTCATAGATATAAATATGTAAGTACTTTTGTACTCAAAATTCGTGATTTTTTTCACTTTAGTGACAAAAAAAGTCATCACGAACGTTATTTTTTTATGAATTTTGATGTACAAAAATACCTAAATACATATACCTATGGGCAATTACGTTAAAGTTCCATTCAACGTCACTAGACGGCATACTTCTTATTCCTTATTTCTTATTCCCTATTTCATTGATTGTGTATGACCCATTAGTTTCGGGGAATCACAAAATAAGCGGCCTCAGTTAATTAATACGACAGCCGTTAGTCGGCGCCACCAAACATATTGTCTACACGCCAAAACCCTTTGTGTAATAACGAAAGTGAAAACAAGTTTAATTTCGTAAACGTCCCAATTGAAAACTTCAATAATAATAGAATTTAATTTATCAAAAAGAAATAAAAGACAAAAGGGCTGAAAAAATGTTTTTAGTTCAAACTGTCGTAAAAGGAGAACGTTCATTCTCTGAAGATTTGCGTGAAGGTCGATCGATAAGGTATTTGGGGTGGTACAGGCAGATACTTACCAGGTATATGTACATAGAAGATTCGGTGATCAATTCTCTTGGGCTATTAAGATCGGCAGTTCTGACTGAACTTCCTCCTATCCAATAACTATAGTTATATAAATTGTATAGATATGTGAAAATAAAAGGAAATAAAGAATGCGTGGTGGTGTTAACTTATGTGGTTTCTTATCAAGTACTATGTTTTCATCGTTTTTCCAACTTTTTGATGATAACATCAAAAAATAAAATTATCTTTTAAATATGATTTTTTTTTTATCTTAGATAGAAACGGATAAATTGATACAAATGTGAATTTTCTGGTCCGGAAAGGAGTTAACACAGGAAGTTGAAAAACTTTTATTTTATGTGCTTAAATTGTTTTCAAATTTCTGTGTTGAAATTAGCAATCGTTCCAATAGAAAATTAATTATTGGTTTCTGTACACGTTACTTTTTAGTGCCGTAAAGTCAGCCAACTTTGCGACACTACACGTAGTCAAAATCATATAAAAAAAAAATGGGTCATAATGTTCGTAGCATTCATTTTATTGATACAGATATATTTCTAATAAACTGCTGATGTTATATAAATTTTTCTAGTATTGACAGCCCCAATTCTTTCAAATTATTATCATGTTTTTCAGTTTATGTAGTAAATTAGTATTTTTGACGAGTCTTGCTGGTATTTTAGAAATTTATCATGTTAAATAATTATTATTTTAACGCGAATAAATTTTTTACATAAGTAGTAGTGGTTTTATGATCGTATAAGTGAGTATACCACATAAATAGATAATGTTCGTTGTTATCTCTGTGTGTACCTATTAAACTATAAAGCAAACCCATGATTCAATGTTATTTTCCGTCCAGGCAGAGAAAATTCTCTCACTCTTTGAATTTCGTAGTTCTTATGTCTGTCATCGTGTTGGGTGGTCTACTCGCACTTGACCACTTTGTATTAGTCAGTGTCGGTGTTAATGAATTTTAAGAGACAGTGTCATTTTTTAAAAAAGTAATAAATTAAAAGCTAATTTTAATATTAAGATAGTTTGTTGATAAAACGATTTCTTCAAAGGATTTTAACGAAACTTCGAAAATACGAAAAACGATTTCAAAGTTTTGTAATTTTAACACGGGCTCTTATGGGGAAATTATTTTTTTTGAGTAAAATGAAAACGTGTTAAAGGAATTTGATAAAAATTTTATATGTTATAAAATACAAAGTTACAAATCATATTTAATAAGAAATAAAAATTATTCACCACGCCGTTTTTGAAATATAATTTATAAACATCATTTTACAACGTTTTTACAACGCTTTTTCAACAACGTTTTTATATTGCTACAACATAAGGGCGCGGAAATTAAAAAAAAAACAAGTGGTATACAAAATAATATAATCATTGAAGAATATTAACATATTATTGAATTTTTGATAAAAGAAACTTTTTTTTTGAAATATACTTTTGTAGCTGACTATGTCAGAGCAACTACGTTAAAAACAAAAACAAAAAGTATTTTATCCCAAAAATTACCGAATGGTTTTTTGTTTCCTCAAAAAAATTCTGAAAAAAATGGATAATATAAATTTTGGAATAGACCGCTTCAAATAATACCGATCAAATTAATATTCTTAATGTAAATGTGATTTATTGAATATAATAGTATTTTTATTCTGTAAATTTTTTTCTATAGACAAAAAATTATTATTTTTTTTTAAATTGAAATGAAATTAAAAAGAAAAATAATAATTTTTTTTTTGTTGTTTCGAAACTCGTGTAGATCAAACGAGAATACAAAGTGATTTTGTCGTTAATTAAATATGGCGGCATTTACATAAAACAGATGAAAAAATGTAAATAATAATAATATTGTACGGAGAAGAGAAATTTCGAATTAAAAATACATCCCCCGAGAAAAGTGATGAAAAGGCGACTCCGTTATACTACATACTTTGACTGTGCTTTCGTTATGTGTATATGTATGTACCAATGTTATCACGGCATATGGGTGGTGGGGGTTGGTTGTAGTGTAGTGGGGGGTGTGGGTGGTGGGGGTGATCTGGTATGGGTTCTAAGTGTGTACAAAAGCGTGCAGTACGACGAGCGAGTTTCGAATGTATGTGTTTTTGTTTGTGTAAAAGAAAAACAGTAGTGTCCATTTATTCGTTTTTGTTTTTGATGAGTTTTCAATAAAGATTAAACAATAGTTGCGTGAAACATTTTGTAAATGTTGCAACGAAAAATTAATGATAGAGGAACGGATAGATCGGCTAGGAGTGATCTACTCCTAGACTATCGTGCCAGAGGTGCTACACCCAATTCTCAAAAATTCACCTAACGTTAATAATTAAAAAATTACGATCATAAGTTTGTTAAAAATGTAAAGAACGACTTTGAAAATTTACATTTCGCTTCCAACTTCATCATTAGATCGTTTTATTTACGATTGTGAAGGTACTGGAAAATTTTAGTTAACCTGATGACGTAATCAAATTTAAAAAAAAAATTTTTTTTTAAACTAGGCTTTATGGATGTAATTTGAATGAAGGTGATTGGTTGAATTAAGGTAATTTGGGTGTGAACTTTTTATTTTTGCTATCAAAATGACGAAATACCTGTTAAAAAAATGGCTAATTCGAGTCAAGGTTTTTTTCTGGCGACCTTACATTCCTAATTTTGGTAAAAATGGAAAGAACTGCTTCGAAAACCTACAATTCGCTTCCAATTTCATTATTCTATCCATTTTTTTTACGATTTGGCATTAAAATGGCATTAAAAAATTTCAGTAAACTTGATGACGTTATTAGATTAATAAAAATTATTTTTCCTCAAATCAGGCTTTGTGGATGTAATCTGAATGAAGGTACTGGGTTGAATTAGGGTAATTTGGGTGTAAACTTTTCATTTTTGTTATCGAAATGACGAAATTCTTGTTAAAAATAAAATTTATTCGGGTGAAGTCTTTTTTCTAGCGACCCTACATGTTTAATTTTGATAAAAATGAAAAGAAAGATTTTGAAAACCTACAATTCGCTCCCAGTTTTATCATTCTATCATTTTATTTACGATTTTGAAGGCATTGAACAATTTCAGTAAACTTGATGACGTCATTAGATTAATAAAAATTATTTCTCCTCAAATCAGGCTTTGTGGATGTAATCTGAATGAAGGTAACTGGTTGAATTAGTGCAATTTGGGTGTAAACTTTTCATTTTTGTTATCAAAATGACGAAATTTCTTTTAAAAATAAGATTGATTCGGGTGAAGTCTTTTTTCTAGCGACCCTACATGCTTAATTTTGATAAAAATAAAAAGAACGATTTTGAAAACCTATAATTCGCTCCCAGTTTTATCATTCTATCATTTTATTTACTTTTTTTATGCCACTGATTGAAAATTTTTAACGTTTCGTGGTACAAACCGAACGACAAAAACTAATGCATTTCGATCGAATCTTTCATTTCACCGCCGGAAACGTCAAAAAATTCAAACAGAGGAGTTTTTTGATAATATTCTACGTTTATTCAAAACTTTTACCATTGGTGTTACCATGGGGAAGGCTTTTTGTCACCCACTGTCACAATCTTTTACGGCAAGCGATTTAATTTTATCCGATATTATGACTGTGTAATGTTTGTTTCGTAACAAAACTGTCATCAATGTTGGCATCCAGTGAAGCAAATAGCCGCTGAACTTTTGAACCCTCTTTTACTACTATTTTCTCTCTAGTGTCATTAAAAGAGATTTTTTTTTTAAATGGCTTTATAGGGTGGATTTTGTACTTTATCCTATCACCTTTTCTTGAAAATGTTTTTCGCTTTTTTTTGATATGTGTGTTGTTTGTTGTGTAGAAACGAGCAGACATTATGATTACGTAAAAAAAGCAGCCTGTGCAAACGGTTCCCTCTCACGCCTCAAACCCCCAACAACAGTATAGTGGGATATTGTTTTTAAAACACTAAAATGGTGAAAAGTCGACAAAAAGATTTGATGTCGCTATTAACCCCAGAGTTGTGGTATGAGTGAAAAAAGTTTAAATTTTCCATTTTCTATAATAACTTTTTGACTAAACAATTTTAGTAAATATTGCGAGTTTTTTTGTTAACTAGGCGAATTCTCTTGAAACTCGATCAAACTAAAATTTTTAGTGTAGTGCTGGAGTGTTTTTGGGTTGACAGTTCTTCGAGTTACCTACAATGAAATGGTCCATCAAATGTTTTGTATATACCATTTTCTTTTTTACCTTTAAGGCAGGGCTTCTTAAAATTTTTTAATTTGCGACCTCAAATAGAGATATATAAGTATTTTGTAAGGATTTATTGATTAGATAACAATATATATACATATAAAAAATTTTTCGTTCTAACCCCAAGATTTCGCTAAGCGACCCCAAATGGGGTCGCGACCCATAGTCTAAGAAGCCCTGCTTTAAGGAATTGGTCTTAACATTATTATTACTATAAAGACGGCAAAATTATAATATTCTTATGGGACTTCAGGCGTCCTTGCTTTTTATTGGCTTAATTGGTATATTAATATTTTTAGAATAATATTCATATTCAGAAGGAAATATGACTGTGGAAATATTTTAAAAATAGGCTTAAATCCGATTTCTGAAACAACTTCAGCTGCGCGTAACATTTTGGAATCTTTCAGCTTGGGCAATAACTTTTTTCAGTACTTTATTCCATTACCTTATTTCGTTACTTTTGCTATATTTTCGTAAATAACTCAAAAATCGTAGGTATAAACACGTCGGTAGAAAAATTCTTCTATAAAACCCTCTTTTCTGGCATTTCAGAGTGATATGTAATGTCTTAATTCACGGAGTTAAGGAATTTGGTGCGAGATAGTCAGGTACAAAAGTATATTTCAGCGAAAAAATTTTCTTTTATCAAAAATTAAATAATGTATTAATATTCTTCAGTTATCATATTTGTATACCACTTGTTTTTTTTTTAATTTCTAGCAATATAAAAGCATTGTGGAAAAAGCGTTGTAAAAACGTTGTAAAATGATGTTATTAAATATGATTTGTAACTTTGTATTTTATAACATATTACATTTTATCAAATCTCTTTGACACGTTTTCATTTTTTTCAAAAAAAAAAAAAAAATAGAGTTTTCCCATAAGAAACCGTGTTAAAATTACAAAACTTTGAAACCGTTTTTCTCAAAATTGGGACGGTCAGTTTTTTTTCAGTATAGCCTCATATTATTGGTATTGAATTAAATAATTGTCTAGAGAAGTTTCGTTAAAATCCTTTGAAAAATCGTTTTTTAATAGTTTAAATTTTTATAAATAGGATAGGTTTCATTTTGGTATTCTTTTTTAACGTTAATTTAAAATTTGCACATGTGTACCTTAAATGTAGCTTAATATATTTTGAGTATAAACAAAAGATTCATAAAATTTATATTACATATATTGTATGTATACGTTTAATAATAATTCTTAATTAAATTCTTTAATTTAGTGTTTATAATTTTCACATGATAAGGATTTAGAATTCAATTATAATATAAAGTGAACGCAACTAATATGTTTATCCTTTTTACACTCTACTTCGCGCATGTCGCGCCGCACCGTGGTCCTTCGGGAATGATATGTGCGTACATGCATATCAAATAATGACCTCTAATTAAATATCAAAATTAATATACAAGCGTAGCGTGAGCGAGTAAATATTAAAACGGTAATTTAAATGAAAACGTAACCAAGTGATAATGAATTATTATTATACGAGATTCTTGATCGTCTCTACAACATATATATAGCATTTTCTATATGATTTTCCATCAAGTATAGCCAGTTTCACAATAATAGAGTGCCCGGGTTTTGTTGATTCAGTGGACCTGCTTACTGTGATTCATCATTATTAACACTATGAAGCCCCTAGCACTTTCACAGTAAACATCCCCGGAAGCCGGTAATATTATTAAAGAAACTTTATATAAACAAGTACATAAAAAATGATTCAACATGTATGTGTAAACATACGTACGTGATACGCACATGTGCATTGACATTCAAATCAATTACAGAAAGTTTAGATAACAAACTGGTAAAAATAAATAAAAAATTGTAGATAATTTTACTTTGCGAAAATCCATAATGAATATGGTGAAAAAATTTTTTAATTTTGTCAAATTTTCACTTAAATGTAGATATATATTATTTTTCACAAACTAGTTTTCGATTGATTAAACCATCTTCAGGTGAAAACTGAACTAAACTGTTAATATATCTCTATATTGAAGTGAAAATTTGACAAAATTAAAAAAAAATTTTCACCATATTCATAAATAAAAAAAAAAACAAAACAAATACTTTTATTAGTTTATTATAATAATACTAGCCGTACCCGTGACGTTGTTCACGCGAAACGTTGAGTAGTTTCTTTTTTCAATTTGTAGTTTCTTGCAACACAAAATGCATTAAATTGTCTCCAAATTGACAATTGTGTATTTATTGTATTTTTCGGTACACAATTAGCAACATTTTTTTTGATTTAAAATTCAGAAAAATTTCCAAACTACAAAATTTATTTACAATTTTTGTTACTATAGTTATGAAATTTTTTATGAAATATGTAAATTGGCGTAATGTGTGTAGATACTCAAAATAGTTTTTCCATTTTCCCGTGGGAATGAGACATTTTCCCGGAATAAAAAGTATCTTAGATGTTGACCCAGGTAATAAGTTATCATACCAAATTTCATTAAAATCCGTCCAGTAGTTTTTACGTGATGCGTGAACAGACAGACAGACAGACAGAGACAGATTTACAGTTTTATTATATGTATAGATAAAATATTTTTTATGTATTTGTTTATTTTATAATTTTTTATAGAAACCAAGAGAGTAGCGTGTGTTGGTGTTTGTGTGAGTACACATCGGTGTGTTAACATCGCACACATAATGCGTAATCAATTAATCGTTGATCACGACTCTGCGGTTGTTTTGATTATTTTCGAATGCCAAAAACGTGGCACTGAAAATCTGATTAAATGCGACACAACACTGTACCGCATCAAAAATTCCATATAAAGTGTATTAGTTGTCAAAATAGTGTACCAGTTGGACTTTTTGTTATAATATTGTTAACAAAAGGAACCAAAAAGAAAGAAAACAGGCTACTTTGGCTAGCACTCTTCTAAATTATGACGAAATTTTTTTAGAATTTTCTCGTCGTGGGTTTTTATGAAAGCTGGCATACCTATTTAAGGACATCATGTTAATATGCTGATACTTATTGTAAGGGATACATAGTAATAAACTATACGTATACACAATTATTGTAAAATTAATTTAATACGGTACATAAGCCTTAGGAGTTATTTGTTACAACCGGCTGCTTTATCACTATATTATGATCACTATGGAATATTTAATTTTGTTCGGATGTATATATGTATCTGTCTCCTCATTACCCCGTCCCTCCCTGCCGCAACTTGTTCGTCTGTAATACTGTTCGCTTGTCTCCGAATTCTATTCTGAATTTATATCCTTAAGGCTATAATTAGTAAACATCACTGTCAAAATTTTATACACATTGGTTGGTATCAGACATGTGTAGATACCCAAATGTACATAAGAACATACACTGAAACCGTTTTTTGTGCAAAGGATAGGGAACCCCTTAACGAAAAAAACGCACAAAGGAATATATGTATTCAAAAATTTTATAAATAGCTCTATAGTTTCTGTGATATGTAGAAAACAATCTTTACTTCTAGTAGGTACAATTTCTAAATTGTCTTTAAGGTTATGCAGACGACGATACGTTTGTGTTTCAGCCATTGCATAAAATTAAGTAGATACCACAGACCATTGTACACTATTATACTACTAGAGCCAGCGTACTGGCTTTACAAGCGTAAAGCTAGTTTGTAGGCATTTTTCTTGAAGCAGGTAACAGGGTGAGACGGGTGAGATTTAAGGAATATAATATAATGTCAATTTTAATTATTGCAGGACATAATTTGTATACGTACGTATTTTGAAAATAAAGTGAATACCATTTTCTTTCTTTCAAAATTTTACAGTTTCTTCTCAAAAAAGTAAAATTTTATTATCAATATTATATTTTGACAATAATTATTTGAAAACATTAGTATGGATACCACTGGTTATTGCATTGATTACTATATTGCAGAATACTATCCGGTCGTATCCTGGTCGTATTTGGTTGTTTCAATTATACATTTATATAATTAGTCTATATAATAATATAATATATTATATAATATGTTCATTGGTCTGTGGTGTATACATATTTTAATATTCTAAAGTGATTGAATTATGAAACAGTTATGGAAACTGAAAATTAAATGCTTTTAAATGTTCATTGATAATATATGCTTATCATGTTGTACAGGGCCGTGGAGAGAAATGGCGGGCCCCAAGAAAAGGGGCACATTTCATAAAAATTTCTCCCCAAAAAATAAATGATGAGTAAGAAAAAGCTGATTTAACTTTTTCCCGGGCCGCTATTGACCGCTACGGACCCCCTCTTCCAGCCCGGCCCCAGGGTTGCATCCACGGCTACCCCACCCTCTCGTCGGGCCTGATGTTGTAGAATGAAGAAAGTAACATTTTGTTGCACTTCTTGGATTTTTTCTGTAATTATATCAGTATATATATCATCCCTCGTGTACACTGAAAAAACCTCCACATTTCTTTTTTCTTTTATTTGTAGATTATTCAATTCTGATAAAATTTTAATTGAGCTCCTTTTTATTTAAAAATAAAAAAAAAATATTCAAGTTTAATTTTTTTTTTTTTTACAATTATCGTAATTTGTACGCATCTGTAGTTCCATTCAGCGCTGTCATTCGTATTTAATGTTAATGATAAAATAACTTACTGCCTTTTACAGACATAGGTAATAATGATCATTAAAAAAATAAAAATAAACGAAGAATTTTTTTTTTTTTTATTGTTTAGATGCGCCACAACTAAGGTGATATGCATCATTTTTAGATAGTACTATTGTTTTTTATGATGGGAGAATGATTACTGATAATTAAAGTGTGAGGTATGGTAATGCTGGAAATGAAGAAACTCCCCCGGTCGGTTTCGAACTCACGATCTACTAGACAAGACCGGAGACACTACCCACATAACCAACTCGGGGTCACGAAGAATTTATTTCTGTAATTTTAATGATAAACGGTATTTTATGAAGATAGTACTTATACATATTGACAAAAGTAATAGTGCATTTTAAACTGCACTGGGTGGGTTATAAAGGCCAAACTTTTCAGAAGGAATTTCGTTATTTTGATGGCAATAAAATAGTTTATACCAAAATCCAGGGGCGTAGCTACCGCCGTATCAGCCGTATCACTGATACGGGGCCCCCGGGCTACAGAGGCCCCTAACGTGTGTAAGCAAAAATTAGTAAAATGTTATCCACAATGTCACTTAATCTCGTGCTTCCCGGGAAAAAATATTAAAAAAATGTCATACGTGCCTATATAATAGAGTTTTCACTTCAGAAATGACAAAAGTCAAAAAAGCAATCTTTTTTTCCCGGGTTAACTTCAAATATGAGACTTCGATGGGGCAGGAACGGCTATTAGACTTGTCACTATTGTCTATAGAGGCAGAAATTTTAGAAAAACTGAAACCGTCTTCAGCGATAAATGATTTAGTAAATCAATTTGCCGAAAAAAAGGCAAGAAAAGTGTATATTTAATTTGAATTGTTTGGCTAGCTCAATTTCTAGGAGGAAGCAATAACTTATAATCAATAAATATTTATTTTAATTTAATGCAAGCATTTTTGTTTCTTTTGTGAGAAATCTTTACCCTTCATTTGAGCTCCCCAACTAATTTTTGATACAGGGCCCCTCCAAGGCACGTTACGCCACTGCCAAAATCATTCTAATTTGACCAGTCAACCTAATATAAATCACTTCCATAATAAGCTTGATTAGAGAAAAAAGAATTTCTTTTAATCAAGTTTACTATAAAATTTCTCAGTGCTTGGAGCTAGTTATAGCTGGAAGCTGGAAGCTAATTATAAGTTTTCGAAGCCGTTCTTTTTATATTTACTAAAATTAGGCATGTAGCACTATTAGGAAAAAGCATTCTGTCGAATTAATCATATTTCTAAAAGGAATTCGTTATTTTCGATAGTAAAAATGAAAAATTCACACCAAAATTAATCTAATTCAACTAATCCGCTTTATTCGAATCACTTCTATAAAGCTTAATTTTTGGAGAAAATAATTTTTTTAATTTGATGACGTCACCAAGTTTACTAAAATTTTCCAACACCTTAAAAACAGTAAATAAAATGACTGAATGGTGAAACTAGAAGCCAATTGTAGGTTTTCGAACTTCATTTATGGGAGCCAAAACGATAGTTGTCCAGACGAAAAGATTCTAAATTCGCCTCTGCTTGAAGGTAGTGTTATCCTTTTTCATGAATTTAGCATGTTCTTTATCTTTTTTACGCCTAGTGATTTATATTAACCTTTTTGTTCAGTTAAGAAAAGGTTTTTTTTGGTAATGAAAAAAATTACAACTGAAAATTTTTTTGATATTTTTATCTTTTCCCAAATACAAACAATTTGACTGTTTTTTACAATTGCTTTTGAAGTAAAACAATTCTTTTCATTTTGCAATCTTGATATTTACCCCGTTTCAAATACAACTGAGCATGAGTCATCCTTAAAAAAATTAAATAATTCTTATATTCGAATCAAATCAATCTTCTATTCTTTTCTAAATACAACCTGCAAATTTAAAATTTACGTATTTGCAACAATGAAAGAGATAAATCTAAGAAAACGGGAATTCCTTACATTTGTAAGTGATGAATCATGCTTAAATTTAAATGAAATAGATATTATATTTTTGCTGTTTTGATAACCTAAACACGAAAATTTGTGCACTCGCAAAATACTCTAAAAAAAAAACAAACAAACATGTATTTAACGTAAAAGCCCCCATTATGGAACGGTATCTAATACTGGAATAGTTTTGACATTTACATATTAATGAAGTTATTTTTGAAAGAAACGTCTGATAACAAAAATTGCTATTAATAGAATGATTGTTTTTCAATTTCAATTCACATCGCATTTAATGTTTCCTTACTTAATTAAAGAAATAAATATGTAAATGTCAAAACTGTTCCAGTATTAGATACCGTTCCATAATGGGGGCTTTTACGTTATATGTAAAATATAATATACATAATTTGATTTTGCTATTCCGAATGAACTTTTACTATGAATAACATAGAAACTTCATTTAAGACGAACAACAAATAAATGATTGTTTACTGCTGTATTGACTTTACGTAATTTATTGTACTTAGTTTACCAAAGTTTATAGTTTACGATAATTTAAGTAATAAAGTTATTGATAGGTAAGTTATACCATATATAGGTATCCTTATAAATATTTAGGTAATATGATTTATTCAATGTAACTTCGAAATAAACAATCATATAACAACAGATAAATATGCTTGTAAGTAATTCAAGTAATATTCAAATAATATAGCCGAGCGATTTACCCTTAAAAAGGTGCTTAGAAATTGAAAAAGTGACCATGAGCGTTTTAGTGGCTGGATTTTTTTTAATCGATGCAAAATTTAAATACTGTTTTTTTACTAGAGCACGTCGTCAATGTTAAAAAGTGTTAACATAAATAATTTGACAAGTATCTTTATAAATATTTAAGTCTACGTATTCATTCTAAAATATCATATTGTCAATGATTTTCCCTCTTTCTAAAAAAAAGTAATAAATATTTTTTTAAGGGAAGATTCGCTAAAAAAAATAAAATAAATCGATTTTTATTCTTTATAATTATGTTTCTTAAGGTGTTAAAAATATTCTCCTAAAATTTTATCTAAAAAAAAATGAAAAATCAAAAAGTTATGGGCATTTTAGTGCACTTTACTATAATTCAATCTAAAAAAGAAAAAAAAACAAACTTTAAATGCTATTTTCTTGAAAGTACGTTTTTCGACATGGTTCCTCATGTATTTCAAAAAGTATTTCAGATATCGACATAAATCAGAGTGCATATTATTCCTCGATACCGTCATTTTGATAGGAACTAGGATTTTTTGGTTCCGTAATATATTTTCAAAATGGTGACTGTTTATAGTAGTGAAAAAGCGGTGATTTTTGAAAATTTATTTTCAAAATGCCATTTCTCGCTGGTTTTTTATTTTTTTTCTCAGATCTTAGTTAGTGCCATAGCTGTTTAGCCTGTATCTATATGAATATTTTCAGAAAATTCTTGATTTTTTTTTATTTTGATTCACTGGGGATTTCAGAATGCGAGGAACCATCCAGGTGGAAAAATCTGGCAGTGTCGACTTCTAAACCATTAATACTGAGCTCATATTTGAATTTTTTTTTTGTAATCTCAAGACATGTAGAAACATTGCTGTATAGTTAGTTTTTTAATAAATAAATTTTAATTTTAATTTATTTGTATAAAAAAAAAATAAAAAAGACCTTTTTTTAATGTTTCTTGTCGAATCTCCCCATAATATATTAATCAATGGTATTTACAGAATACTACTAAATACAAAATTTATACATGAAACTTACCTATTATTTTGATTAATTTTATTTTTCATAGGGACGCCGGCATTTAATAAAAAAATAGTACTGGAATTTTTTATTTCTTTTTAAATTTTGAATCGATTAAAAAAAAATAATTAGCCACTAGAATGCTCGTGGTCACTTTTTGTTAAAAATTTGGGTTAAGTCATTCGCCTAATAAATATGTATGTATGGTTCATTTCAGTTAAATTTAACCATGCTTCGTCACTTTGAATTTAAATAATTTCCGTTATCTTGGCTTTATCTCTTTTATTATTGCATTTATGTAAATTTTAAATTTGGAGTTTATTTTTAGAAATATAATAGAATATTGATTTGTTTCGAATATAAGAATTATTTAATTTTTTAACGAAAACTCACGATCACTTGTATCTGAAATGAGATATAATAATAAATAATATTTGACTACTATGATTTTGAAATCAGCTAAATACCAATAATAGTTTTTAAAAATATTATAAGCAAATTGCGTTGATACGTTAAATTAATTATAGAATATGACAATTAAAATTCACATAGTGTTTGTAAAATTATCAAAACTGGATCGGCTGGGACTCGAACCCGGATCTCTTGGTTACTAGCCAAGCGCCTTACCTATTAGGCTACCGACCATTCGTTCGAGTGCCACTCCAATTTTGATAATTAATCAAACACATCCTCTCTTTAATGCGAGACGCAGTTACACTTTTTAATTTCAAATGTTATCGAGTGCCTGTGAAACATTATTAATGTATGGCGGACTTTTGTCCGTATTTTAAACATACACCAATATTCATATGTTCACTTAATGTCCATCTTTGGCTGATACTTGAACACTCGATGTACCTTGGCAAAATGGCCAATTCATTATGTTAATTAAAATTCACATAGTGTTTGAAGAGATCCGGGTTCGAGTCCCAGCCGATCCAGTTTTGATAATTTTTCAAACACTATGTGAATTTTAATTAACATAATGAACTGGCCATTTTGACAAGGTACATCGAGTGTTCAAGTATCAGCCAAAGCTGGACATTAAGTGAACATATGAATATTGGTGTATGTTTAAAATACGGACAAAAGTACGCCATACATTAATAATGTTTCACAGGCACTCGATAACATTTGAAATTAAAAATAGAAATTGATGTTAGACAATAAGAACGTTTTTGTAGTACCCCCAAATATTGATTTCCTTCTTTTAACCCACTTTATTTGCAATATCATCTAAAAATTAATTGTATAGTTTATAACAAATGGAGACTATAGGTAATAATAAATTGATACGATCAAAATAAGAACTGAAATATTATAACTAGATAACTAAAATATAATACGAGTATATCGTAGTGGTTCATGCACTAGTTGGACTTATTTACCGCACCTAGTAAGTCCTCCACATCGAATTAAAACGGAAGAACTGTCGAAGTTCGAACATCACACAATATACATATAATATAAACAAACAAGAATAATCAGGTCAAACGGGTGGAGGAAGTAAACGGGATATATAAGTTATATTTCCTGCTGAATGCAACTCTCATCTCCCAGTTAACAAACTTATTGTATTTCCGCGAATATTCTATCAATTGCAATAGAGATGGGCGTGCTTTCAATCATTGAATGTTTTTTCAATGATTTTTTTTGTACATCGATGTTTTTTAGGGGGTTACATCACTTTGAAATGTCAGAAAGGAGGGTTTTATTTGAGAATTTTCTTCCCGCGGTAACGAATAATCAATTATTCTTGTTAATTTATAAAACAAAATGGCGGTGCGGGACGAAATTTAGCGCAGATGGTTTTTTTCCGACGAGGTTCATGGTGGGCAGCTAATAATTTTTGAAACAGCAGCTAGAAAATAAAATATTTTTTTAAAACGTAAAAGTCCCTATACCGGAACACTATTTTTAGGTATGTAATTAAACTGGCTTATAAAAATTGACAAATAAATTAAACACCCATTATTTTTTCTTAATAAGCATGAAAGAAAGCTTTTTTAATCCAATGATTTTAATTTATTTCCCCAAAAAATTATTGATTAACCAATTTCAAAAATCTTGTGTATCGACCTATTGATCGAAAGTTAATCAGATGAAAGTTGCTGCAGTTATCTTGCCCACCATTTTGGAAAATGTAGTTTCGAGAAAAACTTGATGTAAAGTTTCAAAACGTATTTACCGTTTTATGTGTTTATATATCTATCATTTTTGAGTTATTTATGGAAATATAGCAAAAGTAACGAAAAAAGGTAATCAGTGGAATAAAGTAATAAACAAAAGGTTTTCAACCGCTTTCAAGTCATTTCAGAAATCGGATTCAAAACGATTTTTAACATTTTTCCGCAATTATAATTATATTTGAAATTTTGAATATTGTTCTAGAAATGGTTTACTAAAAATTTTCAAAAATATCATAAATAGCTATAAAAAGTTTAGTTCGGTGCAGACAGTAAAAAAAACTTTTTTATGCGGTAGATCGGGACCGCATAAAAAAAGTTTCATTGAAAATACATAACTCATAACGCTCAACACCTCACGATTTCCTTAGAAGTTGCTTTTCTAAACTAAATAAAGTATTAAGTAATTTACACGTGGGAACATTTTATTTCATTTTTATTTATAATATTATGAAAATTGTGAAAAGTGCATCTCTAAAAAAATTAAATGATGCAATAGCTAATATTCTTATGCATTGTACTGATTAAATGCTTAAAAACCATTAAAAAGTATTTTTATCAAAGAAAGTTATTATAGTTAATGTTTAAGTTTCTTACTTTCTCTTGATTTTGATTCACATTATGCATTTTAATGATCTTTTTTTTTTTTAAAAAACCGCATAAAAAAGGTTCAGCTGTATGTCAACTAGTTTTTCAACTAGACAAAAAACGGTTATACGTTAACGAAAAAATCGTCAGCGACCATCACTAATATGCAATGTTACCGTACGTTCAACTTCCAAAATATTATCTTATTATATGACTGTTGTTAAATAGACGAAAACTATATATAATTCCCTATTTTATTTAACTAATACGTACTTATTACACAAGTTGAGATGTAAGTGAGGTTAGGTTAGGTGTTGATGGCGGCCAGATGAATTGATATCGTCATTTAGTAGTTGTTGAATGTAAGAAACTTGACAATAATAATAATTTATTAAAAACTTTCGAATTCAGTCATTAAAAGTTGGCTATGTTAAATTTTGTCGAATCAATTCAAATTGAAATAATAACGTAAAATAACTCAAAAAGTTTAGTTATTACTAATTAAAATTATTTATTTTTTGAAATATAAAAATGTTTTTCTTAGTGGAAAGTAGGCTTTTGAGCTCTGTGAAGAGAGTGTAAAATATCTAGTTGCCGAGCGACAAAGTACAACTTTTCGCTTTAAAGCGGAAAAGTAATACTTTGTCGCTCGCTTAACGTATATTTAATTACAAATCGGGAAGGTGTTGCTTATACTTTCTATGGCAACAAATAAACAAATTCTAAATTTATTATTTTGCTTCCGAGACTACTAAAGTAGCGGAAGCATTGTGATCACTTTTGAAAAATAAAAAAATTTTTCCTTCAAAAATAAAATTTTTTACGCACATTTTACGTTTTAGAGCTTCCCGAACAATTTTGGTTTGGTGTCTGTCTGTCCGTCCGTCTGTGTGACGCCAGTTTGCACCAAGTGGCATAACTTCTGAACTATTCGATTATTTTTAATGAAATTTTCAGAAATTATGTAGTTCGCTTCCTAGATGGTCCCCAATGAATTTAATCGAAATCGGAGTAACGATAGCTACGCCGCTACCATGTCATTCCATTAAATATCAATATCTTATTTACTGCTAGTCCCATTTGGTTCAAATTTTGGGGGTTAGTTTCTAAAATATTTTTGCTATTATTTGAGTTACAACAATTTTTTATGAACTTTAAGATGAAAATATTATTTCACGGTATAAGTATATATATATTTGGTAGAATACTGTTTTAAAGTCTTTTACGAGTACGAGGAAGCTGTGTGCCGCACCCCATTGGTGGGCGTATTTTCAAATATCGTTTAAATAAAAAATACAATTTATAAGATTCTAGAAAAAATTTTATGGGTAATTCGAGCATAAAATGACATTGCCGCTCTTATGAGAATAACGCGCTCCGCCTATTTTCAATCGAGTGGCAATGTACCATTTTGTGCTCTCAAAACACAAATAACTATTATTTTTCATCAATGCTTGAAAAAATTTGAAATTTGGGAAGTAATTACCCCGGAATTGGTTGTCAATTTGACATTTTTTGAAAGTATTCATACAGAGGCGCACTTGTATGGGTTTTAATGTTGCATACATGTGATCCTGAATCTATATGAAAGAGAATATTGTTCTGTTATTTACATAAACCATCGATTAATGAGAGCAGTAAAAATTAACGACATATAACAATCAATTTCTCATTATTCAAGACGTAATACGATATATCTATATATTTATTAGACACTAAAACAATACTTATAAGCATCATAAATAAATACTTTCAGTACCCATAAATAACACAAGTAGATTTAGATTCACCACTAATAAAATAAATGGATAGATTAAGCTTGTATTGAAGGGAATATGAACACGAGAAAACATATTGATAGTTTTATTGGTAGTTAAAATTATTTCTAACAATTATCTATTTTGTAATAAACAGTCAAGTCTATAGTATTTTAATATTTATTTAAAAAATATGTTACAATATTGATACTGTTGCTACAAATACCAAACTTAACCAAACCATTTTATACAATATACGTACAGAAGAGATTCGAGAAATGCAATAAAATATTCGCACTTCCGCGTCACTAGTTGCTATTATTGAAGGTGGTCACAACATCACTATAGCGAATGCGTACACGTAACGGTGTGGTGTTATAAATAAGGCGTGGCTTACCTCTTCCACAAATATATGTTTTAGATGAGTGCAGTTTACACAACAGCTTACAAAATCAAATTTCCTACTAATTTAATAATTTAGAAAATTAGAGTAATTTATATGAAAACATATTACGTATAAAATGTGAAATAAGATATTCAAAAATTACACTCAATAGATAGCGGCGTCAGGATAAAGTTGTATATCAGTAATTATCCTTAGAAATAAAGTTAGTTAGATAGTTAAATAACGTGAGTATTATTAGTACATATAATAAGAGCTAAACTATCTTATAAATGCAAGATGCATGATGTGAACTGCTGAACAATATATTAGGATAAACAGTATGTTTATTTATTATTATTAATGATAATATTATTATAAGTTGCATATTATAAACAGTAGATAAGTCAATATATACATTATACAGAGTATCATCAATATGGTGGATATAATACATGTATACAGGGGAAAGTTGCTTAAATTGTAACCTGTGGTGTCATATTTGAATTTGTTGGAATGCCGCTGAAGGGTTGACCAGCGAAGAGTGTGATGCAGTGACAAGGTACTTGGAATCACAACTGGGGGAGTCCGGGTTCAACTCTCGTCTTGACTAGAATTTTTTTTATTTACGGTATATGTCTAGTAGAATACAACATAACCTCCTCTGTGTAAAAAAAGAAAATGGCGGGGAATTTATTTATTTTTATTTATGGCACATGTCTAGCACAATACAGCATAACCTTGTATATTTGAAAAAAGAAAATGGCCGGTCTAACTTGATCGAAATCCATATTTGAATCACAAAAAAAAAGTTTTCACCTATTTTATCATATTAGGTTGTATCAGTCCCAAATACAATTCCAGTGTTCTTAATATTGTAAAGCTATCAAAACACTTGGTATATTTTACTTCCGATATAAATTTTCCGTAATTTAATTTTCACTATATGATTATATTACTACAATATTTTATCCGGGAAAATAAATCTATTTGTGATTCTATCTACTAAATATATTTTACTATATATTTTCTCTGCTAGCTCTCAATATTTTAAAATAAGTTGTAAATTTTTTCATAATAAAACTACACATATTCGAAAAGTCAATATTGCATTATTTTTATAAAGAAAATTTATCGAAACAATTACTGTTTATTTGACTTTGTTTCCTAAAAAAAATCGCCCAGGGTTCTTTAGTGGTTAAAAAGATTCAAATATAAAAATTTTAAAAACTCAAGACAAAAAAACTCTAAAAAGTTTCAAATAAAAATTCTTATTATCAAGGATTTCTGGTGATGTGTTATTAGATTATGAACTTTTGGAAAAAAAAATCACTTATGAAAGGTTTTTTTAATTTATTTTTTCGCTACGTACGTTTCGAGACCATATAATCTAATCATCAGGCCTTAAATAATATTATACAATACTGATGAATTTATTTCCAAAAATTCATTACCAAATAAAAATTCTTGAAAATTAGTTTATTTTTGGTTTCAAATTTCACGGATGAAAACTAGCTTATTTTAAATTATAATGAAATTATATTTCAATTTCAAATATTATCGAGTGCTTGTGAAACATTACTACGTATGACGAACTTTTGTCCGTATTTAAACATACGCAGTATTCATATGTTCACTTATCGCTCCGCTAAACTGAAACTTTTAAGCACTCGATTTCGTTGGTTAGTATGACCAAAATCCAAATGTAAATTAAAAATCACAAAGTGATTGAAAAAATTATTAAACTGGATCGGTTGGGAATCGAACACAGGATCTCTCGGTAACCAGCTCGGAAATTAACCAAAGAAATCGAATGCTTAACAGTTTCAGTTTAGCTGAACGATAAGTGAACATATGAATACTGCGTATGTTTAAATGCGGATAAAAGTTCGTCATACGTAGGTAGTCAAGTTTCACAAGCACTCGAAAATATTTGAAATTGAAATATATGGTAACTGTTTCTCGCATTAGAGCGAGTACCAATACACATAAGTGGTTGAATGGTTATCGGATTATGGGGCGGCTGTCGAACAGAGGGTTGTTGGTCTCACAGATGAGACAGATCAAGCCTAGCTATAAAAAAGTGAAATATTAAAGTTGCAATAAATAGCAATTTACATCACTACTACTTTAGTCTGTTACTGACTGCCGTGGTGTTCACGTCAAAATAAAAATCAGGTTTTTTTAATCAACTCGTGAAATTTAAACAGAAAAAAAATATGAAGTGTGTCGCATTTAAGTGTAAAAATTTTATTGAATAAAAAATTTCTCAGAATAAAGGGATATCTTTCTTAAAATAAATA
The DNA here is from genome assembly GCA_035578155.1 of Brachynemurus nebulosus. Lineage (NCBI taxonomy): Eukaryota > Metazoa > Arthropoda > Insecta > Neuroptera > Myrmeleontidae > Brachynemurus > Brachynemurus nebulosus. The sequence continues at coordinate 76,871,240 of JAPWDM010000002.1, read as the reverse complement.
AATTGATTTTTAATTGTTGATTAGTTGTCAAATATGTCGGCCATCATAGTATATAGTGTATGTATGCGAACTGCACATATCATCATCAAAATATATTACTAACACATTGGTATATTCATGTCCATACATCGTGTGTTGTGATTGTATGTGTGCTGCGTTACGTCACCCATTGATTACAGTGGGAACAGTTTGGTAGACATTATAGTTTGGCCGCCTTGGTTGGTCTAGTGGCAAGACACCTGGCTAGTTACCGGGAGATCTTGGGTTCGATTCCCAACCGATCTAATTTAATAATTTATTCAATCAATTTGTGATTTTTAATACACTGAAATTAAAAATATGGAATTCTAGGAATTTTTATTTAAAAACTTTTTAGAGGACTTTTTCATCGATTTTTAAAACTTTTATGGTATTAGAATCATAAAAACATAATAATTTTGAAATTTTGCATATATATGTAGATATCATATTATACAAACCTATAAAACATGTTTATATACATATTTAAACCAGAACTATGGTAGATTGCGTATTTCAAACTGTAATTAGTTCCATTTTACAGTTAAATTAATGTTGACCACTAAATATAATTAACAAAATTTACGAATTTCACCATAACTCTTGTATATCTAATTAGTTTCCTGTAGGTACATATTTGCTTTATGTTGTTTGGGTACTGTTACCAGTGTGTTTGTTATCAATTGTTGTTTCTGAGTAAGTTTAATTGAAAAGTAAACAAAAATTATTATTTAAAATTAATTACAAAATAGCGTAAGTGCGGGAGAGATGCCGCAGCAGGCATAGTTCGTCCGTTGATTGATAGATAGCGCTATTAATGGATAATATGTTTAAAATAAGTTACTTATTTAAGCTGTGTATGGTAACATTTATGATTAGTTCATCAGTTTAGTAATTATCTAACTTTTTATTATTGAAAAGTAAATTTTTTAACATAATATTTTATCAAGCATTTAATTCATTCGAATTTAAGAATGTATATTTCATTGTTTTAATGAAAATGAGTTTTGTTATTAATTTAGGTATATTTTAAAAGTACTGTATAAAATTTTAGGTTAGAATTCCGCACTATGCTTGCTATGGCAACATGCGGCATCTATCCCAACAAAAAGGAGAGATGCCGCACTTAAAGTTGGTATAGATGCCGCATCATATTACATATTAAAAACATAGACTTATATACCTTAATTATGCAATTTTTCGTTTGGACTGTAAATTATGCTACGTAAATATAAAAAATGCATTAATGGATCAGGAAGAGCTCTTATATTAGTGGAAATAACGAAAATAATGATGATTAACTGTGTATTGACTGTTTTGAAAAATACTCAGAAACAACAAAAAAAGTTGACTGGTTAAGATGTATAAAATGCCAAAAATGGTTACATATGACATGCATCATGTATGGAGATGTGTCTAAAAATGCAAAATTTTTAATATGAACTATGCGGCGTCTCTCCTTCTTTGATGCGGCATCTCTCCCATAGGTGTGGGAGCGAGGCCGCTTTGCAGGCTCTACAAAAATTTTAATTATGAATCGTTTATGACTCAAAATTTAAAATTATATATAAATAACTTTAAAGAACAATGTTTACAATTATTGTGTACCAAATTTCAAATCAATTAGATGCATACTTAAAGAATTATCAAGTGTTTTCAAAATGTGCGGCATCTCTCCCGCATTCACCCTATATTAAAGTCATGGATTAGGCAATTTTATTAAATTGTCTCAAAAAGATAATTTTTATTTTGAAAATATCAATCGTTTTTTTCAATGTCGGTTTTTTTCGATGTCGCTAATGAAACTGAAAGTGAATTTTAAGTTTAAACGAAAATTAAGGCTTGTAGGATCATCAGAAGAGGGAGTTCTACAGGAGCGGTGATATTTCTGAAAGGAATTTTGTCATTTTGACAGTAAAAATGAAAAGTTGACACCAAAGTTATCCTAATTCAACCAATCATTTTTTTCTAAATTATTTCCATAGAGCTTGATTTAAGAAACAATGAATTATTTAGTCTGATGACGTCACCAAGTTTATTTAGATTTTTCTAATGCATTAAAAATAGTAAATTTGATGATAGAATGATGAAATTGGAAGCGAATTATAGGTTTTTCAAGTTGTCCTTTTCATTTTTACCAAAATTAAACACGTAGAATCACCAGAAAAAGGACTTCTACCGAATTGGTGATTTTTTTTTAAAAGGATTTTGTCATTTTAACAGCAAAAATGGAAAGTTCACATTCAACTTATTCTAACTCAATTAATTATCTTAATTCAAATCACTCTCATAAAGCTTAATTTAAGAAAAAATTAATTTTTTAATTTGTTGACATCATCAAGTTTACTAAATTTTTTAATCCTTTAAATATCATCGATATAGTGATAGAATGATGAGGCTAAAGGTGAATTAAGGCACTCTTCTAGTCCAGAAATTCGAAAAAATCGATTTTCAAAATTCAAACTTTTAAGAATAAGCCTCTTAAAGGATTTACGGAAATTCGAATTATTTTGTTGAGTTATGGTGATTTTTTTCCTGTGTACTGTGTATCCTGTGTTAAATTCAAATTATTATTAATATAAATTACTCGAAACTACTTTTTTCGATACGGTTGACATGATATCTCAAATTCTAATACACCGATTTACTTGAAATTTGATACAGACTTTCTGAATACTATCAGAATTGGCTCGACGTAGGGGTTATTGGAATTTTTTTCACTACTTTTTAAAAAATTTTCAAAGTTGAAAAAAGGAAGCGAAAAAATGATATTTTTTTAAATGGATGCCATTTTGTGAAAAAATTTATTTTTTAAATCGGCTACGTCCGGCCTACTCTACATCCTTGTTTACTAATTTACTAAAATTTTATGTTTCAGATCACCAGGAGGGTTGAAATTACGTCAACCAGGAGACAACTTTGTTTTTTTGTCCCCACTTTGCCGGCCTATACCGATTTCAATTTAGAATTTTTTTTTAATTTTTATACATTTTTATACTTTTCATATATCAAGAAAAAACTAGTCAAAAAATGGATACTAAAAATGTTTACTGTTTTTTTCTTTTTCTTTTTTTATTACGCCTGTAAAATTACCTCAAAATCGAGACTAGAATACGTCCATAAAAGGGTTTTTGAAGTCATTTTCTTCATTTTTACCAAAATTAAACATGTAGGACCTCCAAAAAAGGACTGCAGTCGGAACAGTTATATAGTTTTGATAATTCAACTTAGCATATTTACAAGTTACCTATTTAAAGTTCCAGTTACTACATAAAAAATATTGAAAGGAATTGCTGCATCCCTTTAGTTTCATTATTGAAAGTTTTCATTATATCTATGTATAAAAGATAGCGAGCGTATGTGCTTTAAACTTTCAACATTCAGCAGACTCTATAACCGTTAAATGAACTTCAATATCAAAAGTATCTTAAGCCGTGTAAACCAATAAGTAATAGTGAATTAGTTAGCGTATATAGAAAATAGAGTTTCTCCCATATAATATGTACATTCTATTTTTCCTCCTTTGTCCATCCACTTTTTTTATCTTAGCTTTCTAACTTCATTCAGTGTCTTTTCATTTAATAGGTTTTCGAATATTATACGGAATCCGTCAGTTCGAAAGAAACTGGCCAACCAAGTTTTATAATAAAAATAACATTAACAAAAATGTGTGTTCGTGTTAACATATAAACTGGGAAATAAAAATTTGGTAATTTTATTATTGAAGGTGAGTATTATACGTTTTGATGGGTACTCATCCAACTTTTAACAGGTACTACGCAATGAAAATTAAATCGTCACTTGTTGACTTTTACTTTTCCAATTATTTAGTGAAATTATAACTATAAGAAAGTATGAGACCATCCGACCATTTTGAGCATAAGTTATTTTCACCGTTGAGGGCGTTCTTGACGTTTTGGGGCCTCAAGAATTCAGGAAAGATCATTCTAAATTAATTAAATATACTTCAGATTTTCTGCGGCTACAGAAATGAAACCAGGTTCAAAATAATTCTATATACGGGGGCATTGAAAGGAGCAAAATTTTGATACACTTTCGTCAGTGTGACCAAATTTTTTTTTTTCAATTTTCCCCGAACTTTGCTTATGTAAATCAATGAAATTTGGACGAAAGATATAATAAAAGGTCCAAAATTATTTTCAGGGCAAAATTTTTTTCATAAGTTAGGTACTTCTTATTGGAACTGAACAACTTGTGAGACTATAGCAAGGTAGAAGTGCTAGCATACTTCCAATCGACAATCGATTTTCTATTGTAAAACGGCGTCACTGTGGAGGGGGGTGACTTGAAATATAAACTTGTGCCCTTGGGAGGGACCGGTGGTATAATTTCGAAAAATTTTATAAAATATTGCAATAACTCTATTTCCGAAAACTTTCCTTAAAAATGTACCAATATATCCATAAACGGATTTTTGCCGGAACGGTCTGGCATGTCCTAGGATTTTTTTTTGGTCAGTGTCCTTACGGTAATTACAGCTCACGGTAAGTGAAGAGCAAGACCTCAAGGACAGTTTTTTTTCTGCTTGTCAGCGTCACTTTTAGTTTTTAGGGGAAACGACCTTTTTTTTGCTCGTCACTTGATTTTTTTCGAGAATATTTTATGAAAAATTTAAAAGGCGTTCCGTCACTTACAATTATAGAAATTAAGCCTTGCTTATGAGTGCTTATATATCAAGCTCTTATTAGTTACTGGCCCACACCCGTCTCCGTTAGAAAAAAATAAAAACGGGACTGGAAATTCGACTTCCTTTTCAATTCTGTCAAAAGTTAGATCGTTACAGCTGCAGGTAACACCAGCAAGTATTACTTACATAAATACACGATATTTTATTTCGTAGACTATAATACAAAAGTTTTGTCATATAGTGCCATATACGTGTATATACAACATACATATAGGTATGTATGTATATGTATATCTGAAGTCGGAGTATATACCGTTTGGATAACACTGTTGATATTATCACAAAAGTTTTTATTTTCTCGCGTATAGTTCTCCGATTTAATTGAAAATAAAATATAAGATGAGAAACGTAATAAAAAGTAAGTAACCATCTATTTCTGATTGGGATTCGACGGCGACTATCTACACTATATAGAAATTCGAGGTAGAAGATGTCGAAGTCTGTGAAAGGATGTCACACATAGATAGATAAATACATAAATATTATTGTCTTCTATTCCACAACACTCATAATTTTTATTTATTTGTGTTTCATATATATATTATGTCCATAAAAATAGAAGAAGTGAGCGTAATTTTATCGTGTCAAAATTGTTTATTGAATTTTCGCATTAGTTAACACGTCCCAACAGTGGTTTTATCGCAAGTCTTCCCCCCTTGTCGGATAGTATTCTACGCTTGAAACCAAAGTAAATATTATCATAATGCTATAGACCATCGCTCTAAAACTTTCTGAATATCTTCGAGTAAGGTTACAGCGGTTTTGCACCAAAAGTAGTAATGTTACAGTGATTCTGCACCAAAAGTAGTAAAGTTACAGTGATTCTGTATCAAAAGTAGTAAGATTACAGTGATTCTGCACCAAAAGTAGTAAGGTTACAGTGATTCTCTACCAAAAGTAGTAAAGTTACAGTGATTCTGTATCAAAAGTAGTAAGGTTACAGTGATTCTGCACCCGCGGTAGAATTTTGTCTGGCCCGTGAAGCATTGTATATAAATATATATTATTATTAAAAACACAAATATTAGTTTTTATCTAACATAAATTGGTGCATAAAAAATTTTAGATAAAATATTAAGCAATCCCGAGAAGCCCCAGGTCAAATTTTCATCTGCAATGTGGCCCGACTATCAAAATATTTGCTCACCCCTGGGTTACAGTAATTCTGTACCAAAAGTGGTAAGGTTACAGTGTTTCTGCACCAAAAGCAGTAAGGTTACAGTGATTCTGTACCAAAAGTAGTAAGGTTACAGTGATTCTGCACCAAAAGTAGTAAGGTTACAGTGATTCTGCACTAAAAGTAATAAGGTTACAGTGATTCTCTACGAAAAGTAGTAAAGTTATAGTGATTCTGTACGAAAAGTAGTAGGGTTACAGTGATTCCGTATACCAAAAGTAGTAAGGTTACAGTGATTCTGCACCAAAAGACGTAAGGTTACAGTGATTCTGTACCAAAAGTAGTAAGGTTATAGTGATTCTGTATCAAAAGTAGTAAGGTTATAGCCGTTTTGCGCCAAAAGTAGAAAGGTTACAGTGATTCTGTACCAAAAATAGTAAGGTTACAGTGATTCTGTCATAACAGTGGTTTTATCCCAAGCCCTCCCCCTTTTTGAGGCAGTCTTCTACGCTTGAAACCAAAGTATATCATCAAAATGTTATAGACCATCGCCCTAAAATTTTCTGAATATCTTCGAGTAACGTTACAGCCGTTCTGCATCGAAAGTAGTAAGGTTACAGTGATTATGCACCAAAAGTAGTAATGTTACAGTGATTCTGTCATAACAGTGGTTTTATCCCAACCCCTCCCCCTTTTTTGGGCAGTCTTCTACGCTTGAAACCAAAGTAAATCCTTAAAAATTTTATAGACCATCGCCCTAAAACTTTCTGAATATCTTCGAGTAAGGTTACAGCCGTTCTCCATGGAAAGTAGAAAGGTTACAGTGATTCTGCACCAAAAGTAGTAAGGTTATAGTGAGTCTGTATCAAAAGTAGTAAGGTTACAGTGATTCTGTACTAAAAGTAGTAAGGTTACAGCCGTTTTGCTCTAAAAGTAGTAAGGTTACAGTGATTCTGCACCAAAAGTAGTAAGGTACAGTGATTCTGTTATAACAGTGGTATTATCCCAAGCCTTTCCCTATTTTGGCCAGTCTTTTACGCTTAAAACTAAAGTAAATTATCAAAATGTTATAGACGATCGCTCTAAAACTTTCTGAATATCTTCGAGCAAGGTTACAGCCGGTCTGCACCAAAAGTAGTAAGGTTACAGTCGTTGTATCACAGCAATGGCTTTATCCCAAACCTTCCTCACAATAAGGTTACAATGGTTTTGTACTAAAAGTAGTAAGGTCACAGTGATTCTGAACCAAAAGTAGTAAAGTTACAGTGATTCTGTACCAAAAGTAATAAGATAACGGTCGTTCTGTCACAACAATGGCTTTATCCCAAGCCTTCCTCATTTCCTGGACAGTCTTCTACGCTTGGAACCAAAGTAACTCATAAAAATGCCAAAGACCATCGCTCGAAGACTTTTTGAATACCTTTGAACAATGTTACAGCCGTTCTGTACCGAGAGTAGCAAGGTTAGAGTGGTTCTGTACTAAAAGTAGTAAAGTTATAGTGATTCTGCACCAAAGTAGTAAGGTTACAGCCATTCTACACCAGAAGTAGTAAAGTTACAGTGGTTCTGTACCAAAGCAGTAAGATCACAGCAATTCTGTACCAAAAGTATAAGATTCATTCAAGTTAATACAGTAGTCGCAACAGTGGCGTACTCTAGTTTCGTTACGCTCCCCCCCTTTTCGTCGGTACTCTTTTGTCATTTACTGTGAAAAATGAAAATGTACGTGAAACTGTGATTAATTTAAAATATTTTCAACAAAAATAAAAAAAAGGATAAAGAAAAATATTCGACCTTTTTTTTTAAAAAAAAATATTGCATTTACAGGTTACATTAAAAAATAAAACTAGTTCAAAGGGAAAAATGATTCAGTGCTGTATTTAATTATTTAGCCTGAATAAAGCACTAAAATATGTGAATAAAAATGTTAAAACATTTTTTTTACACAGCGACTGTTTTAGAATTTTAAATTTTCTGGTATTTTTATCATCGACCGATCAAATTTTTCGACAAACTGGTATAGAATAAATGGTGACATTCAAACAAATCAGTCAACATAGGTTTCCGGGTTTTCAACATTCCGGGTTTTGTTCCGATAGTTAATGAATCGACGAAAATTAGAATTTTCAAAATTGGTAAAAAATTTAAAAGTATTTCATTTTATTCTTTATTATGTCAAATACTAAAAGAATATTATTTAAACGTTGACAAAACATTATTGATTGCGTAATTAAACAATTTTTGAATGAAGTAGTTTACATTTTATTAAAAAGAAAATGGGGATATATATTTTTAAAAAAATATAATAATAATAAAAATATATTAAAATAAAAGAAGTAAATTGTGATACTATCTACATGTACATATATACTATGACAGAAAAAGCAATTTTCATGAAATAACAAAATATAAAAAAGTAGAAACGATAACGTGTTTTTGACAGTAAAAATCATTGTGATGCATAAAAAAAAAATTATGATACAGCGTGATTTGAAAATGATACAGATAAGTACTGTAGCGTGATATTGAGAGAGCTTAGCATCATTTTTGTGGAGTGGAATTATAGCATTGAACACCACCATTTGCCGTCTCAAGTTTTAAGTTACTTGTTTTAATAGTTCATTTTGATTGGAAGATTTAAATTAAAAAAAAATCAATGCAATTCCATGAAAATATGTTAGTGTAGCGTCATTCGTAAACCTATCAATAGGATAAACGCCTTTGAATGTTTTATTTCAATATCAATCATAAAAAAAGTGTGGCGAGGAAAAACAAGTTTTGACAAGAAACGGAAAAATAATTTTTATGGGAAAAGTAGTGTAAATAGTGATTATTTTAAATTTTTTTTTGAGATCATACTACATATTTACATATTATATCATATTATTCATACGTTTCATTTTCCCACTAGTTCGTCTATATGCATGACACCAACCCCCCTTATATATGTATGTATATTTTGGAAATGATTACAAAGTTGGACACTGTGCGTCACTACTTGTACGAAAATGTATACATATATTTATTGCACATGGCACTATTATATGTATGTATGTATATATGAAAACATGAATACATGACATACATATATGTAGAATAGCAATGGAATGAACGAGTACAGTATGATTCAAAAATATCGTGACAGGTTGTTGGATTATATAAAATTAAAATATTTTTAATTGCTGGGACACTCTTACGAGTGTTTTGAAATATTCTGAAACTGCGCAAATGCAATTAATCATATAATTTTTAATTTTGATTGCTAGCTGCGACACCACGCTGTACCACGTCAACAATTTCGTATACAGATATAGCTCGCTCTCTGTCTAGTTATCAGTGGTATCGGAACGATACGATGTGATCTATTATACATTACGTATTATGCAATTTATTTGCCTAGCTGGAGAGTTGGACATCACGCTCTACCACGTCAACAATTCCATATACAAATATAACTCACTCTATGTCTAGTTATCAGTGATATTAGAGCGATACGATGTGATCTATTATACATTACGTATTGTGCAATTTATTTGCCTAGCTGGAGAGTTGGACATCACGCTGTACCACGTCAACAATTCCGTATACAGATATAGCTCGCTCTATGTTTAGTTATCAGTAGTATTGGAGTGATACGATGTGATCTATTATACATTACGTATTGTGCAATTTAATTGCCTAGCTAGAGAGTTGATTATTTCGTTATAATTCTTCATGACTATTAAACGCGTTAAAATACGCATCCCTACCGAGCGCTTTTCATGGAAAACTATGTCAGAACTGTTTTTCACGTCACGGTACATAGATGTTAGGTTAGGCATATATATACGTATACATTGATGACGCTACAGTGAGATGGTTTGAATGTCGTAACGTCATGTACCATAACCGTATAAACTACACGCCATGAACCAAGTTTTCCTACTACTATAACGTATTCGTTGAGTTCGAGTTCAGTTTGGTCTTCTTCACTCGATGGAAACTGTGTACAGTACGGTTACTCTACTCGACGAACACAGCGCGAATCATTTCGACCGGGTGGTGACGGTGACGGTGAGACGTGCGGCGGGGTATCTTCCCGGGATCAGAACTGTTTTACAAAACAGTCGTTTAGCTACCGTTATCGTGTACACAGGCAGAGAACCAACACCACCACCACCATCACAAACTATTCGGTCGACACCGCCTGATTCGTACGCGCGTCAACCAAACAGTATTCGGTGAATATTTTACCATGGTTTAGGCGAAGGAGCGCTGCGCTTAAATACACCGTTGTTGTGTCACACGGCAAAAGCACGAAAAACGTTTGTGTGTTTTTTTTTTCGTGTCGCAACTATTATTGTCACCGCAATGATTTTTTCGGGTTGTCAACATGTCATATTTTAATATTATGAAATGACAAAAAAAATTAATGTATGTTGTTAATGTGTAGATTTTTTGTGGTTTTTGAAAAAAAAAAAAAACAAAACAAAACAAAAATCATTATTAATTAATTAAAATACACAAATAACATTATTTTTTGATTCAATAAAAATTTAACAATGTGAGAAAAAACCGTATTTTGTTTGAGACGACGACTGTGTTTTGTTCTCAACTGTCTGTTGTTTTGTGACTTACATTGAAGTGATTTGTGACTTGTGACAATTTCTGTGCTAAATCATTGTATTGTCGAAAGTGATTGTTTTATGTTTTTTTATTTCGTTTTGTTTTTTAAAATATTCATAATAATAAAATTATAAGTGTCGGTGTTTTGGTTTTTTTTTTTTTATTTAATTTTTTTTTTGAGGCAAAGTTGTGAAATATATTATTGTGTCATTGGATTCTTATTAAATTGGATTAATCAAAAATATTAGACATATTTAAGTAAGTATTTTCGAAAAATTTCCAATATTCTAAGTTAGTGAATAAGGACGTGACAGTTTTCAGTAAAGGAAAATGTTATAAGGTCAAAATTAATTGTTCTGGAAGCGCCGAGAAATAAATAAAAATTAAATTGTTTATAGGAATCACCGCGATGGAGGGAGGGGGCTAGGCAATTAAAATTTTAGTCGTCTACAAGAAAATGAATGAACTTGGTATACGCATTTGAAAATTAATGTTTTAAGGTATTTCTGAATTTAGGAAAATTTTGGTTTTTCTAGATTTTCTTTTTGTAAAGCCCCGGTTCCACAAGTACGAGTGATGGTATCGTTGCCCGCAATAGTTATAAAACTTTACAACAGTGCTTGACAACCAAAACAGGTGTTACTGAATTTTTTTATGCGAATCCAAAATCTACTTGACTAATATTGTCCAGGATTATGGCCCATTGGCTTCTGTTTGAATACTGCCTGTACTAGTCTCACCGGTTCTTTAGTTCAGATTCTTCAAAACGCTTAAGATTTAATAATTTTTGAAAATATCTTTTTTTAAGTATTATTAATAAAGTTCTTTTGGGGATAAACTAGAAAATAGGATACATAATAGAAAAGTTGTTCCCTTTAAGGATCCACAAAAAATTTTTTTGTGGATCCTTAAGGGGGTAAACTTTTTTATTATGTATAATCCAGCCCACAGTACAGTTCAGCACAGTGCTTAAGAAAATAGGAATTTGTAGATTTATAAAAAAATTCGTTAAGGGAGTAATGTAGTTTAAATTTTTACAATTTGAGCTAAAAATTGTCATATACCTACTTATTTCAAAATGTTTAATAGTTACAACTAATGATTGGTCGGCAACTTTAAACGCGTTTTCTCTCGAAACTGATGATGAAATTTAAACAAATGTTTAGAAAATTCACCACAAATGATTGGTACTTTAAGGGGGGAGGGTCCTCCAGAACTTTCAAAATTTTCATTTTTTATTTTGCTTTAAAAGTTCATTTGAACCTTAAGGAATATATTTCTAATGTTTTAATCCCAACAGAAAGATTATCTTAGATATCGATAAACTGCTTTTGACTCTACTGTTCAAGAACGAGAACTTTTTAATAGCGTTTTTCTCAAAACAGGTTTTCTTCGGCGCCGTGGAACATAACTTAAAAAGTTATTAAGGTATTAACTTGAAATTTTGTACAGATATTCTTTAAGATATTGGCCTTTACATATACCTAAAATTTTGCATAAATTATTACTATAAATATTGTTTATAACAATTTGTTTATAAAAAAAAAAGTGAAATTGTTCCTTTTTGGTTTTAAATCGTGAAAAAAAATTTCCCATCAGAAATAGGTGTATGCAAAGCGTAATGACTTATTTTAATAAAATTTTTTTGTCCGATTGAATTCAGTTGATTACAAGAGGCTGGGCATTCCACGGCGTAAATTAAAAGAGTCAACTTGGAATGGCTGTAGCGCCGCCATTTTTTCTTTTTTTGCATAAAAATTTATGAGTGAATACACCATAACATGTACTCAGTTTCTTAAAAAAAATTTATTAAAAATCCTGTTGTCTGGAGGACCCTCCCCTCGTAAGAGCGTCGTGGCTCTGAAAAGTTTGGAAACTCCTGCCTTGAAAGAAGAATTAAAGATTGAGTAGTGAAGAAAAAATTCCATTTCTGAGAAAGGATAATGTTCGACGCGACGAGTAGTTGAGAAAAGTTTGTTCTACATATTTTTCCTAGAATATTCGATGGCCAAGTTAGAAATAGAATTGAGTGATAAATTATATTTACTATACGGAAATTGGCTCCTATACAATTAGGTACTTTAAAAAATTTGATATAAACATTTCAGTTCTGGGGAGTGATTCTTTATGGGTATACAAGTTTCATGGTGAACGCGCCGGGTAATGAGAAGATTTTGTCGCCATGGGAGGTCGTGTAAGGAAAAACTGTGATCAAACTGATTTTCTCACATTGAATCTTTTGGATCCCCGTCTGACCACGACGATTTTTCCCATTTTCGTTCTTTTTATGGGACTAGTTTCCACATATAATTTTAGGTATTTTTGAAAATTTCTACACTAAGAGATTTGCTAAAAAAAAAGAAATCGATTTTTTTTCTTCATAATTATGTTTCTTAAAGTGTTAGAAATATTCTCGTAAAATTTTATTTAAAAAAAAAAATGAAAAATCAAAAAGTTGTGGGCATTTTAGTGCACGCGCTTTACTATAATTAAGTTGAAAAAAAAAAAACTTTAAATGCTTTTTTCTCGAAAGTACGTTTTTTGACATGGTTCCTCGTGTATCTCAAAAAGTATTTGAGATATCGACATAAATCAAAGTGCATGTTATTCCTCGATACCGTCACTTTACCAGGAATTAGGATCTTTTGATTCCGTAATATATTTTTCAAAATGGTGATTGTTTATAGTCAAGAAATAGCGGTGATTTTTGAAAATTTATTTTCAAAATGCCATTTCTCGCTGGTTTTTTATTTATTTTTTTTTCTTTAGATTCTATTTAGTGTCATAACTGTATACTTATGTATATTTTCAGAAAATTGTTGATTTTTTGATTTTGGTTCACTGCCGATTTTAGAACGGGAGGAATCATCAAGGTGTAAAAATCTCGCAGTGTCGGCTTCAAAGCCATTTATACTCAGATCATTTTTGAATTTTCTTTTTTTAAATTTTTTTTGTAATCTCAATACATGTAGAAACAATGTTGTATACATTAGGTTTTTTAATAAAATATTTATTTGTATAAAAAATAAAATAATAAAAATGGTCGATTTTTGATGTTTTTTTGGTGAATCTCCCCTTAAAAAAATGTTTTGTAAAAAACAACATTCATTTCAAGAAATTATCCAGTAAATTGCGGTTTTCACAATTCGTAACTATTGGCGCTAATGGAATTGTTCCCTTTGGGGATATGTAAAAATCCTCGCTTATGCTAATAACTCTTGTTTTGGAACTCGATATAATTTGCTTCATTGTCGAAATAAGGCTTCAGTTTCTTAATCCATAGTAGAACCATTGAATGGTGAACCTGGAAGCAAATTTTAAGTTTTCAAAATTTTTCTTTTCATTTTTACCAAATTTAGTAATGGTGGGAGTGTCAAAGAATGAACATATATGAGAATGACTTGAATATTTGTACTAGTCCGGCCTACGGAGTAGTATTGATTTTGATAATTTAAAAATATTTCCCTTCTAAATTGTTTTTGTGTTACCTCGTTTTGATCAGAAATTTTTGCCCGAAATTAAGTATCAAGGCTACAGACAGGTGTAAACAAAAAAAATTGAGATTTAAATCGTCCCGAAAATACGGAAATTTTCAGTTGATTTTAGTGTCAGTAATCTTAAAAATTTAAACATATTCAATATTCTTACTATTAACTAAACAATTAAGAAAAATTTTTTTTCTTCTACACAGTGAAAAAATTTGTGTTAAAATTAATATATTTCACATGTCCAGAACGGTCCACTCAATTTTTTGTGTTATTTTAACACAAAGCATACGTGTCAAATCATTACACAAGATTTGTGTCAATGATTTAACACACAAGAGAACATATATTTTGTGCTAATTTTTCCGATTTATCATAGCTGTTAAACTTTCTTATTCAATATTTTACTTCCACTTAAGATATTTGAAAATCGTCAAAAATTATAACGATTTTTTTCATATATTATTATAAATGAGACCCAAAAAACGCAAAGTAAGTTAGTCCTTTGTAAAAATTTTTATTTGTTTCCATATATATGTACCAAAATATATATAATAAAAAAGGTGAGAGTAGTTCTTATTATTAAACAAAACCGAAAAATTATAATAAGTTTTTTCAGTTATTGATGAATATAGTTTTATTAAACGTTTAAAAATGAAACAATTTTCTTACATTTTAAGGTTATTTTGTTACAGATTCAGTTAAAAAAAAATCATGTAAGCTTGTAAGATTGCATGTTATATAGTACAATCTCAAGTAAGCTTACATGATTTTTTGTAACTGAATCTGTAACAAAATAACCTTAAAATGTAAGAAAATTGTTTCATTTTTAAACGTTTAATAAAACTATATTCGTCAATAACTGAAAAAACTTATAATTTTTCGGTTTTGTTTAATAATAAGAACTACTCTCACCTTTTTTATTATATATATTTTGGTAGATATATATTTTAATATAAGTTAGGTTAGTTAATAGTATTCCTTTGCTCTACACAAATATTGTGTTACTTCCTTGCTGTTCAAAGTAGGTTAACATTTTTATTCTGTTAAATCGAAATTTGTGTTAATATTTTCATTTAACACAAACGCGAAATGTTACATTAACGCAGGGTTGTGTTACTTATTTAACGCAAAAAATTTAAGCACTGGTTTTTTTTTACGCAGAACACAAATTTTTTTACTGTGTAAAAAATTTCATTATAATTATTTTTATTGCAACATAAAATGTATCTAATCCATCGTCCTGGTAACCCACTAAGAAAGCATAGACTCATTTTAAAACTTTATTAGCAATAGCTGCAGGAGTTCCATGACAACATCTTGGGGGGTTCAGTGTGCTTTAGGGTTCCGAAGAAAAATCTCAGAGCTCTTATATCGTTCAGATTCGTCAAATCGTTCGGTCTATGAACACGAAATTTTGTATGCTACAGACATAAATCGCAGTTATATTGAAACCAAAAAAATTTCTTACCTTTTGTGATATTTTTACGTATTGAAATGTAGGGATGAAAATTTTTTTCGGCTTGCATCTGAGGTAAAAAAAATAACACTTCCCACTAAGTAATATACTATTATATGTCTTACGCTTTTAGGCTATTGGGGAACCCTAACTTAATGCGCGTTTACCACGCATTTGGCGAATTTTCTTTTTTATGTCTATCAAATGGAACCAGCGGTGTGTCTCGGCGTCTCGCTGGCACACCGTACGAAATTAACAAATCATTAATTTTTCTGCTTCATTGGATTGGTCGTAGGACTATGGATAAATAACACACCTATACACGCGCACTCACAGAGAGACGGGGGGGGGTCTAATTTGCATACGACAAATTTTATTTTATTAAATGTTTAAATTATTATTAATTTTCGTTACGATTCCGATAAAAATAACGATGTTGAATTTAGGGCAGAGTAATTTTCATGTTGTTTAAAATTTGGTAGAACAATTAAATCAAATCTAAGCAATTATTCAGCCACCGATAAATTATGTTGCATATATTGCTTCAAACTTCACTCAGTAATTATTTCATTTTTTTTAGCCCATTTTTAAATAAAAGCTTTTTCTTAAAAAACATTTTTTTACCTTATTTTATTTTCTACTCTTTAGTCTGATTACAGTTAATTTAAAAAAAATAAAGAAGTAATTTTTTTACCTATATTTTCGGTTAATTTACCCTAATCCGACATAACTATGGAAAGAAAAAATTGCAATATAAAATCAATGGACAATATTTGACAATTCGAAATGTCAAAAAGTTGCATAGGACTAAAAATCAACAATATTGGTTTGGAGCAATTTAAGGAAAAACTAATTATACAATATTGCATTGTCATCAAAGTTAGACAGGTATGCAAAATTTGAAACCTAAGTAACGTAAGCTCAATTAGAACCTGTCTAAATTTTGATTCCAAGATTTGATCTAAACCAACATACTAACATAGCAAGTTAAATAAAAGCTTTTAAAAAAATATTTTTTTTTTAAACAACCCTCATTTTTAGACTTTAAATTTTTTTTATTGTAGTTTCGACCGGAATCACAACCATTCTAAAACAGAATTTTTTACTAATTAATTTTGTTTCAAATGAACGCAAACTGTGAAATCCTGTCAACCAATACATCACTTTTTTGCATGGTTATATTTAAATCGCTCGAAGTCCTTGAATTTTTATTCTTTTTGCATGAAAATTTTCTTTATATATTCCTAAAATATCAATAAATAGATGGTAAAAAATGGACTATAAAAATATGAATAGTTTTTTTGTTTTTTAATAAATTCCTGAAAAAGCTGAAATTATATTAGGTACAGTTATTTTAATCTACCTCATATTTCAAAAATTTTCACACAAAAAACACAATTATCTCTGATGTGATATTTACTTTAGAACATGATTTTTTTTATTTAACTCTAATAAAATTGATCAGTAGGGACAAGCGATTTAAAACTCTAATCTGTTTAGTAGACTAGTCTTTTACACATAATATTACAACTATTATTTTTATTTAATATTACTACGTGGTCGAATAATCGTCATTGTTACAATTGACACCACTCTCCCTACTGGTTAAACGTATATTAGTTTATTATTAGAATATATTTAGGTCAAGTTTTCTGTTAAGTATGTACAAAGTAGCGTTAAATTGTGACAAAAAAAGGATAAAAATATTTTTATTATTTTCCTTATTTCCTGTTAATGCACATATTAGAAGATTTTTATGAACAAATTTACTAAAAAAATTGTTTCTAGTTGAATTTCCATTTTCTTGAGAAATTTCTTTTGAAATGATTCTTATTTGATTTCTTGTTTGATAATGATCATATTGAACCGAAACATGTCATAAGAGTTATTATATGCACAATAAAAAGTGGTATTTTTGCAAAGTAAAATGTTTTATTTTATTAATAGCCGACTAATTAAATTAATTTAACAAAATCAATTTTTTTACACGTCTAGGTGTCGAATTGTCACTATCTGAGGTGTCGATTCGTGTAATCATTTCGGAATAACTATTTTTCGATCATTTGATCGTAGGATGTCACCTTAAATATTGTTTTGCAACCATCCTACACATTTTACGTACTACCATCTTCTAAATCAGTGTTTCCCAAACATTTTTCCTCCCAAAACACTTCTTATGTTCATAAATTTATACGAAACACTATCTCAAAGAGAGTTGTCGAGCCGAAAAAAGTGACGCTGAGATGTAAATCGCTCAGTAATCCTCAAAAAATTTTACACGAGCGCCATTTTCATCTTTTCGCGGAACACGCTACAACTAAACCTTTTTTTATGCGGTCCTTTTTGTGCGGTTTTTAAAAAAGTTGTCATTAAAATGCATAATGTGAATCGAAAATCAAGAGAAAGTAAGAAACTTAAACGTTAACTTTAATAACTTTATTTGATAAATGGTTTTTAATCATTTAATCAGTACATTGCGTAAGAATATAAGTTATTGCATCATTTAGTTTTTTTTAGAGACGTAGGTATTTTTCATAATTTTCATAATAAGTATTATAAAAATGAAATAAAATGTCCCCGTGTGTAAATTAATGCTTTATCTTGTTTAGAAAAGCATTTAATCAGTACATTGCATAAGAATATTAGCTATTGCATCATTAAATTTTTTTAGGAGATGTATTTTTCACAATTTTCATAATGTTATAAATAAAAAATGAAATAAAATGTTCCCACGTGTAAATTACTTAATACTTTATTTAGTTTAGAAAAGCAACTTCTAAGGAAATCGTGAGGTTTTGAGCGCTTTGAGATATGAATTTTCGATGAAACTTTTTTTATGCGGCCCTGATCTACCGCATAAAAAAAAATTTCCATTACAATCTGGACCGAACTAAACTTTTTATAGCTATTTACGATATTTTCGAATATATTTTTTTTGTGCGACTTTTCTTATACGGTCCCTATCCGCCGCATAAAAAAAGGTTTACCTGTGTTGGGAACCACTGTTCTAAATTTATATCCATTCAAATTAGGTATAATATGTTTCGTCGTTGTAACAAGTATAAATATTTGTTTTTTCCAATATTATAACAGAATTAATTAATTGAAAATGCCCACGTCATTTCTTTATGAACGAATATTATCTTACGTTTGTATTTGCAATTTAATTTATGTCATTGTGAATATTCTTAAATAAGAAAAAAAATGTAATAATTAAAATTTGTTAAGAACAAAAAGATTAATATATAAAAATATCATTATACATTAATAACAATTAATTAAAAATTATGGCAACAAAAATGTAGAACGAAAACGAACAATTGTTAATCTTTGTAGCAGACGCACAAAGTCTGTGCGTTTGTTCCATGGAAAATGGAAGTAAAAAGATATACACGTGTGCTTCACAATAAGGTTCCTTCACAAACTGAATACAGCGAAAGAGATGGAACGTTATTCGTTTATCTAATTACAAGTTCATTTTGTTAAAATGTAGTGTATACAGTATGTTCCTTTAGATATTTTAATTTAAAATTTTTACTTACAAAAATGATATCATTATAATGCAACTTTTTAAATAGAAGAAATACGTAAATAATTTATGTATCCTCATCTAAGATATATGCCATATACATATTCTGATTTATTTAAACATTAATTGATAGGCTTTTAGTCACATATGTACATATTAGTTTCAAATCTTCAAATTGTCATATGTTTATGTATATTTTTTATACAAAATAGTAAATTAATATATTAGATAATTAAATACATATTTAGTTTTGAACGGAATATCTGCACACTTCACGATGTTTTTTCTCAGAAACGTAATGGGTCCGATTTTACGAATCGCTAGTTTTGACATATCTCCACGTTTCAAGGTCACTAGAATCCGAATCCATCGTTTTTAGCGTGATGTCTGTGTGTGCGTTCGTTAGTTCGTTCGTTCGTTCTTTTGTGAATTTTTTTTCATCTCGCATATCTCGTTAATAAATGATGATATCAACTCCGGATTAATTTCATTAGGTGCGTAATAAAAAAATGAAGACCGGAGAAAGTTTTCAGCAAATTCGGATTAACGGTTTGCTTTTTGTGATAAAAAAACGGAATTAACTTTATTAACATAACATAGATTATATGGATTTTTTATCATGTCTTTATTATATAATGGCCTAAGAACCTCCTGTATTGTTAAAAACGCCAGTAAATTATTGTAAAATTTAAATAAAGCTAAACGGAAAAACGAAATAAGGAACTTTTTGTGAAATATTTTTTGTCTCGAGTATCTTGAGAACAAATGATGTTATCATTTGTTTGATAAAGGTGGAGCCTTTTATAAAGGTACAGAAGGCGAAGCCCTCGGTGTGGTGCAGGGGGCAAAGCCTATATCGGGAGTCCAGAGGAGGAGTCTCCAGAATTAAAAAAAAAAGTTATTCATTTGCAATAGTCTTTAAGGGTATCCAATGGGAAGTTGACAGTATGGGTAGATCTGTCCCTCAAATTTTTAACTTTAAAAACATGATATTGTTATATGTGCATTAATTATTACGGATTTGGTATGTACAAAACTTTTTTTATTTTATTTTTTATTTTTATTACACTTATGTTACCTTTATTGTTTTTATATGTATATCTATATATGTGTACATTTTGAACATTCTGTATACGCTTCACTTATATGTAGTAATATAGAAAGAGACAAACCTTTCTTGGTGTTACGTTTTTTGAAGCGTTAGTGTACCTATTTTTCTTCTTTATTTTTTTTCTTTTTTTTTTTTTTTATTGTTTTCTACACATTTAATTTCTGTTATATAAGGCAAGTTTAATTTACGATTTGTATTAAAAATATATCAAGCGCCAGCTTTCCGTTCCAAGCATCAGGAAAATGGCGGAGACTATCGAGCGGCACGGGGCGAGGTAAGGTAGAGAAACGTGGGCCGGTCGTCTAGATTTATTTATGTCGTGAGGTGTCCTGTTGTATTAAGCTACTCGTTTTCTCTGTATTTTTTTTTTGGTGGATAAAGACCATTTTATGTTCTTGTTTGACATATTAGTACACATAATACAGTATGATTACTGAATGTAGGTAGCTTTAAGGGGGTTGATCCTCTAGTACATAGCGTTGACTGGTGACCAGGTTAGGTTTGTAACCTGGACGGGTTAGACGGAGAGGTCGGACAAAAAGAATAATAGACTAATTGAGCTAATTAGATGTATGATTTTAATAGATTTAAGCGTTACTTTATAGTATTCCATATTTGTAAATAATAAACAAATACTTTACTTTGCAAAATACCACTTTTATTTTTGAAACTGTGACAATATTGTTTCGAAGCGTTAGTTCATTTTCAAACAGAATTCTGTTCGAAAAAGAACTAACGGTTCTAAACAATATTGTCACAGTTTCAAAAATAATAGTGGTATTTTGCAAAGTAAAGTATTTGTTTATTATTTACAGATGTATGATTGACTCAGATCCAATGTCATCTGCTTCTTCACTTTGCACTTAATGGGATCATTTGTCAAAAGGACGCACTGTAGTTTATTTGCGTGTTTAGTGACCGAAAAACTGTTTTGACAAGAAAAAAATCAATAAATAGACGTAAGTAATTTACGAATTAGTTCTTTGTGTATTCTGTAATTTGTGTGATCATTATGAGCAACAAATTCGTGCACGTATTTAATTTGAATCTATTAGTTTGTAATTGTATAGGTTCAGTTAGTTAAAAATGTGCTCGGCGGGCAAAATGGAGTCAGGCAAAATGAATAAATAAAATGAAGCTTCTCTAGTCAAAAGGAAAATTGTTTTAAATAATCCCGGACCTTCCAATAAAAAAGAAAATTCGTTTAAAAAAGATAGAGTCAATCAAAGAAAATCAAAAAGATAATTATTTTTGTACTGTTTGTCAATAAAAATACATATATCCGCAATAGAAGACCGGATGCAGTATAATTTTTGCCAGGAATGGATCCATGAAGCCTGTTCTTTGTACATAGGTCGATCGTCCTTTTGCGATAATTGCGACGATTAATTTATTTATTTTCATTAGTATTAGTTTTGCCCGCCCAAGATATTCATTTTACCCGCCCTAGTAGGGCAAAAAGAATAATTGCAACTTTTTTTCAAGTCATTTTTAATGTAGTAAGATAAGAATTTTTGTTAATTTTCTGTTTACTTTATTAATCTTAAGTAACTGATGACTTGTTATCTTGAGATAAATAAATAATTTTGTTGCAATATCACACTTTTTTTTAGAGATCAAATTAGCATATCCTTCTTGCCCGTCCATTCCCTATACTTAAAGCTAAAGGGGTATTCTAGTCTAAAGAGGAAAAATTTTAACTATATTTAGGATTTTTTTTACCACCTATTTATTAATTTTTTAGAAACATATAAAAATTTCATACAAAAAAATCAAATTTGAAGGATTTATAGCGATTTTGGGATTTGTACTCATTTGAAACAAAAAAACCAAAAAAAACAAAAAAAAAAAACAAAAAAACCATAAAAAACCGAATTTTGAAAAATTTTAGAGTGGTGTTTCAACTCGTCGATCGTAGGGCAAATTTTGATCCTTTTCTTTACAAATTAAATCCAGAAAGTAGGTAAGTCACATTTTCCGAATAAGTTTGGCCATTTTTATAAGAAAAATGAAAATTCTAAAAAAACTGAATTAAAGCATTTTTGTAGCTATTAATTTAAACAAAAAAATTGGACTTTGTGACATCATCATCGTTACCAAATTTTCTAAATGCTTCAAAAATTGTAATTTTGTTGTTAGAAACATGAAATTTGGAACTCTTTTGGTAAAATTTGTATGTTACCTATACGAAACAGTAGGTATAAAATTTTATAGATTACCTTTAACTATCTATATCAAACGGTTGTAAATATTTCAGGAGAGGTTACACGTAGGTACTTGTTTTTAATTTATTTGCCAGTGGTGAAACGTGCAATTCAAATAAATCATTTCCAATTATAATCATGATTGTCAGGTGTTATTTTAATCTTTTGAATATCCCATTTTTATCCCCTGTCCGCTGTACCCCAATCATTCACTTTTTCTGTTATTCTGTTGTTTCGCGATGCACCTTTTTTTTCTTGAATAATTAATGTTTAATAAAATAAGGTCAAATTAAATACTTTATATAGGTATGATATATTATGATGAAATTCAAACGGAATTTTATATTTCGTTTTTGATGAAAAATATTTTTTGATTGGAATATTTTTGATGTTTTAAATACTTATTTTAATCCCGTTCATTTAAATATATAAATATTATCAAACGCCTACTTTCCAGTTGAACTGAAATTCTTTTTGTATCCCGTTTCTTTTGATCCTTTTTTGAATACTTTTAATCCTTTGACTATAGGGAACACTAAAAAAATCGTTTTTTCGTACCGTAATGACAAAAACTAAAGGTAAATGGTAATTAAATAATTTTGGAACGAATAGATGCCAGGAACCCCAGTGTTAAAAAGTTACCTTTTGTCTGAAAATGAGGTTTCCCGTTTCAGTAATGCTTCCTTGTCTTTTTTCAACTGATTTCTATCAAGAAAAACCGTAATCCTAAACCGTAATAAAAATAGACACTTTAGGAATATGTATTCGCTAATATTGTTAGAACTTTGGTACGAAATTGTCAGCTGACAATGAGTATTGGTTTGTTTCAAGTCCACTTTTTAAAAAATTTTTCTGGATGATTGCTTTGATAGTTTTTGGCGTTGAAGTTATCGAAACCACGATCAGAAAAAAATTTTTAAAAATAGACTTAGTACAAATCCATACTCAGCTGACGAAATATCTAAAAAAATTAAGTAAGATATAAAAAAATTTATTTTTCATTTTTTTTTTCTTTATTCATCGGCGTTTAATTTGTATCGTTATAATAACGGAAGGATTAAAAAATACACTTCCGGTCCGAGCTACCAAAAATTCGTTTACCTACGGAATTAATTTCTTTTGTCAAAAAGCCAAATTTATGAAATTTCATCTCAATGTGGTGTTTACACCTGACTAACCCTAAGGCAAAAGTTTGCACGGCAAAATTTTATGCTATTTTATGTAATTTTCTAATTTAGAGGGAAAAATTTTAATCTTGAATCTCTGTTCTTTTGAGTTTGTTTAATCATTAACAAATTAAATTTCACTAATTAAATCCATTCTCAAGTTTCTGCTATAGGTTATATATTATTTAGTATATTACATTCATATGTAATATATGGGGGAGAGTGGTGTCAATTGTAACAATAACGATTATTCGGCCACGTAGTATTTTTTTAACATAGTCGATACGATTTTGTTAATTAAAGTTTATTCACTTCAAATATGATTGGTGTCAGTTGTATTTTTTAAAAATTTTTAAAACAATCTGATAATAATATTAATTACGTACGTATCAGTTGTTTATCAGGATAAAAATTATAAAAAATATTGTATTATATATTATAAAATTAAATATTCTTTATGTCGATGTCGTTTAAAAAAAAATTATGTAGACAAAATTAAAAATTATTTTTTTTTTATTACTTGTTTTTGTAACTGAATATGCAATTTCGGAAAGGGTACATTTCATATGGCTAAATTTCTCCCAAATTGCTCCCTTGGGATCAGTAATAAATTACTCCATCGGAAACTCAATTATTTAATTAGTTATTTATAAATAAAAAAATTTTCTTTCAATATTACAATCATCAAAGTCTTATCAGATAACGCTTTTTGCCAATTTGCTTCCTTTAATTTAAAAGTTAAATATTTAATTTTTTAAATAGTATTTAAAATATAAATATTTGTACAATTAAAACATCTAGGCAACCATACTTACACTTGGTATGTCGTTTATAATCTCTTTAATTTTTTTTTCTTTCTTTTTTGATTCGCTTATGTGCTTATATATATGTACCGTAAAACCGCCTAGACCCGGACACTTTTTTACATTTTTTTGGTTAATTTTATATTTATACATGTTTCCTTCATAGATGTCACCAATAAAAATATTATCATTAGAAAGAGTGTATATTATTTGTTATATCCCTGACCCATTTGTTTCATTATAAGCAAAAATAAAAAATAAAAAATAATTAGTAAGTGTCCGGGTCTACACCCTAAGGCCGTCTTGACCCGGACACTTACTTAAATAATGTAATAACACGCAAACTAACCTCTCCCGTTGAGTTTAGGACAGTGTTTTATATCGTCTGATGTCTTTGAATCTGTCAAAAACTTCAAAATAATTTGTGCGAAAGGAGAGGGGACAATGCATAGTATGCCTTTCTATAAAGTAAACATATGATATGACACCAGAAGGAGGCATAAACCGCATAATTCTAGGGGGAATATTAACGCAAGGGTAGTGGGAGTGATAGCTGGTGCGAATCGCGGCCATAGTGTAATAAACTGATGTGTCCGGGTTTAAACGGATATACATATATAACAAGTATTTTTTTATATATACATCGAATATAACTTCAAACATCATTAAATGATGCACGATAAATTTCTGCACACATACATATCAAAACTAAAACAATATGACAATTATGACGAAAATTACATATGTCTAAGTTAGACACACATTTTATTTCTTTGAAAAATTGTAGGATAGTAATACTGTAAAATGAGATAGTAAATGTTGAAATCCGTAGTTTTTATTGGTACAGCTGTTTAGAGGATGTTTTTCTCTCTCTAATGACGTCAAGAACAAATGTTTATTGCTGCAAGTTAATGTAGAAATTATTTGCTTTCAAGATTGGTGCAAAGTGTCCGGGTCTAGACGATTTTACGGTATGTTGATTTTGTATTTTGCGGGTTTGTCGTTACCAATTTGAACTTTTATGTTACAATTGACACCGCTGTCCCCTACCTTTTGTATATTTTCGTTGGATTTAATTTTGTTTTATATATTTGGATTATGACGAACAATGTCATAAAGTTTTCACGCTAATTGAAATAGATGAAATACATTGGACACTAATTATATTTGATGATATCACAGTGTATTACGTAATATAGACTAAATTTAGATAGTGTAGGTGTTACATAACATATAGTACTATCTATTCATTTTGTATTTTGTATATAATATGTTCAGGGATATAATATTAATTTTAAAAACGAACTTCTTGTTCATATTACAATTCAATTTGAAATATCATTTATTGTATATCTCGAGATATTTATGTAGGAGTGACGTAATATATACGTATATATACACATAGATATTTAATTCAGTTATTCTATTTTATTAAAAAGTTTTTTCAACATAAATTCATTTTTCGCTTCAACTTAATTAATTTGTTTTGAAACTTTGCAGTGCTGATTAAAATGGGATATTATTCTAATTAAAAATATTTTGTCTTTATATGAATAAGAGGGGTGAGTTGGAAATTATATCAGTACCGCGGATTAAATTTCTAACGAGGGGTTTTTGATAAAAGTTAAATTGGTGATTTTCAATTTCATGATTATCTTCAAGTTTGTGTATTGGGTCAAAGTGATTTTTTTATGTGTGTTAGCACACTAGTAGGTACAGTAGCACACTGTGTTACGTTATACATATATTATGTGCTACTGTAACTCTTTTTTAAAGAGTAACTGTGCTAGAGTAACTCTTTTTTAAAGAGTCGCACACTATATTGTCAATTTGAGGGAGTCGTTCTTTTAGATCGGTCTAGGTTTTTCTGACGTAGATATTTTTTTGTCTATTCTGAATTATATTGAATGTTCAAATACCCCTGTCGCAGCATCCTGCATAATATAGCGAATTTCCGTTTATTAAAAATTAGTTTTTCTCGGAAACTAGTTGACATAGAAAAAAAGTTTAAAGACCTTTTTTATGTAATTTTTTTTCTCTTTTAAATGGTGTAAAAAAATTTCGTAAAAATTTTTGAATAAGTGGAAATTTTGGCAAAAAACTAATTTTTTGCAAGAACAAAAATCATGTTCCTGGCATCCGAAGTGTCTGGCTGACGAACTCATCCAAGGGTTTGGGACTTCCAATGTTCTCACCAAGTTTCGTAAAAATTGTATACTTCGTTCGAGAGTTATCGCGCGGACACACACACACACACACACACACACACACACACACACACACATATATATATATATATATATATATATAAATTTTAGTGAATATTATTTTCGGTTTCTAGGGGCCTCAAAACAAATTTTTGCCATAGTCTCGGGCTCAGGTCGCGTCATGACAATCGCTGTAATAGTTGAATTCCATTCTGGAAATTCGCTAAAATAACAAATTGCAATTTGATTTTATGATATTTTGATGAAAATAAATGATTAAGATTTGATAAAGCTATATTTTATGTTCCCAAACGGGGCCGAATTTAAGTACTTCACATGTGGAGCCCCTTTAGATTTTCCCGAAAAATGGGTTTGACGAGCAAGAATAAAAACGGGAAAGCGCTTATCCTTTCCATTTTACTCCGGTTTTGAGAGATTCATTATCAATTTTGTGGAGTTCTCTATTAGTGGAATGTTAAAGGGCCTGGGGGCACTGTGGGGCCCCAAGTGTTCGGCTCTAAACTAATTTTATCTACGACTACTATGAAATTGCTTATTTACTCTATAGAATACTATCGAGGTAAGTTATGTTTTACATATATAGCGCGGTTTGAAATTGTGTAATTTACACCGGATTGTACACGACTGTGTGTAAAGAATCAGAGCTTACTACACTTCTATTGTTCTTTATACGGTATATTTTTTAAAAATCTTATTACCAAATTTTTACTTAACAACTGAACGTTAATATTCGTTTTTAATACATTTCAAGTTTGATCAAATTTATATTATTTATTGTGAATTTCATATTAGCTGTAGATAAAGTTTAGTGTGTAACTCGATTGTAAAGAGTCTTTTTCAGCCTCAGTAACGTAATATACTATTGTATCATTTTGTATCAAACATTTATATTCTGTTTTCTGATAATGCAATTTTGAAAATATCTTATTTTTTTCTGCAAATTTTCAATCAACAAAAAAAAAAACTTCTTATATCAGTATTTGTGTGAATATTGCTTCCAATTTATTAAATTATTTCCATGTTATTCGATGAAATTTTCCGTACATAATACATAATATTATTAAATGATAACAAATAAATAAATTACATTAGAACACCAATCTTTGTGGATAAAACAAAAATGCTTATCATTTTTCATTATTTAAATAAATTGTAAGATTATTTACAAGTTGACTTTCAAATTTTTTCTCATCATCAGACAATACGTTATACAATTGTATTTATTGAGGAAAAATTGAGGACAGTTTAGATCAGGGGTTCTAAAAATTTTGCGTCAGCACGGCGAGTCAAATTGTAAATATCAAAATATTTGACAAACCAAGAAAAAAAAACTATATAAAACATTATTCGAGCTAGCGATAAGCAAATGCAAGACCAAGACCAAGACTTCGCAGTCTTGGTCTTGGTCTTGGTCTTGCATTAAGCATCTTAGTCTTGGTCTTGCTAGAGCAGTTTGAATATTGGTCTTGGTCTTGGTCTTGGTATTGCTAAAACATCTCGCACTTTCTTGCATTTTTCTATTAGCGAATTTTTTTCCTTCTAAAATCAGAAGTTTCTCTGTTTACGGTATTAATTGTACTTTCAAACTATTTAAATAGTTTAGCAAGAGTCTTGCTTTTTTCTTGCTTTTGTCTTGCTCTTGCTCACTTGAGTCTTGGTATTGGTTTTGCAGCCATACTTATAGCCTTGGTCTTGGTCTTGCTCTTACAATTAGTATACATAGTCTTGGTCTTGGTCTTGCAAAAAAAAAATGCAAGACTAAGACAAGACTGCAAGACTAAGACTAATTTTGCTCATCACTAGTTCGAGCTCCTGTTCTTATTTTGCATATTAAAAACAGGAGTAGAGCTTAACAGACAAAATTACATTAGAAAAATAAGTCACACTTTCTCAACGAACTTGACCATTATTACGGGAAAAAAATGAAAGTTTGGTACTTAGTTTTCCAGATTTCACCAACAGATCTGATTCATATTATTCCTGTAGTTATTAATTTAAAAAAAAAATTGAACCTGGTTACGTCACCAAGAACACAACATTTTTAAAAGTCTCAAAAACCATAATTTTCGGTGGCTTATCGGTTTTCGATATTAGTTTTTTGCATTTTTGACAATATCAGAATTCCAAAGGAGGAAATTAAATCACGTTTCCTGAATAAATTTGATTATTTTGACTCAAGAATCTGATTTATGTAACAGTAAATCACTGAGTAAATCATAAAAGAAAAGTAACTCGCATGGAAACAAAGATTAAATACTATAAAATTTGATATTCTAATTGGAAAAATGTTTAATTACAATATAGTCAGATTTAAAAATGTGGGTATCTAAATTATCTTGACGAATTTTTTGGAGTTCAGGGTTCAGGGGTCATGTTTTGTATGCCATGAACATCACAATTCAGCAACAAGCTTCCTTATTGAAGTAAATGGACGACCGGTTACTAAAATCGAAAAACCGAAAACTTATAAAGTTATTTTCAAACGAAACAAAATTAAACTTAAAGAATCTACTTTGCTTTATATTATTTATTTTAAACGCAATTGAATTTAAATCAATAATATTTTAACGACATTATCCTCAATTTCGAGAGTAATTTTTTTTATCTTTTTTTGTTATTATTCAACAAACATGACTCTCTCTATATAGGAAAGACATCTTTTGGAAAAAAGAAAATACATTTTTTTTGGCAAGCGTCCAAATGCGCATGTTGGCCAATCGTCACGTTGAACTATGTGACCCGACTTATAGTATTCTGGATATACGGTGTCCAACTGAATGTCCTGTTATTATTGAGCAAACTATAGGTAGATTTAAAGACACATATATTATATACAAACGGACTAACTGCAGATTTCAAGAAATTTTCGTATTATAATCACATAACTTTGTATGAGATGGTTTCGTACGTACAAGAAATAGAGCCGGCGAAAAGGTAGGGCAGATGGAGTTATTGCTTGGGCGCCCGGAGGCGTGGTCAGGGGCGAAAATGGGAGATTCTTGGCCCCCGAAAAGCCGGACTCCAAAAACGGGGCTCACGAGCTTTTTGTCTTTTTACTCGCCAAGTAACTTGTTGCCGGGTAAAAATGGGAAAATGTGTTGAAGTATCGAATGAAAATTTCCGTCTGCTCGGGAGCTCGATATCGCTCACGCAGGCCCTGATAAGAAATCAGTAGGCAATTTTTGATTTTTTTTTTTTTAAATAATTCAAACATTTGCTATTTTTAAAATTTTAACATACCTAATCCAAATATGATTCAGTTTAGTGGGTTGCTAAAAGTCGATTTATTCGAAAGTACTGTTGTTACAGTTAACATATTAGAGATAGCTTTTTTCCATTTGAATAGTAATAGTACAGTTGTCAACTGTTGTCAACTATTTATTCGTTTCTATCGAAATGAATTAATAATTTATTTTAATTCCGTGTTATTTGTTATTTTTCAAAAAAAAATTTTAAACTTTCAGAATCTGTAACCTAGCAGAAAGAAACCTCACCGATCGAAATTCGTTGAGTGACCTTGGTTGTGTTTCCCAGAAAATTTTCCCTTTGAAATGACAAAAACAAAAAATAATAGCAATAAAACTGGCGGTTATATTGAAAGTACAGTTGAATCTTTTTTTGCGGTTTTCTTTATGCGACCTTTTTATGTGGTTTTTAAAAAAAATGCCCATTAAAGTGTACAATGTGAATAAAAAGCAAGAGAAAATAGGAAATTTAAACATTAATTTGCGATAATTTTTCGATAAAATTACTTGTTGATTGTTTTTAAACATTTAATCGGTACATTGCATAAGAATATCAGTTATTGCATCATTAAATTTTTTTTATAGATGTATATTTATTGCAATTTTTTTAATATTATAAAAATGAAATAAAATATTATCATTTGCAACTTAATGCAGTATCTTGTTTAGAAAAGCTATATCTAAGGAAATTCTGACGTTTTGAACACTTTGAGTTAAGTATGCATTTTCTATGAAACTTTTTTTATATGGTGCCGAGCCACTGCATAAAAGTTTTTTCTTACAATTTCGAGCGAATTATACTTTTTATAGGTATATTTAAATTTTTTGAATCTGCTTGCAAGTCAGTTTATATATTGAAATAAATATTTTTGAAAATCAGAATTTTTAATTTGGTGTTTAAGTGTATTAATGCGATCGAATAATAAAAATTATTGAATATTCGCGACGAATCAAGTATATTTCACTTTTCGTGACATCTTTAACCAAAATGTCAACAGCAAAAACGGATCAACATATTTTCCAAAAAAAAAAAAAAAAATGTCAAGTGGTTTCCTTCTCTATGTTTGATAATATTATGATGAAATCGATAAATTTTACAAGTGCTTATATTATATTATGTTTTCGCCTCTCATCTATTTTAATCCGGAATTTCATCCCTTTTTGATATAAAAATTATATTAATTTATAAAAAGAAAATTTCTTCGAAATTAATTTTTTAAAATTCTTTGCTTTCAAATATTAATAGAATTTTATTCATTCAACAGAACGGTTGCGTAGTCTTTTTTGTGTCGCCATTTTTCTTCAAAAAGACAGTTGACGAAAAAAAAATACATTTTTCTCTAAATGACGAAGTATTTTTATTCAAAACTCTAGCTGATCAGTAAAAAAAAAACTTTTGGGTAGGCCTGTGCCTACTCAACTTATCCGCTAAAATCGCCACTGACTCTAAGACGCAAAGTGCGTGTAGAGATTTTCATTTTAGAAGCAAACAAATTTCCAATAGTTCAAAAGTGGCCATAATACCTACACTTTCGCACTTTAGTAGTTTTGGAAACAAAACTCAAAAACTATGAAAAATTCTAGTTACTGAGGAACCCCAGCTGGAGTGTGGTCAACACGCACTTAGCATTTCTTTTTGTAAAATATACACTTAAAGAGATTTGGATACTAATACTGTTTACTATTCAAAACGATTCTAATGCATAGATAATCGTTAGGGCCGGATTAACGCACTTTGAGGATCTAGAAATTTTTTTCTTTCATGCCCATCTCCCTTCCTCATCAAACTTTTTTACAAATCTTTTCAAAATAGACAGTTTTGTACGGGTCGTTTTGTCCCATTCGTCTATGTGATATGATGCGGCCCTGAAAGGTAACCATAGTTACCTGTGTGCCGAAAACGGATCACATATATCTACTGCCCACAACTTGAAATTTTCAATTCTCTTTGATCGTTTGAATGATATAGATCATAATTTTTCCATTGATATTTTCTGTTAATACCGTAAATAGCCGTTACCCCTACTAAAAGTAATATTATCTTCATAAATTTTATTGAAATTTGTTTTGCTAATCGGCCCCAATATAATCTTTCCTTTGATATAATAAATATCATACGTAAAAATGTTTCGGTAATAAATATCTCAATATTGAAAATACGAGACGTAAGGAGACATCTATATATAAATTGTCCACATTTTTTTGAATATAAAAACCTTTAATGTATAAAATATTTTAATACGTACAGTGACGGTATGTAAACATGAACACGGTGAACAGTGATATCAAATTTAAAATTGATTAAAATGTGGATTTTATATTAATTTGACAATATCTTTGGAATCGACGTGAAAAGTAGCCTCTGTCCTTTTTCGTGTCCAGGTCAAAAGGCAAGGGTTGTAATTTGATTGTTGTGCTTTTAAGTACATTTTTTCTTGGGAATCAAATGTTTTTTCGGGATAAAAAGTAATCCATATCCTTTTTCGTCTTTCTAGCTATCATCATGCAAAATTTCAAGTTGATTGATTAAACTCTTCTGGCGTGGAAACGACACAAACATCCAAACTAAATTTATGACTATTGTCTAGCTTAACTGCTCAGAATATATTAGAATTTCTAGGATAAAAATGTTAAGAAAATTTTAGAAATCACTTTCAAGGCTGATAGTTGCGGTATTGCTCCTAACCAGATTCGATCAATATTGGTATAGTCGTTACAAGATAAAAAATAAAATTAAAATTTTTTTGGAATCTACGGTAAAAAGAATTCTAAAACTAAAAGTTTCAAAAATAAAATTCCTAAAATTCTTTATTTCAAATTTCATTATAATTTGGAATAAGTGAATTATAATGCAATTTGAAATATTATGGAATTCCAGTAACTTTTATTTGAAACTTTTTTGTCGTGGATTTTTAAAACTTTTTTATTGAAACTTTTTAGGGTTTCTTGCCGTGAATTTTTAAAATTTTTAAAATTTAAAAATTCTAAAAAAATCCTGCAAACGGCCAGACTAATATTCATCAAACTGTCCAATCCAGCTTTCAAACTGATTTTTAAATCTTTTTTAAAATTTCTATCCTGGTAATTCTGGAATATTCTAGAAATTAGCTAAACTAATTTTCACTAAACCTGACTAAGAACCATCCCGGAATTACCAGTATTCATTAAAATTCCAAGCCGTTTTGGAAATAAGTAGTAACAGAGACCTACCCTGTTCTGTCTGTCATGGATAAATAGAAGTGCCTCGCATAAAAATGCCTTTATACACCGCCACTTTACAAACCATATAATATTTCGAATTGAATGCGAAACCCATTAATATAAATTTTATTATCGTACCAACATTTTTATGCCGATTTAAAAAGAAATATGCACCAGTTACCACCAATTGCTACCATAACATTTGACTATTACACAGAGCTTCGACATAGGTGGCGCAGCATAGAAATCTAAAT
Organism: Brachynemurus nebulosus; assembly: GCA_035578155.1. Taxonomy (NCBI): domain Eukaryota; kingdom Metazoa; phylum Arthropoda; class Insecta; order Neuroptera; family Myrmeleontidae; genus Brachynemurus; species Brachynemurus nebulosus. The sequence continues at coordinate 76,838,107 of JAPWDM010000002.1, read as the reverse complement.
AAATAAAATAAATAAAAAAAAACCAAGTAGCAAAAGCACATTTAACAAAAAAAAAAAAATGAGTATTTTTATGCATTTTATTTATTTGAAGTTAATATTCAAATTTGCAATAAAAATAGTACTTTATTCCTTATCATATACCGAGCAAATACATATATAAATACCATCATTTATGTATATGAGTATGTTCAATTCTAGAGTTTTGTTTGGTGGTGGGGATGGGGGTAAATGTACGTGGGTAGAGGGAGGTGTATATGTTATCTAATAGGCAATAGCACATGAAAGCACCTCTTCCTTTACCATTTACAAAATATTTAATATTATCATATAGACTGTATTGGTACTTACTACCTATATAAATGGTATGTAAATGTTTTTTTTTTGTTTTACTAAAAGTACACAGTCTTCATTCAGTAGAAAGTACGAGATTCATATTAATTATATCAATTTTTTCAACCACTTGAGTCGTAAGTTGGTGTTTACATAGCAGGCAACTCGACGAATAAGATAAGAAAAGATTAACTTACCTTTCTAGGCGTGTAGATTTCTCGATGAAGTTCTAAATAATAATTTTTTTTCAAATAAACTTTCGATAAATATTAACTTTTTTGCTTAAAAAAATAATATTCATGCTGTGGCTATGAGTTTTTAAAAATTCTTGGCTTTTAGCTTCAAATTTCTAAACGACATGTGAGGCCACCGAAATAACAGTTAAGTTCTTCGATAAATAGTATAGTAATTTGAATTCATTTTGCGAGGTTCCAAAAATTTTAAAATAGTTAAAGAATATTTTTTTAATACTACTTACAATGAAGTATTTGACTGAATTTGGGAAATTATTTTAAAAAACGCGTATTTTATTTATATTTTTTAAATAATGCGGAAAAATGTTAGAAAAAATTAATTTAATAATTGCTCTCAAAATTTGTGCAAATACGTTTTCTATCTGTCACTTACGTCACATTCTGTAAATACAAGCAGTTATTCTGTAACTAAGAGAAAAACTCTTAAGTTATCGTTAAATCGAAAGTTATCGTTAAATAACTTTCCTTATAACTAGGTTAGAATAAACTTGTTGATTTTTTTTTTTTTTTTGATTAATTGGTTAATTTTGATAGTTATGTTTGATTGGTCGAATTGTTTCAAAATTATAGACTGATTGACAATAAAACGCGAGTCAAATTTTTGAAATTGGAGGAAAAAGATTTTTCACCTCAAAAAAATCACTGCAGTTATTCCGTTGTATGGAATAATAAATAATAAAATACCCTTGTCGCAGCATTCTGCATAAAATAGCGAATTTTCGTTTTAAAAAATTAGTTTTTCTCGGAAACTAGTTGACATAGAATAATAGTTTAAAGACCTTTTTTGTGTGATTTTTTCTCCTCGTTTCAATGGTGTAAAAAAATGTTGCAAAAATTTTGGCAAAAAACTAATTTTTTTCACGAAAATTGCCAAAAAAATCATGTTTCGGGCATCAGACGTGCCTGGTAAACGAACTCGTCCAACGATTTGGGACTTCCAATATTTTCACCAAATTTCGTAAGAGTAAGACGTTTCCTTTGAGAGTTATCGTGCGAAAACACACACACATATATATATATATATATATATATATATATATATATATATATATATATATATGAACATATATATATATATATATATATATATATATATATATATATATATATATATATATATATATATATATATATATATATATATATATATATATATATATATATATATATATATATATATAAATTTTAGCGAATGCTTCTAGGGACAACAAATTTTTGCCAAAGTTCCGGGCTCAAGTCGCGTCATGACAATGGCTGTAATAGCTGAACTCCATTCTGGAAATTCACTAAAATTAAACGAAATTCAAAAGGGAAAGTTTAAAGACTTTCATTGTTACGAACGGTACATTCGTGATAATTTAAAAATAAAAATAATAATAATTTTCAATATTTCATTGAAGTTTGTGTACTTTATGGAATGATATAAAACGAAAAATAAAATAAATATTTTTAAGTATTATACAACACCATAACATTGAATATATTACCGTTTCAAATATTATAGACTGTAAAATATCAAATCATTTTTTCATGATAATTATCTGCAATCTAGTGTTAACATGCAGAGTTTACCCACGTGGTAGATATTTGAAGTTATGATTTCATACTATTGAAGATGTCCATTTTGTTAACAATAAGTATGCAAAAAATTCAAACGAAGTCAATCAAGGGCAAAGAGAATTGGGGCTTAAGGAATCCAGAAAACCAAGCATCGGGACCGAGTTAAAATTTTTCGGATCGGCGTTTAATATGCTGGCGTTTAAATTAATGAATATCTCGAAATTTACTGAGGCTATAGAAATGATACTAGGTTCAAAATAATTTTATATGGGCAGCATTGAAAGGAGCAAAATTTTGACACGTTTTGGTCAATGGTTTTAGACTAAAAAATCGAAAAAATTTTGGTTTTTTTTCGATTTTCTCCGGACCAAGGGCCAAACTTTTTTCGTAAACCGCGTGACCTAGGAAAATTTTAATTTTTTTTGTGTTTCTTTTTCAAAGATCTTTCTTATCTTTCTTATCAAAATTGAAAAAAATTTCACAGTTAAGTAGAAGTTGTAGCATATTTTCAATCGATAATTGACTTCTTCAAAAAATGGCGTCACAGTGAGTGAAGGTAACTTGAAGAATAAACTTTCCTCCCTAAGGGGGACTGAAAATTTCAATTTGCAATAACTTTGTTTCCTGAAAAATGCACCTATCTATCTCTAATATTGCAAAATAAATTTTGATTCTTTATAAAACTTGAACAGAATGACTTTTTTTGGGACTTTTGGTTGTTTATAAATCAATCCCTTATCAGCTACTCACCCCAACCCCTTCCCCTCAACAAATTTTAAAAAATAAAATCGGGATGGGAAAAACCGACAACTGCATTATATTTAATTTTACCAAATATTTTAAAACTTTTATTTAACAAATTTTTATCTTTTTGTTTCAGATTAATGAACAAACCAAGAACTTGAAGAAAATACATACTGAAAACTCAGTCGCAATAATGATACCAACTCTTCGTAATTAAATCGTCAAAAATTCGTTCCAAAAAAAAATTTTGTGCGTGTTTCACTATCGTTAAATGACGATACCGTTCCTAACATTCTCCTGTAATGTTTAATCTAATATTATTATTATTTTTATCATAGAAAACAATTTTCGCGCGGATTAGTTCGGGTTTTTCGAAGTGTGAGCACCATTTTGTCATAAAAATGAAGTGGAAGACGACAGCAGACCGTCTAACTACAACATATCAACAACCGAACGAGAATAGAAAAACCCGACTAAATAATTATAGACGTTATTATCGATGTAGTAATCTATACTATTGGCAATTGTTAGTGATATTGTATTTATTTAAATTGGTTGTATTACCGACACAATCAGCACATATACCAGGTAAGTTTAGAGTTAATTTTTATTTAGATATTATTTTTATTAAACAAATTAATAATAAGTTTTGTAAAAAAAAAAAAAAAAATGAAAGAATCACACTGGGATTCGAACACGCGATCCTACCTATCATTATTAACCACTAGTCTATGCCCAAGCTCACAGAACGATACTTGTATATAACAGTGTGTCTACTTATGTTGGAATCGAATGGAAAACTTTTTTATTATTAATTTTATGACACAAAAAATTTATTCCTCTTAAAAAGCTATCAGTTGATCAGATATGAAATTTTTTCAATCCCTTATGAGGAGGGGTGTCAAAAAATATGAATTTTGCTTCAAGAGTAAAGTAGGTACCTTTATTTTTGTCAATATTGAAAATTCTTATGAAAAAACGTTAATCAGAATTGAAAACTAGATTCAAATATACAATTACATCGAATTACTAAGTAAAATCAGGTTTTGTAAATTCTTTACAAATTTTTCTACCAATTGATTCTATTTAAATATATTATAAATTACTTTCATTTTTATAAATTTCAATAGATATTTTATTTTTGCTAAAAAATAAGAAATAAAAAAGATAGGTAAATAGTCGGTATTGAAATTTACATTAATTGAAATAGTTTATAATGAATGTATTCAAATAGAATCAATGCAATGTATAGAATAATTTGATAAGAAAATCTGGTTTTTCTTAGTAATTTGATGTAACTGAGTTTTCAATTCTGATCAACTTTTCTCCATAACAATTTTCGATATTGCCAAAAATAAAGGTAGTTTACTCTTAGGGCAAAACTCATTTTCTTTGACTGTCCTCGTAGACACTGAAAAATTTTAAGTGACAATATAATTCATGTGCATCAAGTCCCATAAGAATATTGTAGTTTTTCCACTTTTCAGATTTTTACAGCGAAAAAAATGGTACAAAACATTTCATTGGTCATTTTATTGTAGATAAACACGATAAAAACGAAACAAAAATTCGTATTGGTAAAATTCACTGATTTCAGAACCATAGTAACAATGTGTTAAATAATAATGTGAATTATACTAATTTATTTTATTTGTTAAATTGTCTTACCGTATTACACTTGAATCTTATTTTTTTTCTGAATAAATTTGTGTTTGCTACAACTCAAATTTCTTGCCTAAAAGCAATTTAACTCGAAAAACTGTCAACTAACAAAAACGCTTCAGCTTCGCTGTCGCGTTTTTGTTAGTTGACAGTTCTTCTCGTTAAATTGCTAGGCAACAAATTTTCGTTACACAAACCAAAATTTATTCGAAAAAATACAAACCCCTCCTGTAATAATAAGTGAAAATATTTCAGGTGTTTTTGAGAGGTGGATTTTAACAATTACGATTCTTCCAGGCCCGTCGAGAGGGTGGGGCGGCCCGGGCTTGAAGAGGAGCAGTTATATTTTTTAACTTAAATACAGAATCACTTTCTCGAAGAAAGTACAATCAAATCTAATATTTCTATAACAGCATATATATAATATTGTAGTCATTGTGAACCAAATTTGCGCAACACGGACAAATATTTGAGAAACACTGGTCAAAACCGGCGGGTAATGACTGGTACTTTGGATGATGAAATAATTTCATACAATATAATATTTTTGTTTATTTGTAATACTTAGTTGTTAGTACAAATCACGGTGAAACGTGTTTTGAATTTTTCCCCGTTTTTTTTTTTCGTTCAAAATACAAAATCGAATGACACAATCACAAAAAAAAAACACATTTGTATCGTTTTTATTTTTTCGCAAGCAATAAACGACTAATGAGATACGTATAGATACATACATATAGAGATTCACATTTTCGACACATGGTGGCACAAATGTATCGTACATAGTAGTTCTATAACAATAACGTAAAAATTATTGGTTTTAACATTCTATCGATGTAACTCGCAAACTAAATATAACAGAAAAGTACAAATTTGGAAAATAAAATTCACGTATTTACCAATTTTCATTCACACAACACTAATTCATCTGTATAATATATATATTCTAACAAAAATATAGTTGTGCTTAGATTGCGTAATCGATGTTTATGTAGCCAGGAGCGAATTCACAATTTTCAAACCAGCCTCACAACGTTCTATTGACTTGAAATTAAAAAAAAAAGATAGTGTTGAAATTTTCAATAAAATTGCTCATTTATTGTACAAAATACTATTTAGGTAAGCTATAAAATTATGTACTTTACACACGCCTGTGTGTAAATCACCACAGCTTACTACCTACACCACAGTATAAATAAAAAATTATTACCATAGGCAGTAGCGAATCAACGCACTTTCACTCCTTTTTTGATATAAGTACAAACAATATTATGTATGTCCTTTCTTACTTATGTGATTGTATGTGTTTGTACATGTGAGATTGCGGGGTTAAATTATATGAACAACTAAAAGCAACTTTCTTCAAAATGAACTGAGCAAACGCGAAATTGATGACAGTATTCGACACGAGAATTTAGATCGTCATGACCTATTAGCACTAACCACTGTCGAAATCGAAAATATTAACTGAATTATTATAAAATATTAATAATTATTTATTATTTAACGTAATTTTACATAAGCATTCAAATTATAATAATACTTACAAATTTGCATCAAACGGCACTTAGAAAAAACATAATTGAAATTTTGTTTTGAATGATTTAAATAAAATTTAGCAGCACAAGAGTTATCACCAGACATTTTAAGCCACCATAATAATTAAATACATATCAGAAATATCTTACAGATCGCAAAACACACTAAAATTACAAGAAAATATCAAAAATAACTGATGACAAGCTTTAAATAAAAAAATTTAATGACAGTTAAAATTCCACTGCCATCGTTGTTAAAAATTTTACAAAAGTTAGTGAAACTTAGACAAAATTAAATAATTTACATAATTATCAACTGTAAATTTTCACAAAATAATTTGACCTGCAAATTTATTTTTCTAAATTAAATTTACTTTAGTGATGATATTTTCACTGTATTAGTATGCATAATGTTATGCATTATTTAGGTTCATAACATGGATAACCCTTTGGAATTTTTGAATTCCAAATGACACTCTTACGTCATCTCGTTTCGTAACTGTTTGTGAAACAAACTATTATTTAAACTGTGCCTACACTTTATTCATTAATATCTGAATGCATTGTATTCGTCTAAAATTTATACTATATTTTTTGTGAATTTTATGATGCTTGTAGATAAAGTATGGTATGTAACTCGATTGTAAGGTATACTACACAATCACGTAATTACGTACTCGCCGCTGAACAGTTACTTTTTTCACTCGTATATAATATGTATCTTACAACCTCAATTACGTAATATATTATTAAACAATTAATTGGTCATCGCACATTTAATATTTGGTGGTATTAGTATTCATGTTCAGGTGTATTAATTAACTTCTTTATTCAACAAATTCAATATAAAAATTATAAAATTTATTACAATATTTCCATATTTTAAAAATACCTATTTAAATAAAACTTTTTAAATAAAATTATCATTACTTCATTTATTAGCTTTATTTTATATTTTTATTTAATTTTATTTTATTTTTAAACTGAAATTGAAATAGGTTATTAAATTTATTTTTTAGTTTTGTTTTTTTTTATTAATTTGTTTTTGTATTTTTTTTTATTAATTAAATATTGTAATCAAACTACATTTCGTATATTAGGTATGGCTTTCATTAAATATTAATTTGTATAGAATGATTGATTTTCTGAAAATATTTTTTATTTAAATAAAACAATTCTAAATAACAAGGTTTTTCTAATTGAAATAATTATACAACATAACCTCTTTTTGTGCGGCACATGAGGACCGCAACAAAAGAAAAAAAAATTCAAAAATTTCATCGATAGATATAAAAATTATAGTTTGCTACAGATTGTAAAAAAAAAATAACATTTTTTATGCGGTGAATCGGGACCGTAAAAAGAAAGTTTTATAGAAAATACATAATTAAAAATCTCACGATTTCTTTAGAAATTATGCTCTAATGCGAATTTACAGTACTTAAAGTAAATTACGAAAATTTTCGGACAAAGGATAATTATAATTAGAGGGATTCTGGCGTCTAGTCCAAAAATTAATTACCTTCCCCCGAAAAATATTTGCGGGCCAGTTTATACTGGAAAAATTCGATACAATTGAATGACATTTTCTCAATTTTATAACAATTTTAGTTTGTCCAGAATTTTTAGAATGACTAAACGCTCAACTGTACACTATTTTTACAGCAAATACATTTTATATGGTGTGTGAGTTAGTAAGGTTTTACTTGACATCTTATGACGTCAATGACCGTCAAGATGTTAAAATATTACCTTGGATCCTTTATCCACTCTTTATAACTCGGAAAAAATCCTACTGCATTTATTATGCAAACAAAATTTAAATCCATGAAGGTTAAAGGTTTATTTACAAAAAAAAAAATTCACAATACCTACAAGACAAACTGAAGATCTTTCAATATTTGTTTTTTCTGATTATGTAAACATTAAAAAAAAATCGGAATTTTTTACATCTGCGTGTAAATTACTAAAAATAGGTAGGTTATATACGATTTTCAATTATTTTATTTGTTTTCATTTGTATTTGATTCAATTGTTTTTTACTGCCAGTGTGGGATAATTATGATGATGTAAACAAATAAAATATCTCTTAATCGTTAGTTTTCTGTTTATTTTTCTCTTGTTTTCTTATGTTTTTCTCGTTTCAATCAACTTTTTTGTTCGTATTTCTTATTCAAATAGTTCTTATATAATTAGTTATTTAAGTGGATTTATTGTGTTAAGGAGTTTTGAATGATCTCAGTGTAGTATTTGTTTTATTTTAAGGGAGTATTCTAGTCTAGAAATTCGAAAAAATCATTTTGAAAATTTTTTTTCATATTTTTAAAGTTCAATCCTTTAAAAATACTTAAGCCCGTAAAGGATTTACGGATATTCGAATTATTTTCGGAATTATGGTTATTTTTCCCTGTGTACTGTGTATTTTTTTTAGTGTTAAATTCAAATTTTTAATATAAATTACTCAAAACTACTTACTAAATGCACCGATTTACTTAAAATTTGATACAGACTTTCTTAATACTATCAAAACTGGTCCGACGCAGGGGTTGTTGGAGCTTTTTTTACTATTTTAAAAAAATTTCCAAAATTAAAAAAAAGGAGGTGAAAAAATGATTTTTTTTTTTTTGGACTCTATTTTGTGAAAAAATTTATTTTTTCAAATCGGCTACGTCTAACTAATTCTACATCCTTGTTTATTAAGAATTAACTATAAAATTTTATGTAAAAAACATGGTATCGTTGCTTTGTTAGTTGTGTTTATCATCTGAGGATGGCGTAATGACCGAAAGTCGACTCGTGTTTACACGATTTTTGTTGTGAAAAGTGACAATGTTTTTTAATATGGATTTTCACAAAGTAAACCTTTCCAATATTAATTATTTAAAATTTTATATTTCAGATCATCAGGAGGGTTGAAATCATGTCAACCAGGAGACACCTTTTTTTGAGTCCCCACTTTGCCGGGCTGTACCGATTTCAATTCTAAATATTTTTAAATTTTTATACATTTTTATACTTTTCAAATACCAATAAAAAACTGTTAAAAATGGATACTAAAATGTTTACTTTTTTTTATTACGTCCGTAAAATCACTTCAAAATCGAACTTTTAGAATACCCCTTTAATACTAAATTTGTAAGCAATGGTATTTACAGATAATTGTTAATTGTAATTGTACTGATTTTTTAAAAAATTGTTTGCCTTGAAATTTCACGATATATTTTTAGAATTATTTACTAGTGTTAACAATCAATTTCGAAAGTAACAATCATGACTCGACTCTTTTTAACTTATATTTTCTGAGAACATTTTTCGGGTTTCGCACCCAAAAAAATTAAATGCGATCCTGACTGAGCCAAACTAATTTAGAGGAAAAAATATTTTAATACTATTAATATCAATTGTTTTTCTAAAATTTCTAGAAAATAACAGAGAAATTTAATAACAACTCTTCTATTTTTATAACATAAAATTTTTAATTGAAATGAAAAAAATATGTAATTTATATTTAAGTAAAAAAAACAAGTTTAATTAAAAAAATATCGTTAAAATGATCAGGATGCCCTGCATGTAAATTAGGACGTTAATTAACAATACTCCTATAAATTTTAATAAATATTAAACAATTGTTGTTTTAAAAAAACAACAAAATAGAAAATGCAAAAATAATAATAAAAAAAAGTTGAAAACAAAAATATGAAAAAATGAAAATAACCTCAGGAAATGTCACATATTTAACGTTGGAAACTTTTAATTTCATTTTTTGTACACCATTGGACATATGTATATAAGGTTTCGTGAGTTGAAAATATCTACAGTGAAAACTCCCTATAATGTCCAGTTTATTGTTTCAATTTAGCTGCAATAACTTTCTTTCATCGTAATTATCTAGAAGCACGGCTCACCCTATTTTTGGCTCTAGAAAAAAGACTAATGGTTTCATTTTAATGATTTTTTTATTCAAAATGTAAAAAAATACTACAATTCGATATCAATATCAAAACTATCGTTAAATTTGTAAAAATTGAATTTTTTCAAATTTTCTTATGTTTTTTTTTGGGTATATGTGTTTATGTGTGGTAATTCAGCCAAAATAAACACTTTTTCAAGAATAAAGAAAATCGATATCTCCCTTTGTGTTCGAGATATCGAGCGCCAAAATTTGAAAATGTTTTTGATGCATTTTTATATAAAAATATGTTAAAAAACAGGCTCATATTCTATTTTCAAATTCTGGCGTTCGATATCTCGAAGACAAAGGGAGATATCGATTTTTTGTATTCTTGAAAAAGTATTTATTTTGGTCAGTTTTAGCAAAATATATATTCAAATTACGGTGTAACGACATTATTCAGAGTTTGCACTGTATATTTATCTTTAATAATTTTTTTATTCAATGGGTTCAAAAAATTTGTCCAGTTATGTACAAACAACTGATTTTTTTTTTAAATAAAGTTTTCATTTTAGCAATAATAATATGTAGAACAAAAATGTTATGCAACGGATTCTGTGCATTAAAAAAAAATTTGTTTATTTTTATTCTAACCTTAAATTGATTTTTACCAAATATGATTTTTTATTCTTATTCAAAATGAAGACGCATGAGCAATCATGCGTAATAGATTTTATTGATTTAATACTTGAATTTTTCACAAAAAAATGACCGTATAATTGTTTGCGAAAGTTTAATTAGATTTAAATGATCTTAAAATCTTATGAACCGTTAAAACACTACGATCTTCAATGTCATTCTTATTAATTACTTTTTTTTTGCACAAAAATCAATTATTAACAATTTGCTATAAAAGACAATGTCAACAAACAAATTTAAAATTATTCGAAAAATTTGAATATTTTCAACAATTAATTTCCGTTATTGCCGTTGACTTAATTGAAATGAAATTGTTTGTGTTTGTTTTAATTGTGGCAACAGTTATTGTTGTCAGCAGTGCGAAAGCGACCAGTACGTCAGCACCAAAATTAGAAAATGCCAATGTCGATCAAATTTTGAAAAATGATAATTTATTGAAAAATTATGTCAATTGTTTAAAAGAGGTGGCACCTTGCAGCACGGATGCAGCTGAATTAAAACGTAAGTGTTGATTTTTGATTTATGTAGGTATTTAAAAAAACGAAAAAACATGTTTGTCCAATTAAAATTCATAAATCAATTTAGCACGCGCGTTGCCGTTAAAAATGGCATGGGAATGTACTATATGCCTTTTTAGGGTCCCGTAGTAAAAATATGTGATCGTTTAGAATTTTTCTTTTTTTGTGTTTTTTGTTTCAAATTTACAATACCCCTGTCGTAGCATCTGCATAACATAGCGAATTTCCAAATATTGGGCACTGGCGGCTATCATCTAAGACCTGTATCCATTTAAAATAGTTTAGCTTTCTAACAGTGAACAATTTTTGAAAATTAGTTCAGTAGTTAATTTTTGGCGCTTTTGGGTGCTCAGGACCCTAACGAATCGCATATAGTGTAGCATATATCCATTTAACAACATATAATTACATTACATAACTATAGTATTCAATTTTTTTTCTAGGTATGCAAATATATCTATATAAATTATATTTTCTCTCTAAAGAAGGACATCATACAAAAATTTCATTTCCATAACGTACTCTTAAAAAATCGGACTAATTTTAATTTAAATAGATGAGAGAGACCTATTGTTATTATAACACATACATACATATTGAATAACTAACTAGCACTTGTTTTATCTAGAAAAGAATTGCTAAAACGATGAACCATTTCTTGTAAAAAATTACAGCAAATTTCTTAATTTTTCTTAAAAGCTAGTCCATTTAGTACAATGTTTTAAAAGCTTATCTTATGAAATTTTTTAAAAATTTTGACTTCTAGCCAAATTTTGCAAAAAAACCACTAAAAATGGTGAAAAATGGCCAAAAAACCAACTTCTGGGCATTCGACGTATCTGGCTAACGAACTTAGCCAAGCCAGTCCGGATTCCAGCTCGCATATCAAATTTCATAAGCATTAAACGTTTCGTTCGAGAGTTATCGTGTACACACATAAATACATACATATATATATATATATATATATACATATATATATATATATATATATATATATATATATATATATATATATATATATATATATATATATATATAAATTTTAGTGAAGTAGATTTTCGGGTTCTAGAGGCTCCAAAACAAATTTCTACCATAGTACCGGACTTAGGTCTTACCATAAGAGCTGCTGTAATAGCTGAATTTCCAGAATGGAAATTCGCTAAAAAGTAACACTTTAGGTTTTCGTACCAAAATTAGCAAATCAGAATACTTATTGAATCACTTCAATATTTATGTGTTCTTCACTAGTAATTTTCTCTAAAACTAGGAATTCGATGTAAAAATTTGAAATTTAGCACAAGACGTGAAATTAAAAGTTAAATTTTGATTGTAAGAGTCAATTTTAGGGGATAAATTGGGTTATCAAAACACATTTTTCAAAAAAAATTAATTTCTGAAGCACGAATTCAATAGTATAATCTATTTCACTTAAATTTAAGCATGCTTCATCACTTACGAATTTAAGGAATTCCCGTTTTCTTAGATTTATCTCTTTCATTGTTGTGCAAAATTTTAAATTTGCAGTTTATTTTTAGAAAAGAATAGAAGATTTAATTGTTTTGAATATAAGAATTATTTAATTTTTTAATGATGACTCAGGCTCAGTTGTATTTGAAAGGGGGAATATATAAAATATATTTTATGCATTTTCGCAGTATTCGGAAAAAAAATGCTTAAAAATAGCCTATCCACTTTTTTTTCTCTGAAAGAATTATTCAGAAAAAACTGCAAAAAAAAAACTATGAATTTTGAAAATTAGGTGTAAATTTGGTTCAGATTTTCGGAACCATCGGTTTTAGAATTTAACGCAATGTTTTGTCTTAAAATTCAAGCTTTGAAATCTGAACCAATTCTTATTCAACAATAAATATATTTTGAAAATTTCTCTAGGTCTAATGCCCGATCTGTTACAATCAAACTGTGCTAAATGTACCGAGAAACAACGTGAAAATGGTAAAAAATTAATTTCATACTTGATCAATGAGAAACCCAAGTACTGGAAAGAATTGGAAGCCAAATATGATCCTTCGGGTAAGTACAAGGCAAAATTCGTAAAGGAGTATCAGGAGAAAAAACAAAAAGAAGAACAAGAAGATAAACATAAAGGACATAAAGAGCACAAAGAGCACAAAGATCACAGTGATCATAAAGAGGTTGAGAAGAAGGAAGAAAATAAACAAATGAAAGATAGCGAAGCCGCGAAAAAAACGAAAAATTAGATGTATTGATGAGAAAATGAAAGATTTCTTTTTACATTTTTATTTTTTGAGAATTTGAGATGTTGCATAATATTTGTTAACACATTTTATTATATTAAGAACTAACAGTAATTTTGATGAAATTATTTAATGATTACACAGATATTTATGAGTAATTATGTAAAATTAATAAAAACTATTATTAAGTATGTATATTTTTGTTAAAGAATAATATTAAATAAAATATTTAAAATTTAATTTTAGGTTGTTTCTTTAATTAAAATACATGGAATATAATGTTCGGGACACACTAGCGTCAAAACACAAAAACACTGCAGTGTCACAAGATTAACGTGTGGCCCAAGCTCTAAATGGATAATGTTAATGCATTACAAAGCTTTTTTGCACATGAAAAGTAAATAATACTGGACAAGCTTTAATTAAAACGTGTACAGCCATTTTAGATGACCGGATACAAAACTTTCGTCGGATATAAAACTTTCTCTTTCAACTTTTTTTTTTTTAAAATAAAAGGTGATCAATGTTGCCTGATATCTACCAACACTGGAGACTCGTTCTTTTACTCACTGCAATGTTACAGCCAGTGTGTTTAATTTAAAAGTAGGACAGTTTAGTAGTAGCCTGTGATGTGTGTCCATTGAATGAATGGTCCATAGAGTTATTTAAACTTTCATGATTTCATGTAGTGGGTTTTTCTTTTTCTTGATAAGTAAGTATATTTACATTTCTGTTGTTAGTTAAATATAGGTATTTTTTATTATTTAATTCAGTAAAGGGAAAAGGAAAAAATATATTTTTTTTTGTGTCTATAACAAAATAGTTTCGTTCACGTATTTTGTATTTTGTACACACGGAGAGAAAAATCATATAATTTTTGTAGATAAAATTTCGGAAAAATTACCATGCTCTCTTATAATGCGTGCGCGATCGACGACCAAAATAAAAAATATGTGCTAGCATGGTAAAATTTAATGTGCTAACACAACTTTTATCACACTCTTATGCATATATGTTATAGTTTAATTCTTGTTGTCGTACTCTTTCATTTGCGCATCTGACCCGCAACCTTATGTTGCTTGGACGGTACCTGTAAAAACTTCGAAGATGCCCGATCTTTTCCGACTTTCGGTTCTAAAGATAGTGAAGTAACAAAATGATGAATTAAACGGTGACATCCCCGTCCTCTAACACAGTGTAATGAATACTGCTTGCTGCTTGTAAGACAGTCTAATGAATCAAGGTGCTTGGTCCGACCCGTCCGACCAAGTTGTACTATTAGCAGATAGAATTTCAAATATTATAATACAGCATGGTAATTTTTGTAAGAAAAACAATTAAAAAATATTTTTTTGTCGACAATGGAACTTTTTAATGTGCTGTTTTACAAATTTTACGGAGTTAATATTACGGAAACAATATTCTATCCTTTAAATTTTCTATGATTAATTATAATTTTTATATTTTTACCGTACAAAATTGAATATGTTCGCCTTTTACACGTCGATTGTAGTACTGAGCACAGTATTTTTTATATGAATTTTCTCTCCGTGCAGAGAGTGACTCAAGCTATAAAGGAATTTCGAATTTAGTAAAGAACAATTTAACTCATGTTTATCAAGTCCCATAAAAATATTGTAGTTTTTTCACTTTTACCATGGAAAAAAAGTTAGGACGGATTACCACAGCGAAAAAATGGTACAAAACATTTCATTGGTCATTTCATTGTAGGTGAACACGATAAAAACGAAACAAAAATTCGTATTAGTCAATTTAACTGATTTTAGAACCATGGTAAAAATGTATTATAATAATATGGAGTATACTAATTTATTTTATTCGTTAAATTGTCTTACCGTATTACACTTGAGTTTTATATTTTTTCTGAATAAACTTGTGTTTTCTACAACTCAAACTTCTTGCCTAAAAGCAATTTAACTCGAAAAACTGTCAACCCAAAAACGCTTCAATTTCGTTGTCGTGTTAAAAAAGAAAAAAAATTTAAATAATAAACAAATATTTTACTTCGCAAAATACCACTTTTATTTTTGAAACTATGACAATAAAAGTGGTATTTTGCCAATTAAAATATTTGTTTATTACTCAAAACTTCTATTCGAGTTGTAAAATTTTTTTTTCCCTATTTGAAATGATCAAAATTTAAATAAAAAAAAAACACAAATTTGTACACAAATTGTTACTTAAATTTTCGTATAATGAAATGATAAATGGTACCTCGGGGAATGTGCTGGAAAAATGGGGGAAAACAATGATGCATTATGTGCGTAAATAATTAGGTCTGCGTAATAAAAATGGAAAAGGTAAATAACCGGAAACAGACGAAAATAATAACAGCAACAAATTGGATATGTACGTACGGTTGGGGTTCAAAATTAAATAAAATATTTTCACATATACGGGCTGACTGCTATTTTAAATTAGTCCAAATAAAATTTCTGTTTTATAATAATTATATATTATACCTTGCGGTACATGTAAAGTTGAAGTAGAGGTAACTAAATATATTTTTAAATCCTGTTTGAAATATAATTATTACGTTAGGCGTGTCATGTATACAATATCGGGTGAATATTTAAATGTGACACATAGGATCGAGTTAGCAGATGAAAAATAAAAGAAAGTACTAGAAAAAACAATCGTTCTTTCTTATAATTTTTGATGCGTAGAGATACCTTCTTAAATAGTAATGAGCAAAATTAGTATTGGTCTTGTAGTCTTGTCTTGGTCTTGCATTTTTTGCAAGACCAAGACCAAGACCAAAACTATGTATACCAAGAGCAAGACCAAGACCAAGACTATAAGTATGGCTGCAGGACCAATACAAAGACTCAAGTGAGCAAGACCAAGACAAATGCAAGAAGAAAGCAAGACTCTTGCTAAACTATTTAAATAGTTTGAAAGTATAGTTAATACCGCAAGAAAAATGCAAGATAGTGCAAGATTTTTAGCAATACCAAGACCAAGACCAATACCAAGACTGCATTTTGCAAGACCAAGACCAAGACCGAGACTCAAACTGCTCTAGCAAGACCAAGACTAACATTCTTAATGCAAGAACAAGACCAAGACCAAGACTGCCAAATCTTGGTCTTGGTCTTGCATTAGCTCATCACTATTCTTCAATTAAAGATAATCACTTAGGGGCTCGCAAAGTCTCGGCCGTGGGCCAAATGCTGCCCCGCAGTGCTAGATCGTCTCCATTCTTGAAAAACAGGGTCGTCGGGAGAAATGGCGAGCCTCGGAGAAAAAACATTTTTTGAAAAATTTTTTTCCCAAAAAAGTGAATTTCCAAAAAAAACTACTTTTTATTTTTTCCCGGACCCTTTCTTTAAGCCCGGACTTTGGGGCTGCCATCCCAACTACCTCACCCTCTCGACGGGCCTGTTGAAAAATATCAAATTTTATATAAAAATTCCTTTATAAAATGTGATTTAATTTCAGCATATAATTTTTTTTGTGAAAAATGAAAAAAGGACTATCGAAAACCTATGAATAGTTTAAAATTTTAGGTTTTTGATACCAAAATTATGTTTTTTGGAGCTTTTAGAAAATTTGATATACGTGATGACGTCACAAAGTTAATTTTTTTTTCAAGTTTAATTATTTATTAGCTACAAAAATGAAATGAATTAGATCCGTTGTTCACTAAAGCCTCAAATTAAATACTTGTAACAAATACAGAAGTAATCCAATATGTGCAACAAAATGTTTCCTTCTCTGACACTAGTTGCAATTCTTGGAGTTGACTGTGATAGTTAAAAAAACAAAACTTACACAATACTTTGTGCCTTTACAACAAGAATGCACATGCACCGGCGATCTTCAAACCTAACTAATCAAGTGTTGTGTATAATACTTTGTATGTGTGCATATTTAAGTAAGTCGTGTAGACGTGTAACTAAGGCGTGGCTTGTCCCTCTCACATGTACCCTTTTAAGAGTGTACAGTTCTTGGATTTATTCTGTAGTTATTTGCTCGTTTAAAAGAACAGTCGGTAAGCATTATATTATATTAATATGTATCTGTTTTACTCGAGCACAAGTACGCAGGTTAATACCATTTTCACGAAATCAGATAATAAAAGTTCATTTTAAATTAACGCCAATTAACATATTCGTATCATTTAAATAATAATTAGGTCCCGCAATTTTTATTGTAAGGTCATTGTATTACAGAGCAAGAAAAAACAACTGATGTGTTTGATAGTTAGTTGAAGGCATGTTGAAGTTTTTTTTTTTAAAAATAATACAAAACGTTTCCTTCTTATAATCCGACATGTTTGATTTTTATCGGCAACACTCACCTTGATGGTTGGAAATAATTATTTATTAAAGTTTTCTTTGTTGCGGAAATGATATGCGGAAATATAATTGATTTTTCTTTTTTTTCCCTTTCTTTTCTAACTAAAATTAAAATCAATCCAATTAGTTATTCTTTTTTTAGTTATAAAACAAATTGAATAAACAAAAATTTTACAGTGGACATTCTCAAAGGTCCTTTTTTTAGCTTTTCGTAGAGCGCCTCCGAAAACGCTAAAAAATCATTCGGTCTGTCTATACATTTTGTTTAATAGAGGGGGGTATTCTTATTACTATTATTATTATTATTATTATCTTATAGAAATTTCATAAAAAAATAAAAATAAATAAAAATGATTAAAAAAAAAATATTTTTGTATTGTTAAATAGTGGTATTAATCGTAAAAAAAATACATCCCCATTCCTCCATCCTATCCGTCCGAAAAAAATCACGAAAATTGACAATTTTTCGGCCAATCCCACTGTGATGGTACTTTAAGGTGGGAGAGTCCTCTAGACAACAGGTTTTTTAATAATTGCTTACATAGTATAGTACATGTTATGGTGTATACACTCATAAATTTTTATGCAAAAAAAAGAAAAAATGGCGCCGCTACAGCTGTTCCAAGTTGACTCTTTTAATTTGCGCCGTGGAATGCCCAGCCTCTTGTAATCAACTGAATTCAATCGGACAAAGAAATTTTATTAAAATAAGTCATAACGCTTTGCATATACCTATTTCTGATGTGAAAATTTTTTTTTTTCACAATTTAAAATCAAAAAGAAAAAAATTTAATTTTTTTTTATAAACAAATTGTTATAAACAATATTTATAGTAATAATTTATGCAAAATTTTAGGTATGTGCAAAAGCCAATATCTTAAAGAATATCTGTAAAAAATTTCAAATTAATACCTTAATAACTTTTTAAGTTATGTTCCCCGGCGCGGAAAAATACCTTTTTGGAGAAAAACGCTATTAAAAAGTTTTGGTTCTTGAAAAGTAGAGTTAAAAGCAGTTTATCGTTATCTAAGATAATCTTTCTGTTGAAATTAAAACATTAGAAATATATTCCTTAAGGTTCAAAACAAAAAATGAAAAATTTGAAAGTTCTGGAGGACCCTCGCCCCCTTAATATAACAATATTGACAATACTGAGCCAAATACTTTAAATACATTAGATGTTATGTTAGTAGGTGAATTTGTTTTGTGTATGACAAATAGTCAAATTAGAATAAAACCTCTCAATGTATACTCTAGTTCATTTCATTCATAAAAACGATTGTTGGGTCGTCGTTGGCTGTAAATTTAAACGGAATACTTATTTGTCTTGGCCAAAAGCAAATGCACATTTTCATCCATTTTATTTTCTTGTTTAGCATTTGCACTGTTCACTATTGCCGTTAGTATTACCATCATATATCTATGGGTAGAAACTAGAGGATATGTTACACCAAAATATTATACCTAGTTGGCACTGAATATGTTCTATTCTCTCGGTAAGTTAACTTTTAGGAATAAAATTAGGTACTTGAGTTCAATATGGGTACAAATGAAACGAACAAGTTTTAGAATTGAGTTTTTGCACATAGTCTAAGGGGAGATTTGCCAAATTTTTTTTTTTCCATACAAATTAATATTTTATTAAGGGGAGGTTTACTCGAGAGTCCTTAAAAATGATGTATTTTTCTAGAATTTTTTTCTCAAGAACGGAAGTAAATATCAATTTCAAATTTTGTGCACATATTTATTAAGTATTAAACTACGCAAAAAAAAATTTTTCAAGGAAAAATATAAAAAAGTGTCCATTTTATAGATAGTGCAGTGTGACGATCCGAAAATCCAATGCCTTATTGGTGGACATCCTAGCGCCGGTAATAAACCACCGAAATCCAAAAACAAAAAAGATTTATAAAATATATGAAGAGTACCGGCATCTCTACCTATAATATCAATAAATTGCTGAAAGAAAAAAAATGGCGAATTTTTGAACTTTTGATTACGATTTTTGTCTTATTTTTCGCTCTTTAAAGTAAATTTAAAAATAAAAAAAATATTGAAAGTGTATCGGACTTAGGTAGAGGTGCCGAATAATTGAATTATCTTTAAAATAAAAAATTTAAAAAAAGGATCCATCGAATAGTTTTTGAGTTATCGTGTCCAACAGTTCCAAAAATGTAGTTCCGAGATATTATAAAATATATATAAAGAAACGTATTTTCAAAATTTTATATTTAATACTCATTATTGCGTGAACTACGTTTTTTGAATTTTTTTTTATAGAACGCTGGATTCGGTTAATGTGCAAGAATCTTGTTTATTTTCAGTAAAATCACTTTGGGAACATATTCTACACATAATTTGCTATCAATTTGGGCAAAAAAATCGATTATTTTATCAAATCTCAAGTAAACCTTCCCTTAAATTACTTTCAGCAAAATCATTTTGGGAACATATTCTACACATAAAATTAGCTACCAATTTCTGCAAAAAAAAAATTGATTTTTTTTAACGACTCTCAAGTAAACTTTAAAAAACCAAATATACAGCATTGTTTCTACATTTAAAAAAATTCAAAAGTAATCTGAGTATAAATGGCTTAGAAAAGTCGACACTGCGCGATTTTTCCACCTTGATGGTTCCTCGCGTTCTGAAATCGCCAGTGAACCAAAATTAATAAATCAAGAATTATCTGAAAATATACAAACATATATACAGTTATGGCATTAACTAGAATCTAAGAAAAAACAATAAAAAACTAGCGAGAAATCGCATTTTCT
Source organism: Brachynemurus nebulosus (assembly GCA_035578155.1). NCBI lineage: Eukaryota > Metazoa > Arthropoda > Insecta > Neuroptera > Myrmeleontidae > Brachynemurus > Brachynemurus nebulosus. The sequence goes on along the minus strand of JAPWDM010000002.1, from coordinate 76,817,592 downwards.
ACATTTAAAAAAATTCAACAGTGATCTGAGTATAAATGGCTTAAAAAAGTCGACACTGCGCGATTCCTCCACCTTGATGATTCCTCGCGTTCTGAAATCGCCAGTGAACCAAAATGAAAAAATCAAGAATTTTCTAGCGAGAAACTGAAAAACTAGCGAGAAATCGCATTTTGAAAATTAATCTTCACCGTTTTTTCTCGAATATAAACAGCCGCCATTTTGAGAATATATTACGGAACCAAAAGCCCCTAGCTCCTAACAAAAGGACAGGTATCGAGGAATAATGTGCACTTTGATTTGTGTCGATATCTCAAATACTTTTTGAGATACATGAGGAACCATGTCGAAAAACGTACTTTCGAGAAAAAAGCTTTTCAATTTTTTTTTATGTAAATTGAATTATATAGTAAAGTGCGTGCACTAAAATGTCCATAACTTTTTGACTTTTCATTTTTTTAAAATAAAATTTTAGGAGAATATTTCTAACACCTTAAGGAACATAATTATGTAGAATTTCTTTTTTTTTTTTATTTAGCAAATCTCCCCTTAAGGGGTAAAATACTTCTAAACCAAGAATTTCAAGAATTTTTTTGACAAAGAAAAACTGATCTATTTAGCTTGAGGTTCGGCATTTTATTTAACTTGAGGTTCGACATATAACCTTAAAGCGCGTACAGCACGTGCTATTTCAGCGAACGCAAAAATCGTGCTGCTACAGCGAACAATCTAAGCCATAGAACCATTTTTGGGACCACACCTATATTATTATATTCAAACAGTGAACTTGATACCAGCATTGGTATCGTCTACAAACACCTGACCCGCTCACTTTTATTGTGTGTATGGTTCTATGGTTTAGGTTGTTCGCTGTAACAGCACGATTTTTGCGTTCACTGTTCAAGCACGACACCGTTACAATATATTTGGTTATATAAATAGTTAAGCGCTACGAATTTAAAAAAAAAATCGCCAACAATTTTTATGTCCTGCGCCTCTTAAAATTAAATTTTTTGCTCCAGTATATTTATTGGCGTATTGTAATATTTCGAGTTGTGCGTATATTGAATTCACTTTGGAAAATATGTATGTTTATGTCGCCATCTGTTTCTAATGATATCTGCAGTGTAGAAATGTACGTAGAACACTAGAAAAGTGTAATATAGATGTGTCTCCGTCTAACACGTTTATTTTATAGGACCTGGACGTGGTACATATGTACATTTTAACTTAACCTAACCTAACTTAACCTATTTATGTATTATAAATCTTTTTTTGTTTAACATGTCACATATTTGTTATACATATACCTTACATAATATTATGTATAATACCATACATAATATTATGTAATATTATTTATCGTGATTTGAGTTTTTACATTAATTTTTTCTAGAAAGAAAAACTAGAGATTTTTGACATTTTGAAAGCTGACAGTGGAATATTAGAACTAAAAAAAAAAAGCTGACAACGTATTTCTAGACCTGGAAGTATATGCTACGACTTTTACCTTGCTGCAAAATTTCAAAAATTTTTCAATTCTGATGTAAGAAAAATTTAAAGGTTGTTGAAGAAAAAACACAAAAAAATCAAAATTGTTATATAAGCCACGTAATTTGAAGGCTAGATCCAGGCCCGACGAGAGGGTGGGGCAGCCAGCTTGAGTTGGGGGCCCGTAGCTGTTGGTAGAGGACCCGCGAAAAAAGTTAAAAGCTTTTTTGGCTCACCACCTATTTTTGGGGGAGGAAATTTTTAAAAAATACCGTTTATTCCTGGGGCCTGTCATTTATCTCCACGGCCCTGGCTAGACCCGAAAAAGGAATCTAACTGCCATTGCCAACTACTGATGGGCAAAATTAGTCTTGGTCTTGCAGTCTTGTCTTGGTCTTGTATTTTTTGCAAGACCAAGACCAAGACCAAGACTATGTATACCAAGAGCAAGACCAAGACTATAAATATGGCTGCAAGACCAATACCAAGACTCAAGTGAGCAAGACCAAGACAAAAGCAGGAGAAAAGCAAGACTCTTGTTAAACTATTTAAGTAGTTTGAAAGTATAATTAACACCGTAAAGAGAGAAAATTTTGATTTTAGAAGGAAAAAATTCGCTAATAAAAAAATGCAAGAAATTGCAAGATTTTTTAGCAATACCAAGACCAAGACTGCATTTTGCAAGACCGAGACCAAGACCAAGATTCAAACTACTTTAGCAAGACCAAGACCAAGATTCAAACTACTATAGCAAGACCAAGACCAAGAGTGCTAAGTCTTGGTCTTGCATTTGCTCATCACTATTGTCAACAATTTAGAGAGCATACTAAAATTTTATTTTTTTTTTGGCACTTAGCCTGTTTTTGAAGTCCAGTGTCTTAATTTATGGAAAAAAATTTACTCTTAAAGTAATTGGAAAAATTTTTCGATTTTTTCCAAAAAAAAAAAATTAATAATGGCGATAATTTTAGAATTACTGACCGAAATTCTGCCTGATTCATCACTGATCAAAATGTGTCAAAATTTCGCTTCTTTTGATGTCCTATACATAGAATTACTTTAAGCCTGATTTCATTTCTCTATAGCCCTATAGTAGATTTGGAGATATTTCTTAATTTTTTATTACTCATGCGGGAGAAGTACTAGCTTGGCGCACACATTTCTGTACGCAAAATAGCTGTTTTTCCACTGTACTCTTCCCGCATACTTTTTTGCGGTAAGTTTCCACACGCAATTTGACAATAAAACGTGAAAAATTTAATTAAAACACTCAAAGCCGCCTCTTAATTTTTCATTTAATAAATATTTCATAATTATTTCTATAGAAACCGCCAACAAAATAATTTAAACGATAATTAATTCAGAAAAAAAAAGACGAACACTTAAAAATATTATTTTAAAAAGTAATAAAAATGTCAAAAATAGTGATAATAATAGAAAAAAGTATGTGAAATTCGTAATAAAAAATAGTATGTGCAACTCGTGCGGGATTGTCGATTGCCCCACTCAACTTTGCTTTCGTGGGCAATCGACAATTTCCCGCACTTATTGCACAATATACTATTTCAATTGAACAAACGGTTCAGAGAAACGTCCTTAGATCACAAATTGTAAAGAACATAAATTTATTTAGAAAAAATATAAAACTGGGATGTAAAACGGTAAGATAATTTAATGAATACGTATAATGAATTAATATAGGTAATTATTAAATATTTCGTTACTATGGCTTTGAAATCAGTTAAATTTACCAATAGAAAATTGTATTTTATTTTCATTATGTTTTGTATGTTTTTTCCATGGTAAACGTGAAAATCTACCGAAATTATCCGATAATGTCTCTAAAATTAACCGAAACTGATGCTTTTTTTTAAAACAAAATTAATGATGCTATTTTATACGTGTGCAATATTTTTATTCAATATTCTTCTACCCCGTTTGCCGTGTGTGCATTTTCTGTGCGAATAAAATTTATGAAAAATTCATACATATTAAAATGTAACAGCTTCAAAAATTTACATATCAAATTACCTGGAGCTTTTAAAAGCACGAGGTTTGTAGGTACTAAAAGCACAATAACAACAATATGTTAGTTGGTTTCAGTCGGTAGATATCTAGTAGAGTGATTCTCTCTCTGATGCTGGTTTGAATAAATTTTATTACTTACTTGAATTATAGTTGAATGTTTCTCCATTGCTTCAACAACAAAATAGATAATGCACTGCAATGATCGTGCTTATTATTCAGTGTTTGACACTGCACCATCAAAAGTTAGGGTTACAGTACACGCTCCGATGTATACTGACTTAATTTAAAGATAAACAAACTTTGTAGATGATTTAATAAAGGAATTGGAAACGAAAATGTGTGATGATGGATTTAATTTTCATTGTAGACATAAATCTTCGATGAAATTTCTTATAGAATAGTCTAGTCTAGAAGAGCCATTTTAGTGAAATTCTCATTCTCATTCGATTCGTATTGATCTCTAGAAACTTTTTGAAAAAGTTGAAAATGCGCTCATAAAAATTGCAATTGTTATAAACAAAAGAGTGAAAAAAGAGTGTTTTTGTTTTTTAGAAAAATCTCAAAAACCATTAAAGATTTTTAAAATTAAAAAAAAAAGATCTGAAAAGAGCAGGAAATTTCACAAAAATAAGTCCCGACTCCCGAAACTGTATCTCCAATATTTATAATTTTAATAGAGCCCTAAAGTTATTGCTAAAATGGGGTGTTGAAATGGGGTCTTGAAATAAAAGCACTTAATTAGCGCTTATGGAAGTGAACTGAATCACGAAAATTGGTTGAATTGGGATAACTTGGGTGCGAACTTTTCATTTTTGGTATCAAAATGACAGAATTCGTTTTAGAAATATGGCTGACTCGACGAAAGTCCATTTTCTAGTGAAAATACGTACTTAATTCTGATAGAAATGAAAACAACGACTTCAAAAACCTATAATTCGCCTCCAGTTTTATCATTCTATCATTTTATTTACGGTAACTGAGGCGTTGAAAAATTTTAGTAAACTTGATGACGTCACTAAATTAAAAAAATTATTTTTTCTTAAATCAAACTTTATGGAAGTGACTTGAATTCCGGAAATTGGTTGAATTGGGATAATTTGCGCGTGAACTTTTCATTTTTGGTATCAAAATGACAGAATTCGTGTTAGAAATATGGCCGACTCGACAGAAGTCTTTCTTCTAATGATTCTACATACAAAATTTTGGTAAAAATGAAAACAACGATTTCACAAACCTATTAGTCGCTTCCAATTACATCATTTTATCATTTTATTTACGGTTTTTAAGGCACAGAAAAATCTTAGTAAACCTGATGACGTCATCATATAAAAATCTTTTTTTCAAGTTATGTTTATAAACAGAAGTGACCTGAATAAGGATGATTGTTCGAATTTAGGTGATTCAGACGTGAACTTTTCATATTTCCTATCAAAATAACGAAATTGTTTGTAGAAGTAGTTATGAAGGATTATACAGATATTATATTTCTAATAATCTTACATTCTTTTAACATTGGTAAAAATTAAGAGAGTGACTTCGAAAATTTACAATTCGCCTCTAATCCTTTGTTCCTTTGAACACTGAAAAAGCATGGAGGCCCACTAAAAGTTTTTTTAAATTTCAAGCCCGGTTAGTTTTTGGATTTATGGGCAAAAAGATACGAAAATTTTTCTTTTTTGAAGATTTTTCAAGGTAAAAAGTTGGAATAATTTAGACTATTTGAACAATTGGACACTTTGGACTTTTTGGAAGGTTATTTTCCCTTCTGTATCACCCGTAAATTTTTAATAATTTTTTATTTACACGGCACGTTTTGAAAAAGTAACCCAAATTTTTTGAAGACTAGTGTCTTTATCACATCGCCCCCGTATAAATAATATTCTATTAGATCGACACAGAATAGTGAATAAGCAAGAATGGTTTCAATTATGTATGCATGTATGTATATCTGCTGGATGTGTGGCTATCTATCGAGATAGGTAGCCATCCAGGATAATAGTAGGTACATGGCTGGAGAGCATCACCATGCAAGGATAACATTATTGTCGATAGACAAGGATATAGTAAGTAGTGGCGGCAAAGGATTGAGTGCGGCGAGTGCCATGTACATATTTATATTATGTTGATGATATCCGGATATTTAGTTTACGGTCAGCACATTTCACTATTTCTATATTTAATGAATTGCTAAATCGCCAGATGTCAGTAGTGTAGTGTCTATTTATTATTTAAACGTTTTGTTTTGGTATTTAGTTAGTTTGTAGTGTTGTAGCAAATACGTTTGAAACATTGGTAGGTATATTCCTTGTTTTTGCTACCCATATTATTTACTCTTATAGTTAGAGAGTGGATAGATACTTTTAGAAAAAAAATTACAGTATAGCACCGATAATGGAAACATCAGTTTTGGAAATTTTTTGAGAGCATCAAATTATTCAACATCACTTTTGGAAAGTTGCATCAAAAATGTCAAGTACATAAATATTAAATCCATGTGCAATAGACCATGACGCATGATTTTATCAAAAGAAACAAATAAATATACCGTTAATGGTAGTGACAAACAACAACAGACCTCAAAGCGTGGGAATGTGGAATTTAATTATTGTACATAAAATGTTTATCTATATGCATCCTGTTCTGTGGCGGTTTTTATCATACGTAAAATATAAACAAAATCATTTCAAAGCAAATTAATGAAACGACAAATGAAAATATATTTTCTGAGATAAATAATTTTTAATTCTTCACTTCTTTTTTTCTTTTATTAATATTTAAAAAAAAAAACATAATTTTTTTTCAAAACATAATCTTACCATATTTCTGAATCGCCTCTGGTCAAAAAGTATCACTTTTGCCAAGCACCACTTTTGGAGACTACTTTTTCTTGACAAAACTGGTACTTTACTGTATTGTGTAAATTGCAACTTTGTAAAGTAGGGTATTTGACTAAACTCCGATTTTAAAATGTAACAAGGAAACCTCGCGAAGTCGAAAATTCAAAAAAATCTGAAACCTTGTCAGTATGTAAAGGCTGACTACCTAATAACATAAAAGATATCAGTTGCTGCTCAAATGGGCTAAAAATTTAATTTTTCAAATATCTCGAAAACTGTACGAGATAGAGTAAAAGTTCACAGCTGGAGAGCTACCTAGCGGCAACATTTCAAAAATATTGTAATACTGGCAAGGGAGATAAGGGTCTTTAGAAAAAATTTTGCCCTTAAAATAATGAGGATCTTTTATAATACCCTTCATCCAAATTTCATTGATTTTTGCAAAAAAAACTAAAATAACGATGACTTCAGAACCACTAAACAAAATGTATCCAGATTTTTGAGCCAGGTTTCATATCGCTAACCCCAATAGAGGGGATATTTATTGCAAATTTAGACGAAAACAATACGTAAATGCATTCGTCCAAAAAATTTCTATCCGATCTTTTTGATTTTTTAGGTTCCTTAGGCCCTAAAACACGTCGAGATACGGTGAAAACCGCATCTGGACAAATTAGACTGAATACCATACTTTCCTTTTGTAGCTATAACTTCGGTTTATATTCGAAATGGAGTGGAATTGGGCTGGGCATAAAGAATTGACTTTTCTAAAATGCAGCTGGTGACTCCTTCGTAAAAATTATAGAAATTTACGTCTGACTATGAGTATAAGATACCTGTAACTATTTATTATGAAATAAATTAATCAAAAAAAAAAAAAAAAAAATAATGCACACAAAAAAATGTTTTAATATTTATTTAATTTCCATTATTTTTCCATTTCCGTAGCTAAAAGTAAAATTTACAATAAAAAAAAATACTCGTTGAAATTTCAATTACTTTTCAGCATAGAGAACAAACGAAAACACCGTGCACACACGAAAAATTTTTACAGACGAAAAAACAGTCTTCGAAAATTGACAATATATACACAAAAAAAGCGAAACTTCGAAAAGAAAAACAGAATCTATAAAAATTTATTTTCACCCAATTCATATTGCTTACGTTTCCTTGCATCTACCGTATATCGTCTCATCTCTGTTACACAAATATGTATACCTACCAAAAAAAAAAAATCAATTTTTTACTGTATATTTTTTATCATTTAAATAAACATATATCAATACTAGATGTATTATATGCTGACGTTTCGAAGCTGTTTTATTTTCAGTTTTAACAATTATTATATAGAATGTTTCGTATATATGTAGGTACCGTTATTAATGGTAGCAGAGCGTGGTTCCAATACACTTCCAACTGTACTGATATAACCAAGTACATTTGACTCGCTTACGGGGCTGTAGGAGAATATAATTCTAAGAATTCCTGTATCCCCACTTGTGTAACTCTCACTTCCCCTATTTTTCAAGCGTGTGACTGTGCACCTACTTATTTATATTTAAAACGCTGACGTTGAGTGTATGATAAATCATCCTGTCAAAAAATTGAATATTCTTCAGGAGCGTAAAAACAAGTATGAGGGTCAAGAAACGACAACAAACTATAATTTCAAAACTGTTGAAGCTCGAAATATTAGATAATATATTTAATTTATAGATGTCTGTTGTTTATTTATGAAGTATCTCCTCTTAAAATTTTACAGAACTACGCTCCTTCAAATAATTGCTTATAATTTTTGCCATGAAAAAAAAAGAATATTTTTTATAGGATAGGTTTGTTTATATAATATAAATGTAGTTGGACGAAACAAGTTCTGTCCGTTCGTGGCGCAAGTGATGTTACACACTTTATTTGGCAGATTGTACTAATTATCAATTTGTATAAACATCAACATCAATGTTCCGGTCTCATAACGAGCGACTGAAATGAATTTTTTTTTCGGTCATGGAGGGGGGAATGTTTACAATAGAAATATAAATCGACGGACTCACAACGAGAGTCGGCTGCACTTATATACCTATCTAATTATTATCAAAATAATATATTTAAAATCAATAAAATTTTTATATAGAAATATCATTAAAAAGCATTTAAAATGCAAAATTCCATTTTTGAATAATATTTATTGATTCAACATTTTAAACATGAAAAGTTGAAATAATTTTTAAGTGCATAAATAAATGTAATATTATTATTTTTGGCATTATGAAATATATTCAAAATTTGCATCAAATATTATATTACATGAATATGCAAATGTCAGTGAAATATGTTTGTAATAACGTAAAAATATTCGTATTTGTTAGAGAATTTTGAAATGCGGTTATATTAATGGAATATTTTTACATAGAGGTTATAAAAATGTTTTGAAATTATTGTTAAGAATTCTTCATATGATTTCCGGGTCTTACTCTAAAGTAATCACTTTTGTAAGGCGGAAAAATGTTTTCACTGGCGTTTCAATGCGTATAACCCTGGAACCGTTCGACCGATTTTGATGAAATTTTCAGGAATTACTCCCTACAAATTTTATCGCAATCGGTAACAAGATATGGTGAATGTGAATTTGGAATTGTGGAATTTCATTTAAACATTTTATATTCAAATAAATTGTTTATATAAAAAGAGCAATCTTGTACATATAGGGAAGAGAATACTGGGAACGGTTGGTTCGTTTATAAAATATATGACCTTCTCTATAGTGGTTTATTATCAGTGTGTGTACTATAGAGAAGGTAATGTAGAATTTTTCAATAGTTTGCTAGTGGCGTGGCATTTTCTATACCATGGTGATATGTTTTATTTAAGTTTTTGGAATATTTTTGCATTTTATTCTCAACTGATATATGAGTTGGTATATTGCAATAGGTACTTCTAAGAAATAATCTAATATCCTTAGTATGGAAGAATATATTTGGAAAGGAACATTAACGCGACATCTAGTATCTATACACAATGTAAATACTGGTACATAAATAATCAATGATGAGATTACAAAAAAATACGCTGCCAATGGGGTGTGGCACACAGCTTTCTCGTACTCGTAAAAGACTTTAAAACATTATTTTACCAAATATACATATAGTGTATACCGTGAAATTATATTTCCGCCTTAAAGTTTATAAAAAATTGTTGTAACTCAAAATACTTAAGGGCTAAATTATAAAATAATAGCAAAAATATTTTAGAAACTAAGTGCGAAGTGGGACTAGCAGTAAATAAGATACCCCTGTCGCAGCATCCTGCATAACATAGCGAATTTCCATTTATAAAAATTAGTTTTTCTCGTAAAGTGATTGACATAGAGAAATAGTTTAAAGACTTTTTTATCTAATTTTTTCTCCTCTTTTAAATGGTGTAAAAAAAAATCCGTAAAAATTTTTGAATAAGTGGAAATTTTGGCAAAAACTAATTTTTTGCAAGAACAAAAACCATGTTCCTGGCATCCGACGTGTCTGGCTGACGAATTCATCCAAGGGTTTGGGACTTCCAATGTTCTCACCAAATTTCGTAAAAATTGGATACTTCGTTCGAGAGTTATCGCGCGGACACATATATATATATACATATATATATATATATATATATATATATATATATATATATATATATATATATATATATATATATATATATATATATATATATACATATATTCGGTTTCTAGGGATCTGAAAACAAATTTCTGAAATTTGTAGGAGACCATCTAGGAACCAGACCGCAAAATTTCTGACAATTTCATAAAAAAAATTGACTAGTTCAGAAGTTATGACACTTGGTGCAAACTGGCGACACACAGACGGACAGATAGACGGACGGACGAACAAAATTGTTCAGGAAGCTCTAAAACGTAAAATATGCGTAAAAGATTTTATTTTGGAGGGAAAATTTTTTCTTTTTTAAAAGTGATCACAATGCTTCCGCTACTTTAGTAGTCTCGGAAGCAATATGTTTACGACTAATTACACTTTAAAAAGATTTAAACTACTACTTTGCATGAAGAAGACATTATGAATTGCAGTAGAAGCTCTCAATAATAATTTCTTGGCAAAAAGTTTGACTCCTTCTCTAACTCTGTGGCGTAATCCACAGCAGTGGAGCGATTCAAAATTTAATTCGGAACGAAATTGTACGATTGGAGAGAGTAGAACTCCTAATACTGAAGTGTAGTTGTGCGACATTATTGCGAGCTTGTACTGCATAGTACCTAATTTTTATGATCTCTGTGCTGAGTGTGTACGTATGTACATGTATAAATATGCAATATAAAATTATCACAAGTTGCTGTAAATGAAACAGAAGTCCTTGTTGTGTGCATGTATATACCAACGAGTATATCCTTTTTACTATTATTAATTCAATTTCTGTCTAAAAGCATTAAAGTAACTCGCATTATTTTATTATTACCAGCCATACCTGCCTTTGTGCCACGTTACGGAAAGATAACGTGAAAAGATAAAGATAATAATAATAATGCTGTTTTATTATTCTTTGTAGTTTTATTTTACAAAAAGATTCCTTGGTACATTCATTATATTGTATCATTCTGCTCTTTATGTAGCTCACTCACTATTCTTTTACCTGACTATTAACAGTGGCTGCTTGTTGGTGTGAGATGTAGGACTACAATCCTAGCAGTCTCAATCGAGAGTCAGTCAATTATTTCATTATCGATTTTCTTAGTTTCAATTGGTATTTTTTAGTTTCAAATACCCTACTGCTCTAAACACTATGTACAACGTGGTCCAGAATTATGTACCGTAATTACTAGAGCTGATAGTATATTCAAAAATAATAGTAGGGGAAGGTCGCCCAAAGCGGGTAAGCTAAGATTAAACGCCCAAAAAAGTGACTTTTGACCTCGATAAGCAGATCTTTTTTATATTATCAGATAGAATAGTTATCGAACTTTAAAATGAAACTGCGCTTAAGAAATGTTTATACTATATTTATTTTTAATAAAGAAAATACAAAACCTCTGCAAAAACCCGCTTTGCCCGTATAGGTATCCTAAAGCGGGTAACCCCCTTTGGGCAAAGCGGGTAAGTACATTATGTATTTAAATACTGTTATTATTTTTTAATATAAACTTTCTTAATCATATAGAACTTAACAATAATAATAATTAAGTAAAAAAAATTGCAAAAAGACAAAAATAATAAATTTATAACAATTAACTGTAACTTTCTTTACAACCTCCATATTGGAATATATTACTTCAAGTGATTCCACATCAAAATCGCCACAAACGAGGCAGAAATATTTTTTTAAAGCTTTTTCCCTCATTCCGTCGTAAAAGGAAGATTATTTATTTTTTTTCCCCTTCCAACAGTTTTTTCCATTAAGATGCTACTATTTTGTCTACCCGCTTTGCCCATACCCGCTTTGCCCAAAAAGACTTAATTTTGTTAACTTAGAATAATTTCAAAATGAAAGCCGATACAAGTCTACCTTTTTCTACATTAAAAGTCAATTGATGATAACATAATATGGTAATACCAAAAAGATTACAAATAAAAAGGTTTGTTAGTAGTCACAGAATATTTATCGTCAAAATTTTTAACAAAACCAACAAAAAAATTTGATGAAGCTTAACTAGGACATTAAAAGACACAAGCGTTCAAGTGCAACTGACATTGACATTGGTTGATATTCGGTTGATCTCGGTATACACACGACCTGACAAAAATATTCGATACAACGATATATAAGCGCTTACCCGCTTTAAGAGGGGTACCCGCTTTGGGCGACTTTCCCCTACCTTTTCATTTACACTTTTTTCCAACACTGAATAATTGCAGGGAGATAAAGTGGTGGGGTGAAATGCAGAGGGGTGGAACGAAACTGACTTTTCTTTTTAAAATTTTTAGGCGCTTTTGTATAACGAATTCATATTTTAGGGGTGCGTATTAGTAATGGTCTTGCAAAAAAATGCAAGACCAAGACCAAGACTATGTATACCAAGAGCAAGACCAAGATTAAGACTATAAGTATGGCTGCAAGACCAATACCAAGACTCAAGTGAGCAAGATCAAGACAAAAGCAAGAGAAAAGCAAGACTCTTGCTAAACTATTTAAATAGTTTGAAAGTATAATTAAATACCGTAAAGAGAGAAAATTCTGATTTTAGAAGGAAAAAATTCGGTAATAAAAAATGCAAGAAAGTGCAAGATTTTTTAGCAATACCAAGACCAAGACTGCATTTTCCAAGACCAAGACTAAAACTGCTCTAGCAAGACCAAGACTCTTAATGCAAGAACAAGACCAAGACCAAGACTACCAAGTCTTGGTCTTGGTCTTGCATTTACTCATCACTAGTGCGTATGAACATCAGGATAATTAAATTTATGGTACCAATTATTCCATCACTTATGATTAGGGGATAATTTGGAAATAGACACTTCTACTTTAAATTACTGGAAAACGGTATTATTTATCGAAATGTAACAAGTATACCTTTTTTGCGTGGAATTGTCTGAGGAATCATATTGTTAAGAATTTTGTTTAAATAACTGCAAATTAAAAAAGAAAAGACGTGATAACTCACACCTACCACCCAAAATCAGCGCTTGATCTTAAGTGGTGAAATAAGTGTTAATATAAATTTAATCTTCCTAATGCAAAATACGTATCCCTAAAACATCAAGCCGTTATCTAAAAGTCTTTGGAAAATATTAAGGAAAAATTGGTTTTCGTTTCACCTCTTTAGAGGGCTGTATCGCTCGTATTATTGAATTTTGGAAAAAAAGTGTAAATGAAAAGGTATCATTATTTTTCAAAGTACTATCAGCTCTAGCAATTACGGTACATAATTCTGGACCACCCTGTATATACATATACAATATAATAAGGACACAAATCACCGTAGTCCCTTCAATATATTAAAAATAAACTTTTTAACTGCAAGTATTGTTGTGAAAAATATGTAGATGTCGCCTTACTGTACTAACGGGCGGGAGAGTGGTTCTTGAAGCCCTGTCTCTATAACTTAAATACTGTGTTCTTTGAATTTAATAGATTTGAGCGTTACTTGATGTGGGTATTCCAGATTTGCTCTTAAAAACAGCACTGCTATTATTTTATAACTATTGTGACATATTTCGATCAATATGACCATTATCAAACAAGTGAAATTACATTACGCATGACTTGTTTGTACTAAATGTATCCTATAAAGTGGTGAATAGGATAAACGGTAGAGAAAATAAGAAAAATAAGGTTGAGCGAGTGTTTGGGTATATATGACAGAGAAACCAGCATTTTGTAAGTAACAAATACAGTAATAAAGTACAGTTGTGTAAAAAAATTATGAGGGAGTTAAAATTCTAAGGCAGAAAATTGTAAATATCAGTATAATCGTTCAAAAGTAAATCAGAATTGCCTCTAAATTATAGTCAATCAGTAAAAATGTAACAATTCCCTCAGACAATCTATTTAACATATACAAGCTCAAAAAATTCCAAAGAAAAAAAAATGGTTTTTCATAAAACTATAATTACGAATTTAAAATGATGAGTTACTGTTGAATGTGCGTGTACTTTGATATCTCCAGCCTCACCGTTAGAAAATCTTACGAACCGCCACTGTTTACTAGTATAAATAATTGTACATTTCCATAAAATATATTAAACACAGTCGTAATACTAAGCTATGCATTAACATTAATTGTACAAAATGAGCAACCGGCATATTTATAATAATTAGTTAAATTAATTTGACAACATAAACTTGTATAGAACTGTAATTTTGATCTTTTTAGTATTTTGTAAATTTTAATATATTTGTCATTTTAGAAAAAAATGTTCTAATTAAAAGTCTATATGCAAAACGACTTAAAAATAATTTGGTTCCTGTGGGATATAAAAGTATTTCCTTTTTATTTGATCGTTAAAAAAAGGACTTGTATACAAATTTATTTCGTGAAAATTTACAAAAAGGGAAAATTTTATTGGAATGTGAAAATTTACTAACAAAAAAAAAGAGGTTGAAAAAATTTATTGCTGAGTATTTAGCAATCGTTTTTCTCTAAATGAATCAAAATGTACATCAAAGAAATACTTTACATTAAAAAAAAAAACTCACTTTCAGCAACTCTTTTTTTCATATTTCCTCCTGTCAGTTATTATAAAATAATTTTTTTTTTTTAGAATGTCCGTGAAACCAGGGCCGCGCCAAGGGACATTTGCGCTGGGGTCGAAGACAAAAATTGCCGCCCCTAAAACGCCAAACTTATTTGTAATACATTTTTGATAATAAAATATATGCCTCCCGGCTACCAGTTTACTTACTATATATGCTTACTTTAATGAAATGCAAGATTGCTAAATGTTTTATGTGTAGAATTCAACGACGGTTTTTATAAAATTAAAGCGTGCAAGAGCATGTTCGATCCCGATCCCGTTTGATCTCGCCGATTACCGCGCAAATGATTGTTGTCGCTGGTCAACAATCGGAATAATCGGATTACCGACGGGTCACAACAATCATAATAGACAAGTATTTAAGCAAAATGCGGCTAACATTTAAGTGTCATCAAAATTACCACATAAAAATAGTAATAATTTTATATTTTATTTGCCGCCCCCAAAGCCTGCCGCCGGGGTACTAGGCACCCCTAACACCCCCGCTTGGCGCGGCCCTGCGTGAAACAGAAAGGTGAAGTCTTGGGACTTATTAAATATTTTCTAGTACAGAGATTGGAAAATGGTCAGCCAGCCCCGGATCTACGATTTTTTAGAACCGGGGCAGAAACTTGAAAATGGCGCCCGCCTCCTCTCCAACATTTGACATAAATTGTCAAAAAAACTCATGAGTATATAAGTCCTTTATAGAACTCCAATTTTTCCCGTTGCGGCAATGATAAAAATTGAGGGTTTTGTAAAGGATCAATATAGGTACAAGTTGATTTTTTATTTTAATAAATCTACTTCGAAAGTACTGCAAGTTGTGCAAATTTCAAATTTTTATCACCAGCCCCATCAGAGACACAGGGGCGTAAAATTCCAAAATTTGGAAAAAAGTCAGTTTTCGGAAGTTTGTAAAAATTAAAGGATACAAATTTCACAATTGAAATAGTGTGTATTTGTTTCATAATGGGTAGTTGTACCCGTATAGAGCTATTCTCATAAAAAATACTAAGCGAGGTTTAAAACATTCCTTCTATAAGAAAAAAAATGTTCAAAAAGTGAATTTTTCTAAATTTTGATATCCAAATTTAGGTAAAGTTTTCTTATGGAAGGGACGAAAATAGTTTAAATATGGATATCACTTAAAATAAAGAGACATTTATTTCCTTTAAAATGGTTTTTATTTCAACCTTTTAGGATGAACGGCTTAAGAAATATGTGCATTGGCATAAATGGCTGCAAACACAAAAATCAGCGCAAATTGGAGAACAAAAATAGCTACCACGCTTAAACGGTTCAAGATAATTTTTTTTAAGAATTGTTCTCAATACTTCAAATATAATAGAAACAACTCGAAGAATATTAATTTTTTCTAAAATGGTCAAGCAACCAACTTTTTTTAGACCATTTGGTATAGATCGACCTAGTATGATTTTGGCGTCCCCTGAAACTGGCGCCCGGGGCAGGGGCCACGGTTTGACCTCCCCCCATCCCTTAGATACGGGCCTGTGGTCAGTCCACAAAATTATTTAATTATTTCGAGAATATATTCTATACATACATAGTTTTCAGAAGATGTTATGGAAAAACCGGTTTTTTGGTCGAGTTTCAAGGAAAAACCGGCCTTAATGACACACTAATCAAAATTTATATTTTAGCTGAAAATTTTGATAACCACATTAAAACTGTTGAACTGTTTTTTTTTTATATTTTTAAACATACGTATATAAAAAATATTAATATAACCTTGAAAAAAAGATAATTTAAAAATATCCCTGGTAGCAGTGTCCTGCAAAACATAATGAATTTCTCAGGGTGTACCCGAAAAGTAATAACTTTCTATTACGTAGAACACGTATTCAATTCAAAAAATAAAATCCTCAAAATACTTATTAGACTTATTAGGGCTGGCACTAGGCGTCGCGTTTCTGAAGGCCCCGTGTCTGATTTTGTAAAATCAAAAACTTAAGGACGTTTGTGCGTCAGACTTAATAGTAGATAAAAATTTTAATTTCACAGAATTGGCAAGTTGAATTACATAGTTATCTTCCCTCAAAAATTTTAAGGCCTTCATTGATCATTTCTTAAAGTAATTAACGATTAAAAATCAAATTTTTAACACAGAGCCATTAGTAAAAAAAAAATTCTAAACAGCATTTTTTCGTGTTAAAAATTATAATACGTATATTATAAGAGTAGATATCAAAATAAAAAATGTTTAAAAATATTCTTTGAAATATACAATTTATATAATTTCACAAAAAAAACATCGTATTGACGGACGTTAAAATGAAATATTAATTATTGAAATTAAAAAAAATTAAAATCTTCTGGTAGATTTTGATGTGTATGCGTACATAATATGCATACAAGGTTAAATAAACTGGTAATTTTGTATGCATTGATACCACAGATCAGTACATAGGTGGTACATATAGCAATCACCTATAATACACGACACATCATATGAGGATATGGCACATGAACAAGTACAAGCTATGTATGCATAACATATAGGGTATTATGTTCTATAGTAATTTGTGATAGCTACATCACCGTATTCTATAGTGTCTTGTAGACGCGCACGAACGTCTTTAAATTCTCCAAAAAACTTTTTTCTACGCATTGGACATGTCTGCTTAAAGGCCGGCAGCAGTTTCACCATGATAGCCGCTGTAATAGCTCAATTTTTCATCGGGAAAACTCGCTAAAAAAAAAAATTATCTCTTGGTGCCATCACGTCTATCATTCGCGAGCGGTGTCGGGTCGTAAAGTAAAGCGCTATATTCAATCACAAATTCCCGGGTGTGATTAAGTCGTACGATATCGATAATATAATTTACAGACAAGCTCGAAGAAAATTTCGTTCCGTTCTAAAATGCTTTCACATAATGAACGCGCGGAAACTGATAATTATATTTTAAAATATTCTTTAAGGAATAAACTTCTGTTATCTATTGAACGTCAAGCTATACATACATAAGTATAAGTAACTTCAATATTTTATCTCACGAGATTTCAAACGAGAAAAAAAAACTTCATCTTCGCTATATTTTGATGATGAAAATGACTTATGGGCGGCGATGTGACAGTTTATAGTAAAAAAAGTTTATTTTTCTACTCCTGTTGAAGAACACACTCATTATATATCGGTAAATTGTTGAGAAAGTTAGGCATTATTCAAAAGTGTGGAAGAATGACCATTACTCAATAGCTATCGACCAATGAAATCACCGTATTAACAATTATTCAATGGGCTGGCATTTGTTTTGTGTATAATATATGTATAAAATTTTAATTTCATATATGTTGCGTAGTAACGTCAAAGTAAACAAAGTAGTTTGTATTTTGTTTTCATCGTTTGTACATATATAAACATTTAACATATTCAATTTTATTTAAATCAAAAAGGAAAAAAGTCGTAGAAAAAGTATCGTATTCAACTCGCTTGCAATGGCTATTACTCACTCAGATGCATTACGACACTCGCCTCGTAAACTCGGCTCGTGTCGCAATTTCATCTTCATGAGTAATAGCTATCATTACCAGCTTGTTGAATAATATACTATTATAACAAAAAAAGGTGACAACGCAGTTAGTTTTTATTTTTTGAAACCTGCTAAAGGGGAGGGGTTAGGGTCACTATAAACATTTATGAATAAAAGTCCTAAAAAAAAATCAATGGAAAAGACTATTCGGTTTAAAGGTTATAAAGAACCAAAATTTACTTTTGCGATTTTAGGAAAGTTGTCGGAACTAAAGTTGTCGCAAATTGAAATTTCTACAAATATCTTATAAAAGTTTTCGAGCTTTTGTCCCCAGTTCCTTTAAGGCGGGAAAGTTCATATTTCAAGTCACGGCACATATACTGTGATACCATTTTGGAAAAAAAGTCGATTGCCATTTGGAAGTATACTGCAATTGTTACTTTGTTGCAAAATTTTAAAACTTTTTCATTTCTGATAGGGTCTTTGAAAAAAATTAATATTCTTCTAACAATAAGTCACATTTGTCCTTAAAATAGTTGGGACTATTTGTTGGACCAGTTTTTCTGAAAAAGATATTTTAATAAGTGTCTTTGGCAAAGAAGTCAAAATACTTCCAAGTCACATAACTTCCGAAAAAAATTTTGCACCTAAAAATATTTGAGATCTTTTGTTAGAATACTCTTTCTGAAAAATGTTTAAGAAAGACGCATCCTTCAAAATGTCCTAGAAACATTTCTTTTTCATTTCCCCGTTTACCCCCTGAAACTAATCCTAAGAATCAAAATTCAAGTTTTTACACATCGCGTCTATAACGTAACCCTCACAGTTTATTTTTTTGAAAAATTTTTTAAATTTTTACTTCGAGTAGTGTCAGAGAAAATCACCTGCGTTAGATCGACGAATATCGAACTGATTTCAAAAGTGTTTCGTAATCAATACTATCATTCTAAATCACCCTATATACACCAAAGCAGATTATGAGCGTATTAAAAATTTAAATATTACGAAAAAAGCACAAAACTTTATACATAATATAAAGTCAAGCAAGCAGCCAGTGGAGTAAAAAAAATATTTTTACACCTAAATCATTTATTAAAATGTAATTTATATAATGTTACTATGGTTTGGTTTCGTTTTTGGTATTCGTTACAAATATATTCACAGCGTTTCCCGTCATCAATTTAAATATTCATAAAATTACTCTCAATATCCATAAAACAACAGCCAAGCAAAAATTTAATGATATATATGTATGTGTATATAAAAGTATCGTATGTAACATTTTTCACTGCCTTAAAATGTCTTAGAGGTAGAGAAGAACATTTAGAAATTTCAAAAAATCCATTTTGCTCTCGACACTATTAAAGTAGTTAAAAAACGTTTTAGATTATACATGATTTGAGGCTTTGAAGTGCCGTAAGGGAAGAAAAAGTACATTTAGAATTTTAAACCATTTTAAATTTTAAATCCATTTTGCTTTGTCTTGCAGCGCGGGTGCAAGACAAACCCAGACGAGTTTTTTTTCGAAAAGATTCATGGTGGGTAGCATAACAATTTTCAAACAGCAGTCAGAAAATTAAAAAAATTTTTTCATCATTTAGATTAGGCCTTCTATTTTCATTCACAACCCCAAATAACGATATATAACCCCAAGTTATAACCCCAAGACTTAGCTAAGAGACCCCAAATGGGGTTGCGATCCATAGTTTACGAGGCCCTGATTTAGATTAGTTTTATTAAAGTGGTACACAAGATTATTAAGCAATATTCATTTTTCGCTAAATGTTACCAGTTTGAAAAAAGATTTTGAAAACCAATTTCGAAAATCGTGTGTATAATCTACCTAAGAAGCTGCAGATAAAATTTCAAGCCAATCGGATGAAAATTGCTAGAGTTATTTTGCCCACAATTTCGAAAAATGTAGGTAGTTTCGTGAAACATTCTGTTGTAAAGTTTCAAAACATGTTTATATCGTTTTGTGTGTTTATACCTATCATTTTTGAATCATTTGTAGAAATATAGTAAAATTAAGGAAATAAGGTAACGGAATAAGGTAACGGAAAAAGAAATTATTGATCAAGCTGAGAGATTTTAGAATTCTAAGCACAGCGGAGTGGTGTTTTTAAACATTTTCAATCGTTCAAAGTTGCTTCAGAAATGATTTTTAAAATTTTCCGCTGTTATAATTCCTCCTGGAAGCCAATAAAAAAGGAAAACATTTTGTAGCATTTTCGCATTTTTGCTATCAAAATACCTCAAATACATTTTTGATTTCTAGCAGTTTTCAAGCTTTATTTCTTTCAATTATGGCCAGACTGATGAGATATATTATCTAAATAGGTAACATTATGGATTCCATATTTTAAAAAAAAAAAAAACCGTGGAAAATTGGACACTCTGTACCGTGTGTTCTCTTATACATAAATTTATATATGTACATAATTACAATTTTTGGTCCAAACACTTTCGCTTACCGAATTTTGTGAATGATAACTTTCGTTTTTTTTTCTCGTCTGCACATATAATATAGAACAAATCCATAAATTTCGAGTAATTGTTTCTTTTATCCTGTAGGGCTCGGATGTTTTATGTAGATGAAGCTTAGAAAGGAGTATTCTTTATCGTACGTTATTAACATAAATTTCAAATTTTTTTTTAGAAAAATATATTAACTCTTTTTGTGGCAGAATATATTTTTTTCTGTTTTTCAAGTTGATTGTTGAAAAGAAAATTTTTTTCATTCTATTTTCGTAAATATTTCTAGATATGAGAGTCAGGTTAAAATTAATTTTCTACTGGAAAATGTACTGTAATATGTACGAAGAAAATTATTGAACAAAACAAAAATTAGACAATTTTTCAACTCCAGACGAGATTTTGAATTGCTCCGTCTGGATAAAAGCCATCGTCTAGATAATTCGAATGTGGAATGGACAGCTTTATTGTATATTTAAACAATTGTATTAATTAAATTTTTTTTTCTGCAAAATACAAACTTTTTTTTACTTGTCCTCATGTGTATGTATATAAAGTGTGTGTGCTTGTTATCTAGCACTTCTCAGACACAAAAATTTGAATGGTATGAACCAGCTACAGAAATGAATTTCAATGGTGGACCTTAGATTCACTTACTTTTATCAATATATGAATTGTTTTGGATTTAACAAAAGTTTTCCCAGTTTTTCCAGTTATAGAATATATGTACTTGTAAAATTGTAATTTTGAAACGTAAAATTCCACAATTAATTTTGATTTCATTAAGGTAGTTGGTCAATAGAACGATTTTTTCAGAGGATTTTAACGAAACTTTTCTAGATATTTATTTAATTCAATGCCAATAATTTGGACCTTTACCGAAAAAGAATTGACCATCCATGTAGAAATAAACGTAGAATCTAAAATAAAGTTTATAAAGCATAGAAATGTTATGCTGAATGTGCTTATAAAAATGTTGAATGACTTGATAAACCTTGAAGGTGCTCTCTTCTATGTTCCAGTACATGCTTCATCCGTTCCTAATCATCCCCTATTCGTCCTTTTATACTTTTATATAACGTCCCTATTAACCTACACAGTGTCCCTATTTTCCGTCCTTATTAACTTCCAACTTAGCCCAAACTCAAGTCCTCATTATTTCCTCTTAAAAAAATAAAAACAACTAAAAGTCTGCAGCCTTCTTTTTCCAGATTAGTTCCCAAATAATTGAATTTTCGATTCGACAACAATTTATTCATAAGAACACCGAATTAAATAATTTTAAGATAAAGTTTGAAGGAACAAAAAATAGCACTGTTTGAAGACGTCAATCTAAACTCAAGTTCATGACTCATATTTTTCGTTTCGTCCCTATTCACCTGCCTGTCCCGATTCATCCCACCTTACGGTATTATATTCAAAGTCTGAGTTATGTCGTTTGAATAATATTTTTTATCATGTCGTGTTTCTTGAGTTTCCACGACAAGCTACAGAAAATTAATAATTAATAACAATTAATAAGAAACACAATCAATTTTTTCAGTCAAATGAAACACTCATTAATTACGTTAAAATTTCACAATTATATTTCGCGTTTTCAATAAAATATGCTTACGTTAAATATTTACAAATAATATTCATTTCCAACTTTAATTAAAAGTATATCCTTTTGATGACTGAATGACGACTCCTGAACAATACCCCCCACCTACATATTTATGTATAATAGATACCTATAGAGCCTCCGGTAGGTTTCTATTCAGTTTCATTCAAAAAAAACATTTCTGACAAAATGTTCTTTGGAGTTCCATACAACAACAATAACAATAACAACGATATTTTATTACGATAAAATTTGTCCTGTTTTGAGGGACAAAAAAAAGGAAAAATTTTTTTCGTCAAAAAAAAAAATAAGAAAATTGAAGAGACTCGAAATTTTCTTTTCAACCTTTTTTTGTATTCAAAAGACGAACGACGAATTTTCAGGACGAACGAACGGCGAAATAGTGATCTATCTATTCTGATAAAGATATTTTCTTTATTAAAGGAGGGTATCCGGTAATAAATTAGAGGCAAAGTTTCGTTTGAAATAAATACCAATATTTTATTTCATACAGATTTACGTCAAAGTTATATCTATGCATGTACACAGATAGCATATTATGTATATGCTATTTCTCTCGTACGTCTATACAATGTATATCTTTTTCGAGAGAGAGAGAGAGAGTGGGAAAAAACCCACTTGATGTGATGGTGACTTAATAGCTTTGACCATTTTAACCAACAAAATGATATCAATGTATGTATGTATGTATAGTATTTATAAATATATAGGAATATAAACATGTCAAACATATACAAGGTCTCTCAGATTTTTTGAATTTGGACATTAATTTTCGATAAAGTTACTTATTGACTGTTTTTAAACATTTAATCAGTACATTGCATAAGAATATAAGTTATTGCATCATTATTTTTACATACAAGTATCTATCACAATTTTTATAATATTACAAAAATGAAAAAAAAAAATGTTGACATGTGTAAACTAATGATTTACACGAAACCATGAGTTTTAGAGCATTTTGAGTTATGTAGTTTCTATGAATTTTTTTTTTTTTTTTTGTGCAGTCCCGATCGAAAGTATGAAAAAAAAGTATTTTTTAACAATCTGTAGTGAACAGTAGCAGTAACTGGTTTAAACTGGCTGTTATTCGAGTTAAAAGCAGTTACTGAGCAGATAAAAGTACACGGAGAGAAAAATCATATAATTTTTGTAGATAAAATTTCAGAAAAATTACCATGCTCTCTTATAATGCGTGCGCGATCGACGACCAAAATAAAAAATATGTGCTGGCATGGTAAAATTTAATGTGCTAACACAACTTTTATCACACTCTTATGCATATATGTTATAGTTTAATTCTTGTTGTCGTACTCTTTCATTTGGACATCTGACCAGCAATCTTATGTTGCTTGGGCGGTACCTGTAAAAACTTCGAACCTGTACTTTATGATGCATACAAAAATGATTGCCAACAATATATTCTAATACTAAAGATAGTAAGTAACAAAATTATGAATTAAACGGTGACATCCGAGTCCCCTAACACACTGTAATGAATACTGCTTGCTGCTTGTAAGACAGTCTAATGGATCAAGGTGCTTGGTCCGACCCGTCCGACCAAGTTGGTCGTCCACACCTATGGTTGGTTATGTGACTTGCTATGAGTGAGGTACATTTCAACAGCGTTCACAACAAACACAACCTTCTTTCTATTTTTTTCTTTCTACTATTAGCAGATAGCATTTCAAGTATTATAATACAGCATGGTAATTTTTGTAAGAAAAACAATTAAAAAATATTTTTTTGTCGGCAATGGAACTTTTTACTGTGCTGTTTTACAAATTTTACGGAGCTAATATTACGGAAACAATATTCTATCCTTTAAATTTTCTATGATTAATTATAATTTTTATATTTTTACCGTACAAAATTGAATATGTTCGCCTTTTACACGTCGATTGTAGTGCTGAGCACAATAATTTTTATATGAATTTTCTCTCCGTGTAGTCACTGACTTGTTAAAAGCGGTTACTGGTCTGATTAATAGCGGTTAACAGCCAGTTTAAATCAGCTAATGCTACTGTTACAGTCAGGGGCGGATCCAGCCAGTTGAAAAAGGGAGGCTGCCTCCAATCCCAGGAGGAATTTTGGGGAATTGTGTGTTCTGAATTGTATGTTCAACTAAAAAAAGTTACCTATTGTAGCTCAAGGAGGGCGGAGCTGCAGCCCTCACAGTCACCCCCTGGATCCGCCTATGGTTATAGTTGTGCTATCGCACTATTTCCGATGCTCAATGCCTGCTTTCTATTTACTCTCGAGTTCCATTAATTTTTTTATGAGAATATTTGAATTTGGTTAGGTTAAATTTGTTATAAAATCAATACAAATTCTTTTTATAATAACTGTCAAATATGTTTTCCCTACAATGTTTTACAATCATCCCTAAGCGCTCCTGCCATAATATTTGAAATATACATAGATCCCCACTGAAACTTAATTACGAACAAATTTCAAAATATCTTCATATCTGTCCAATAGATAAAACACCTCTCTCTATAGATTTATATTTTCCGCAGTTAAGTGATCTTTTGAACTATGCTAATACCACGCATATTGAAAATGAAACATCGTTTTTCGATATAAAAAAAAAGTTTTTTTTTTTTGATAAAACTGTTAATATTATACAAACACACCAGTACTGATAAAATCTGATTTATTATCAATAACGGCGAAAAAAAAACTTTCCGAAATATTAAATAGTATTGAACTTTGCTCAATGATACGGCCAATTTAGTTATGGGCGGTCTGCGACACACAAAAGTTTAAGGTCATTATGCGTCGCGACAATATCCTGTCAAAAAAAAATTGAAAAGAATATAATAAATGGCAAAATTAAATGACATGCTTATACAATCGTAAATTTTATGCTGTTGAGAAAAATTTTTAAAACCTTTTGATAATTATTTAGAATTAGGTCTCTACGGTATTTTTTTTTTTGGGGGGGGGGGGCTGTAAAAATAGAGCTAATGGTAGGATTTTAATAATTTTTTGTTAAATGTTCGGTATTGTGACGAACTCGATACCAATACTGGAAAGGCTGAAAAATCTTTGTTTTGCATTCAAAAACTGTTTTGTGAAACAAAAATCGCAAAACTTCCGTAAATTTTGGTGTAGAATAACTGTAACCTTACTACTTTGGTACAGAACCGCTGCAACCCTACTACTTTGATATAAATAAAACCACTGAAACTTTATTACTTATGGAATAAACTTTTGATAATTATTTAGAATTGGAATTGGAATTGGAAAAGTAATAAGGTTACAACGGTTCTGCACCAAAAGTAATAAGGTTGCAACGGGTGAATCGTTCCTATATCATTAATCTGATTGTGATGAAATTTTGGTAAGATGTTTCTAAAAATGTGTGTATTTCATAAAAAGTTATTGTCAAACATTTAAGGGGAGGTTTACTTGAGAGTCGTTAAAAAATCGATTTTTTTTTTTTGCAGAAATTGGTAGCTAATTATATGTAGAATATGTTCCCAAAGTGATTTTGCTGAAAGTAATTTAAGGGAAGGTTTACTTCAGATTTGATAAAAAAAATAGATTTTTTTTGGCGAAATTGATAGCAAATTATGTGTAGAATATGTTCCCAAAGTGATTTTTCTGAAAATAATTTAAAAACAAGATTCTTGCACATTAACCGAATCTAGCTTTCTATAAAAAAAAAATTCAAAAAACGTAGTTCACGCAATAATGAGTTTAAATATAAAATTTTGAAAATACGTTTCTTTATATATATTTTATAATATCTCGGAACTACATTTTTGGAACTGGCGGACACGATAGCTCAAAAACTATTCGATGGATCCTGTCTTTTAACTTTTTATTTTAAAGATAATTCAATATTTTTTTTATTTTTAAATTTACTTTAAAAAGCGAAAAATAAGACAAAAATCGTAATCAAAAGTTCACACATCCGCCATTTTTTTTTCTTTCAGTAATTTATTGATATTAATTTATTGATAGGTAAAGGTGCCGATACTCTTCATATATCTTATAAATCTTTTTTGTTTTTGGATTTCGGTGGTTTATTACCGGCGCTAGAATGTCCGCCAACGAGGCATTGGATTGTCGGATGGTCACACTGCAGTATCTATAAAATGGATATTTTTTTATATTTTTCCTTGAAAAATTTTTTTTGTGTAGTTTAATACTTAATAAATATGTGCACACAATTTGAAATTGATATTTACTTCCGTTCTGGAGAAAAAAAATTCTAGAAAAATACATAATTTGTAAGGACTCTCGAATAAACCTCCCCTTAAATTGGGAAAATCCATACTTCCCACATGGACTCACGCATCAGAAAATCTCCCAATTTATTTGTGTACGCTGCATCAGACGGAAAAACGGAAAAAATATTATGTCTTTAAAAGCACTTCAATATAAAAGAAAATTAAAACATGAGAAATATAAATTATCTTAATTGACTAAAACATTTACTTCCTTCGACAAACAAGTGGAATCCGTATAGAAAATACATCGTGAATATCAACAGTTAGTTGATTTGTAACAGTGACTACACCGCTATCATAGTGAGAAATGTCAAAATTTTCGCACGAGAAATAATTTATCACACACAATGCGGTTAAACTTTGTTTATTTTTAACCACATTTGAACAATTCAACAATTTAAAATATTTCATGTATATTATATATATAGAATCAAAACCAACCCGTTCGTTCATCCCTTTGTTACGTAATAGCTACTAGTCCTATAAATATGGTATTTATAATATACGTATACATATTTCCAACGTAAATGTACCCGCATGGCTGTTTTAATAATTATTAAGACAGCTATTCTAGTCTAGAATTAGACCTTTAAGAATAAGCCTCTAAAAGAATTTATGGAAATTCGAATTATTTTCGGTGTTATGGTTATTTTTTCCCTGGGTACTGTGTATCTTTTCACTGTCGAAATTCAAATTTTTAATATACTATAAATTACTCTAAATTACTTTTTTCCATACGGGTGACATGATTTGTCAAGTTCTAATGCACCGATTTACTTGAAATTTGGTACAGACCTTCTTAATACTATCAAAATTGGCCGACGTAGGGGTTTTTAAAATTTTTTATTTTTGCTATTTTTTAAAAAATTTCTAAAGTTGAAAAAAGGAGGCGAAAAAATGATTTTTTTTAAATGGACGCCATTTTGTGAAAAAATTTATTTCTTCAAATCGGCTACGTCCGGCTAATTGTACATCGTTGTTTAATAACTAAAATTTTATGTTACAGATCACCAGGAGGGTTGGAATCACGTCAACCAGAGGACACGTTTTTTTTCGAGTCCCCACTTTGCCGGCCTCTACCGGCTTTAAATTTGGACTTTTTTTAAAAAATTTTTCTATTTTACAAATATCAATAAAAAACTGGTAAAAAAATGGATATTAAAACCTTTTATTTTTTATTTTTTTTATTACGCCCGTAAAATCATTTCAAAATCGAACCTCTAGCTTAGAATACCCCCTTAATATAAAAAGCTGTGGTAAGAAAGTTTAGAAGAGTTTGGCTATAAAAACCAAATCAGACCATTTCTTATTTCAGACTAAATGACAAGTAACACTTTTTTTTTGTGTTCCAGAGAAAAAATGTTATAACCTTTATAATTTCGTCATATCCGTTGATTCATCAATTTGTCACATTCCCATAAATAATATATTTTATCCCCAAAAACTGCGAAAAACATACATTTGACAAAATTTTTTTAAATTAGTTCAAAACAGTACAAAATTCTGCTATAACCTTATCGACTATCGTGGAAATAATTAAACAAACGACATATTCAAAAAATATTATGCAAGCGACATAACATGGAAGTAGTGAGTGTTGCATAAATATAATAGAGTAAACAGAACGTACTGAACCAAGTCTTATGTAGGAAAACCATGAACGAGCTACAGTTTGTTCCTTTAAACCAAATAGTTTGAAAGCAATTTATTTTTCCTTTAGGACCATTTCATTTGTACCTGACTATTTAGATAATATATTACATTATGTATACTATGATACCATATGTACAATCAGAATACATGTTAGACTCTGAACCGAGCTAAACTATATATGTTTATCCAAAAATCTTTGTGGTCGATTAAATATTGAATGTAATATATTTTGAAGCTGATTTAGATATCAAAATTGGTTTAAATGCGGTCCAGGAATATTCATATATAAGGTCATATTTTGGATTATATACATACATATAACTAACATAGTACATTCGTTTAGTCATGTCATAAATTTCATAATATATGGCCTGAGCTGCCACTGCCTACGGTTTTCACGGAGGGGTGAGCAGGGAGAAGGGAGTACTTAATATTGTTTTAATATATTTATTATAATATAAATATTAATAAATAGGTATAGTATTAAATGAATAACAAATAAATTATACAGTAAGTTTCGGGATACTATGAACATAGGCAGTTTTAATATGAGTATAAATACGTATTTTGATGGTATATCGCCTTAGTAAGCAGAAACATTTTGTATGTTATATATGATTTCGGTCAGCCTAGCGTGCTGGAATGATCGATTGCTTTATATAGTAGAAACAGTTCAAATAATGACTTTTGATGAAATATTACCTGTGATTCAATTTTCGTCCGAGGAGAAAAGAATGCTACGAAAAATTCCTTCAACCTTTTTTTGAGACGTCTCATGAAACAGTGAGAGGTCCGTGACGCCAAGAAATCAAATTTGTTGATGTTGATATATGGGATATGAGAAATAAGAACAGATTTAAGGGGAGATTCGCCAAAAAAAACATCAAAAATCGACCTTTTTTATTATTTTTTTTTTATACAAATAAATATTTTTTTAAAAAACTAAATATACAATATTATTTCTACATGTCTTTAGATTACAAATTTTTTTTTGTTTTAAAATTAAAATATGGGCTAAGTCTAAATGGCTGAAGTCAAGATTTTTCCACCTTGATGGTTCCTCGCGTTCTGAAATCCCCAGTGAACTAAAACCAAAAAAAATCAAGAATTTTCTGAAAATATACATAAATTCACGAGGAACCATGTCGAAAATCGTACTTTCTTGGAAAAAGTATTTTAAGTTTTTTTTTTTTTTTTCTTTTTTTTTTTCTTTTAAGGTGAGGTTTACGTGAGAGTCATTAAAAAAAATCGATTTTTTTTTTGCAGAAATTGGTAGCTAATTATGTGTAGAATATGTTCCCAAAGTGATTTTGCTGAAAGTAATTTAAGGGAAGGTGTACTTGAGATTTGATAAAAAAAATCGATTCTTTTTTTTTGCCGAAATTGGTAGCAAATTATGTGTAGAATATGTTCCCAACGTTATTTTACTGAAATTAATTTGAAAACAAGATTCTTGCACATTAACCGAATCCAGCTTTTTATAAAAAAAAATTCAACAAACGTAGTTCACACAATAATGAGTATTAAATATAAAATTTTGAAAATACGTTTCTTTATATATATTTTATAATATCTCGGAACTACATTTTTGGAACTGGCGGACACGATAACTCAAAAACTATTCAATGCATCCTTTTTTTTAATTTTTTATTTTAAAGATAATTCAATTCTTCGGCATCATTACCTAAGTTCCATACACTTTCAATATTTTTTTTATTTTTAAATTTACTTTAAAGAGCAAAAAATAATTTAAAAATCGTAATCAAAAGTTCAAACATCCGCCATTTTTTTTTTCTGTCAGCAATTTATTGATATTATAGGTAGAGGTGCCGGTACTCTTCATATATTTTATAGATCTTTTTTGTTTTTGGATTTCGGTGGTTTATTACCGGCGCTAGGATGTCCGCCAACAAGGCATTGGATTTTTGGATCGTCACACTGCAGTATCTATAAAATGGATAATTTTTTTATATTTTTCCTTTTTTTTTGTATAGTTTAATACTTAATAAATATGTGTACAAAATTGGAAATTGATATTTACTTCCGTTCGTGAGAAAAAAATTCTAAAAAAATACATAATTTTTAAGGACTATCGAGTAAACCTCCCTTTAAATTAAAGTTATAGTAAAGTGCGTGCACTAAAATGCTCATAAGTTTTTGATTTTTCATTTTTTTTAAATAAAATTTTAGGCGAATATTTTTAACACCTTAAGGAGCATAATTATGGAGAAAAAAAATCGATTTATTTTATTTCTTTTAGCGAATCTCCCCATTAAGTTACAGAACCACAGTCTCTTTAGTGTAATAAGGAGACATGTACATATGAATGCACCACCACTGCTTTTGACAATAATAGTGGTCTGAATAGAGGTATAGAAAATTTTCCGAGATCCATATTAAATGTATAATTCATTAGAGCACAGTAGGTACATAATAAGTTTTGTAATTTAAAATTAATATTAGATTAGTAGATATCAGTTTAGTAACAACTATTATAATTGGATAAATGTAGTTTTTGTACTTGTTATAACTAGGTACCGGGTTTCTTCGGACAGGTCCGGGCCGTATTTATTTCAATAAAATTTTGCAACTAAATTACATTAAATTATGCACATTCGAATGAATATAATTGGTCAAAAATTACATTTTTCACCATTTAGAATACTAACAGCTTTTTATTTGACGAAAGTAAGAAAATTCAAAAAATCGGAAAAATTTTTTGTAAAATATATTGAAAAGTTGTTGAATATTTAGACGGTCCACTATAATAGCTAAGACGTACGTATTTACTAAGATTTTTTATTACTGAAAAACAAACTTTTAACAAGCAACTATACTTCTATCTCTCAAAATTGAAAACAATAAAAAAAGATGAATTCATTTAATTTAAATGACATGTCACATAAATCACATACATAATATAAACAAAAATACTTTTGATAGTCAATTAAAATTACAGTGGCACTTTTCAATTGTGCAGGTAATAAATAAAAGAAAAAAAAGGATGTTTACATAAAATACGTATAAATAATATTTTGATACACATATGTATGTGTGTGTATGCAACTTGTGTACGTTGTTTTTATGAAAATATTTTGAACTTTTAGTCACATTCAGTGTAATATGTATACCTGCATTTGCTAAAGACGAAACTGTCTGATCCGAAACAAATCCGATACCTGGTTATAACGAGCTATATACATTTGGCCACAAATTTCATGCAGATAATAAAATTATATTTAGTTAAATCCATGCTAAACTTTTTCAATTACAGGAATTATTTATAGATATTCACTGGAAATAAAGTTGAAGCAATATTTTTATTTTATTTTTTTGGTTTTTGTCTAAACTTTAAATTATTTATATTCAAATATTAGTCTCTTCTATTTTTATTAATTTTCGTTAGTCGAGTCGAATGGAGGTGCGGTAAACATCGGTTACTTTTCATTTAAAATAACCGTGAAAATGGGACAATTTTATTCAAACAAATACTCTGTATCTAGGTGAAGTTCTAAGTCCTTATCATAACATGTAGTTACATAGTATTTATCTTAAAATTATTCATTACAGCCATTTTCAACACATTGGTAGAAATATTTAAGAAAAAAGTAATATTAAACGAGAGGGTCGATGGCATTCTAATTCCATTGTTACAATGTCTACATAAATTATTTTGGGATAGTTATGAGTCCCGGTTTTTGAAACTACTATTTTATCATCGCCTTATTGTCTTCAAAACGATACATTTTTAGTAGGTAGCTTTATTTTCTAGAATTCGTAGACTGTAATTTTATTACTTTTGGTATAGAAACTTGATGGATTAAATTACTACAGAGGTAAATCGATCTTGACTAATAGTACTTAGGTCCGAATTAATATTTTTTTTATCTTCAGTCTTGAAATTTTTGTAGACACAATGGCAATAGTTCAATTAATAAAGTTAATACAGTGTTTAGAATATCAAAAGGGGGATTAGGTGATTTGGTTAGATAATTGAAAGATAAAGTTTTGGAGAAAAATCACCAACAGTTACCAACATGAAAAACAATGTAGTCTACAAAGTGGCATGCCAATTTTGCCCAAGTGTGTACGTAGGGCAAACTACAGGGCTACTAGAGAAACGTTTAAAACAACACCAATCGGGTACAGAATCAGAAGACGAGAAGAAAAAACTAGCTTGTCCCAACACTCCATCACTATGGATCATCGTTTTGATTTTGACAACGCGAACATACTACAAAAAGAAGAGAATTATAAAAGACGATACAATATCGAGAATTTGTGGATTGCTACCGAAAGCCAGAACATAAATAACCAGAATGACACTTCATATATTAACAACTATGAGTCCATCCGTTGTACAGCACGACAACTACTAAAATAAACCATGTGTTATGCCCATAAGCAAAAATCCAGGTTCTTTTGTTCTAGCTTATTAAAACTCATTGTGTTGGTTTGTATTCAATATATCAAAAGTGTTCCTCTTACTTATATTTCAATATTCAAAAAATTTTATAAATTTTATAATTTTTAACATTTTAACTTTTGTTTTTATACTGACGACATTATAGTTTTTGTTTCTAATTTTATCATTTTGATTTTATGTGTATTTTTCTGTGTTTAATTATGACAATCTCTAGCACATGTAAGTATTTAATTTTGCATATATTTATTTTCTTTTTGTAATAAAATACTTGCCTGATGACGAAAATTTAATGTTTTCGAAACGTCGCAAATGGATACTTAATTTTTATTAGTAATTGTTGGTGATTTTTCTCCAAAACTTTATCCTTCAGTTTTTAGAATAGTAACAAAATTTGGATACAGTTCAAATAAATTGCATATTTTTAAATTAATATTTTGTAATATATATTTTTAAAACCGTGTCAGCGGCACGAGGCTTTAAGAAACATGGGGTCTAGTGTGAAGCACTGGAAAGCAAAGGTAAGAAAAAATTTACTCTTTGCATTGTGGAAATAATTCTGGTTGGAAAACCCTTATCGTTTGCATTCAAATTACAAAAACACTTCCAGAAAAAAAACTTTAAGCATCCTCTGGAATTGAATTTAAAAATGAAACAGACTTAAAAATCAAATTAAAATTATGTAATTACGTAATAAATCATATCATTCTAGTACAATACTATATATATAGTCAGTTAAATGTTATATTTGTGTTATTATAGAGAACAGTATTGGGCTGGGGGGTATAATTCTTTACTTTTTTGCCTTTTTGTCCCTTCGCGGCAATATAAACAGTAAATTACACTATACAATATAATAATGGCTGCTTATCCACAATGAAATCATAGAACAGAGTAATATGTGTAGTGTTTGCACTCACTGACTGGTTGGTGGCCGTGGTATCAACCACTTTTTAGTGGTTTGAATTTTGTTTCGAGTTTGTTCTGTTCCTATATATAACAAACAATCCACCCCCCACCGGATAATTCATCATATTCTCTTACAGTATTAGTCACAAGTTTTCGAACAGTTAATACATGGCGAGGTTTTGTGAGGTCGGTAAAAGGAATTTTTGGATGTGTTACTATAGATTTATTCATCCAAAATCTATTTTTAGATACGTTAGATATACGTTTGAAAATATTATTGTCACAGCTCATTTACAGAAGGAAGACAGTTCTCGTATTTGTTAGGTTCTCGAATTTGAATTACTTTATACCAACGAGGTTTAAAACGTTCTCCAAAATGATTTAACCAGCTTTAATGATGCCTTTTTATCTAAAATCTGGCGATTATCCAAGTTTGATGAAAATTGGTTCCATAACCAGTGTCGAATTTACCACTGTGGGCGCCCAGGGGGGAATTCTAATGTTGTAGCCCCTAAACGCTTCTCATGTGGAGGCCTCCTTTCAAAAATTTCCGTATTTTTTCAAATTTTCCCCAAAATAACGAAAAAGCGCTTATGCTTTTTATTCTATTCTTTAATTTTGGGATTCTATTCGATTTTGTGGAGGCCCCTATTGTGTGGAAGCCCTGGGGCATGTGCCCCAAATTGGGCTCTGCCCATAATGATGGAAATTCCAAATAGCAATGACAATTTTTTTAAGGCAGCAAGTAAAAGAAGGAAGCTCTAAAGAGTTTCGGGTTCCGAAGACATTTCAGGATCCCTTATGAAATCGTTCTGTGCACTGCGGGCTCATGTGATTTCCACGACCTTTATTAATTTCAATTCTTCAATGGCGTGAGAATTTTTTTATTTTAGATATTGATTAAATGCATTTTTTATTCGTCGTGCATGACATCACACTATAAAATACATCGTAAAACATGCCATATACAAATGTAAACTTCCGGGAATTGTAATTTGAAATTTTTTAGAGTTATTTTTGTTGTGGGTTTTTACATTTTTTGTATTTGCAAGGTAAAGTTCTGCAAGGGCTCTTGTTGTTAGCTCCAAAATTTTATCCAAAAGGTCAACAAAATTATGCCATACCTTATGACGCAACTTGAAAAAAATTACATAATGATCGAAACGTTTTATTCGGGGACTGTTACGGGGACTTTCAAGAATCTTTGTATCTCCATATAAAATTAAGACGTAAAGTTCTGCGAGGGCTTCAAAAATTATTTTAAAATGTCAGCAAAAATTTGGTAACCCTGGTGACGCAACTTGAAAAAAAAAATTATGTAATGATCGAAACGTTTTATTCAGGGACTTCCAAGAAAATTTCAAAAAAAGTTTTTTTTTTTAATATTTAGCAGTGTGACGAGCGATACTACGTAGCGAATATTTTTGGACACGACTGTACTATACACACATTATCACTGATTGTATCATATAAGTGAACCGCCACTATACTAACTATAATATTATCACATATAAAACAAATATAATAATTTAAGGGATGAAATATGAAGGGGTGACAGTATTTGAAATAAATTATCAGCACTAAAGCATTACACGATGACATTTATGTTCTTTTAAAATGGTAATTTACGAGACGTGAATGAAGTTAGTAGTGGTGGAGGGAATGAATGTTTTATATATAAAAATTTGTTATTATATGAGAGAAGATTTTTCACATTTTTTTTTTTTTTTTGCTACATCGAATTTATGATATTATTTTTGTTTTTATTCAAACAGTGTCAGCGATTTTTTTTTACTGCCACTGTTATGTTAATATATTAAATAAATTTAATTTTCGAATTTATTTAATATTTTTCATTTTTTGGTTTTTATATGTATTTTATAAATATAGTATATTATAAAAACGAGATTTTTCAGTAATTTTTTGATTTTGTTTTGGAAATATGGTAAAGTTTTTGATGATAATTGGATTTTTCAGTAATTTTTTTTTTTTTTTTTTGGAAAATTTGGTGTTGGTTTGACGATAATTGTGTTACGGTAATAGCTTGAACGAGTTTAGAAAATGTTTTTGATTCGTTCAAGTCTAAACTTGTGGGGATCATTAGTAGCGTACTGCATTTTTTTGAATTTAAATTATACTCAAAGTATAGAAATCTCAAGCGATAGCCTAATTAAAGTATTTATTTTTTCTTATCCAAATAGGCTATAAAACGAAGCTATAGCTACAAAAAGGCAAAGCATAGGTATATCGAATTTTGATGTTTTGGGCCGAGATAATCGAGAAAAACAAAAATTCAGAGAGAAATTTTCCGGATTTGACGTTTAAGTTAATGAATAACTTCATATCTACTGAGATTAGAGAAATTTAAAAATAATTCAATATATGGGGCATTGAAAGGAGTAAAATTTTGATAATTTTTGGTCAGTAATTCTGGAGTTACTGTCACTTTTAACTTTTTGGAAAAATTGAAAAAAATTTTTTTCGATTTCTTTCGGATTTTGGTTCAAAAAGTTCCAGTTATTTTGAGGGGAAAACTTTCTCGTAAATTATGTAACAGGATTTTTGATTATTTTGTATTTTTTTTTTTTAAAACTCTTAATTTCTTTATCACAACTAAAGAATTTTTGAAATTTTGGTAGGAATCTACGCAAAAGGGGGTGACAATAAGAACTTTCTCTCTGAAAAGGACCGGGGACAAAATTTTGAAAAAATTTTATAAATTATAATTTATAGAATTTTTAATTTAAATAAATTTGGATTCTTTGTAGCCGTTGAATAGAGAATGATCCTTTCAATTTGGGTTTTTTTGGTTATTATTCATAAATGCTTATATATCAATCCCTTATCAGTTACTGTTTGACAGCATACTAGTAAGTTGCATTTCCCGAACGTTTTGTTTGTATCCATGGAAACCAAAAAATAACAATGCGGTAAGTAAAATAGGTACTCGGTAAGTGAATAGGAGTGCGGTAAGTGAAATTAGCTCAGAAATGATTGTAAGTACTTATTTATATTGAAATTAAAAGTACGTTTTGAAGGATTAGGAAAATTAATCGATTAATATGAAAATTTTTACTAGTTTGCACATTATTATTATTATTGTTGCCACATTGGTCTTCATATTTTATTGACATTTCAAAAGGTTGTTCAATCGTTAAAATTTTCTGTGGTTTTAATAATCTTCCATTCATTTTAGTAAATTTGCAGCCAAAATTAAAATGCTTCATTAATTTCATTACTCTCACTAATATTATAGTTTAACAAACTATTTTCCTCATTTTTTTTAATAGAATATTCAAAAAAAAAAAAAAAAAATATTCTCGCCAATGAAATATTGAGACTTAATTTTTTATTTACAAATATAGTTGTCAATTGTCACTACAAAGATTCGTATTAGTTGCTATAAATATTTATAATATTTATTTATGGCATTCTATGTGATAACATAGAAATGTAAATTTCACCTACATTATCCGAATTTTATTTTTTATTTGGTATATTTTTATTCTTTAATTATTTTAAATCGATCGTGCAAAAAATATTATACAATACACGATGCGTTAAGTACCTTTACTAATCTCGAAAATTGAAAAAACTTGATTCTGCGGGGGTCTCGTTTTCGCAACATTTTCTCGATCAGTAAAAGCAACTTACCGAACTTATATTGTAAAATTGCTTATGCCATATCTGCATAATATGTATTAACTATGTTTGAGACTAAATTTATACAAGTCTTCGAGAATATTCTTAAGCTTCTACATCACTCATTTTTGTAGAAAATGTTAGTGAGCTGTAACAATAATATTTTCGAATAAAATCAAAGTTGCCTAGACAACGGAATTGTTTTATTAGACTCACGTTTAGTGCAAGTTTGCAAGGCAAATTTTTTGTACAAACAAAATTTCTAATCTTTCTTTTTATTAGAATTCTCATTTATTTTGGATTTGGTATGCCAACATCTATCACAAAATATTGAATGAAACCTTTTAATTGTTAGAATCAAACATATAGTGAATAGATTGATAAAACCAGATTGATAGATTTCCTAGGCAAGTTACCAACATGCGACGAATGTAACACACACGAGGCAAAAAAAGCAAAAATCAACTGGCAACAAAGTAAAAAGCTAAAAAGCTAAAAAGCTCGCTACGGAGACACAGATACATATATACATAGATATGTTGCATGTGTATATGTAAAAAAAAACCTTCTGTGGTCTTATATAACTTTTAGTTTATCATAGCGGAAGAAGAAAAGTTGTGGATACATATATGACGGGGAATTGTTCCTTGTGAAATGTCACCATAGAGATTGATAGAGTGTCAACTTATTACACGGAAACGATCAAAATACAATATTATTTTACACTAAAGTAATTGCTGCAATGTTATATATTATGACGTGAAAACTTAAAACTACGAAATAACAGATATACACAGTACTAATGTTGCACAACACGTTACCATTATAGCTACAATTATTGTAGCGCATGTCGGTGACGCAAACTCACAAGATTTTACCCATTCAAAAAGCATCCAACGCGCACATAATACACATGTATACAGGGTGTAAAGTATATAAATCTCTCTACGAAAACACTGTTTTTTAACAGAACAAAATTTGATAATAACGATGAGTCAAAAACGGGGCTCTCAAA
Organism: Brachynemurus nebulosus; assembly: GCA_035578155.1. Classification (NCBI taxonomy): domain Eukaryota; kingdom Metazoa; phylum Arthropoda; class Insecta; order Neuroptera; family Myrmeleontidae; genus Brachynemurus; species Brachynemurus nebulosus. Next base: position 76,779,583 of record JAPWDM010000002.1, on the reverse strand, counting down.
AAAGTTTTTTTAAATCCGGCTCTGACCATCTCATCTTTGTAAAATAAATTTTCTATTTTTAAAAAAAAAACATCTGCGAAACACGTTTACGACCTATACATATTTATAAAATTTTATTGAATTTTAGTCAATAAAATTATTTTCTACCTTCGATATTAAGAAGGTACAGCAAAGACAGAAATGCAATTATATCTCTTTTTAAATACAAATTCAGAATATATAGGTTGATAACTATGTGAGACTTGCGATTTCGATGTGTACTTATAGAATACAAATGTATATGATAATTGTTTGCAGTACATTTTAGTGCAAAATATTTAATTTCAAATATTATCGAGTGCTTGTGAGACACTACTACGTATGACAAACTTTTGTTTGCATTTCAACACACGCAGTATTGATATGTTCACTAATCGTTCAGCTAAACTGAAACTTTAAGCACTCGATTTTCTTTGGTATAGTATGACCAAAAACCACATGTAAATTAAAAATCACAAAGTGATTGAAAAAATTATCCGGATCGGCCGGGAATCGAACCGGGGATCTTCTGGTAACTAGCCAGTGACTGGGTTTTAGTGTCAACAGGGTTGAGTGTCATCCCTCAAAAGGACGTGAGTTATTTTTCTTTACACCCTGTATATGTGAATACGTATACACGTCATACTCGTAGCTACAGATATACATATACATTATCATGTCGGTGACGCGAACCCATACGGTTTTTCCTTACCAAAAATCGCTCAATGGGCCTAAATAAGTTTTCACTTCAATAATTATATTCGAAGCACCAAAAATTTATGGATGAGAGTGCAATAGACAAGGATAGTTTTATTTAATATTTTTTGTTATTTTTGCATCAAATTGTTTGTACGTTTTTTTTTTGGCCAAAAATTTATGATTATTTCGAATGATATAATTGAACAAATCATTGACGGACTCTACATAATAATATCTCTATCTATAAATTCTATAGTATCTCTATGGTACACACCAGTGTCTGTCTCATTTGTAAAGAGCTAACGGCACACGAAGCAGTAGTTGACAGACGCTAAGTAAGTATAAAGCAAGTATTGAAAGTGGAGATATCAAAACCGCAAAAACTATAGTGAATACTAGGAAAAAGTTTCCGTAGTCCGTATACTAGATACTTGTTGTTGGATATTCTATTCTATATATATATATATATAGAATAGAATATCCAACAACATATATATATATATATATATATATATATATATATATATATATATATATATATATATATATATATATATTTTTTTTGTATATTTTCATGCTCTGTTGAGACCAACATTTGAACGTATATAGGTCTCTAATGCACACACGCATACGACCATGTTTTGGCGTGATTTTTATGGTGGCGATGTGTATGGGCCTTAGGTGGTGCCTGCGATGACCTTTTCATCCATCTTTGATTTCGTCGCTTGTCTTTGAACATTTAATTTATAATAATAAAATAAAATTTTCACCAGAGTAATGGATATTCCGTTGACTTTTTTGTGAAATAATTTTGGAATATAGTTTTAGCGAATTTCCAGAATGGAATTCAGCTATTTCAGCCACTGTCATGACGCGACTTGAGCCCGGGACTATGGCAGAAATTTGTTTTGCGGTTCCTAGAAATCGAAAATAATATTCACTACACACACATATTCCTAACACACACATATATATATATATATATATATATATATATATATATATATATATATATATATATATATATATATATGTGTGTGTGTGTGTGTGTGTGTGTGTCCGAGCGATAACTCTCGAACGAAGTATCCAATTTTTACGAAATTTGGTGAAAACATTGGAAGTCCCACATGGTTTTTGTTCTTGCAAAAAATTAGTTTTTTGCCAAAATTTCCACTTATTCAAAAATTTTTGCGAAATTTTTTGACACCATTTAAAAGAGGAGAAAAAATTGCGTAAAAAAGGTCTTTAAACTTTTTTTTTATGTCAACTAGTTTCCGAGAAAAACTAATTTTTATAAAGGGAAATTCGCTATATTATGCAGGATGCTGCGACAGGGGTATTTTTTAAATTGAATTATAGTAAAGTGCGTGCACTAAAATGCCAATAACTTTTTGATTTTTGATTTTTTTTTTTAAATTAAATTTTTGGGAGAATATTTTTAACACCTTAAGGAATATAATTAAAAAGAAAAAAATCGATTTCTTTTTTTTTTTTTTTCAACGAATCTCCCCTTAATATCGAATTTTGAGAATTTATTAGAATATCTTTCGATTAACACTCAACATTTTCACATTCTAATTAATACAATGTCATCAGTTTGCGGGATAGGATTTCGTATACTATTATATTTAGGGAAAGATAACATTATACAGATAACAGAATATATCACCCACATAGTCTATTATGTTTGCACAATCACACAGAACTGCTTTCAATTTGTTTTTGGAAACAAAATGAACCGTGTGCGAGGTGTTATTTAAATGATACATACTTGCCCCGCATATCCATCTCATAAACAACACCAAACTATATTCAATAACAAAAACCATCTCTATAGGATCATATTATCTAATAATAATTCAGGGGTACTCAAAGTATGGTTGGTGAAATCGAAAATATTATCCGCAATGCTAGACCGTTAGTGATGAGCAAAATTAGTCTTGGTCTTGCATTTCTTGCAAGACCAAGACTGCAAGACCAAGACTATGTATACCAAGAGCAAGAAAAAGATCAAGACTATAAGTATGGCTGCAAGATCAATACCAAGATTCAAGTGAGCAAGACCAAGACACTAGCAAGAAAAAAGCAAGACTCTTGCTAAATTATTTAAATAATTTAAAAGTATAATTAATACCGTAAAGAGAGAAAATTCTGATTTTAGAAGGAAAAAATTCGCTAATAAAAAAAATGCAAAAAAGTGCAAGATTCTTTAGTAATACCAAGACCAAGACCAAGACTCAAACTGTTCTAGCAAGACCAAGACCAAGATTCTTAATGCAAGAACAAGACCAAGACCAAGACTGCCAAGTCTTGGTCTTGGGCCTGCATTTGCTCATCACTATAGACCGTTTGTAATTTCGAATTTGTAAAAGATAATTTGCCTCAGTTTTTATTTTCGGAAAAACCGATAAGTATGAAAAAAAGTTTTAATGAAAGAGCTACCCCTAAGGTCTAAGGATTCTAAAAATATATTTTTTAAATTTGTTTTTGTTATAGTGCAGTGGTTTTAATGATACCTATAGCTCAAAATTTACTAGAAATGACCGTTCGGTCTGTCTGACGTCCTAGGTTTCGTCATAGATTTCAGGAAAACTACAGGTTTTTTTCGACAATATAAATAGTTGCTGAAATACAATATAGACAAATAAAAAAAAGTTTAATTCGGTACATTGGCTGCTCATTCTTCGGAACCCTAATTGTGCGAGCTTGATTCGCTTTTGGCTCAGGTTATGTGATTTTGAAAGACGAAATGATAAATTACCATATGTGATTTTTCAGTGAATGAACATGCAGTATCGAAAATTAATAAGCATCTTCAAACTTCATATTTCTAGCATCAAAACTTTGTAGAACTTTTAAAAAATTTGATATATACATAATGACGTAATCAAGTCTAGTTTTTTTTTTTTTAATTAATAACTACAAAAATGAAATGAATTAGATTTGGTGATGCAATTTGGGCCATTTAAGAGCGGAATTTTTATTTTTTGTTGTAAGAATAATCAACTTCGTTCAGAAAATGTGTTTTTTTTTCTTTGTAAAACTATCACCTTATTTTCGACTCAAACTCGCGCGTTCTGTGACCACTGTTCCATTTATAATTTGTTTATCGAAACGTCGTCCTTCGTTACTTCAAAAATTATTTTTGCGCCCTGGCACAAAACTTTGGGAACCCCTGATCTATATATAGCCGGAATATCGCATGAAATAGGTATATAAGGATTCCACCATATTACTTAATTATTTTATTCAAAAATTCATTCCCACTCTCTTTTTATTAGTGCGTTAAATAAAGATGCCAGATACTGTGAGAATGTATGTACATATGCATGGGCATGATGAGAGCCGCTCTCTAGTCTATTTATAATTATTTATGACGTTCTATTGTTTTTTCCTGGTATACGATTATAACATTAATGGCGGATATAATAATATTTGTGACCAAAAATGGTCACACACTTGTGTGTGAGGGTTTTTTGGGACATTATTTTTGATTGTAATAAGCTTTTGTGTTCCCTTGGGTGACAATAAAAGTTAATAATTATGTATATTATTCTACTTTTATCTTTGTATGCGTAGGAGACGGAATCTTTTGTCAATTCTTGATTATAAACTGTTAAATTTTGAATGGTTTTACTCGGTACAAATTGTTGGTAAAACCAAAATTGTACCCCCGTTCACGCTGGTTTTAATATAAGGTGACATTCAAACAAATCCAAACAATGGAAATTATCTCTTTCTGGAAGTGAAAGTACTATAAGAAAAAACAAACACTTTTTTGGAGTTTTTTTTTTGGAGAAACTATTTATCGTAATGGCAAAAAACTTTTTTACATTAAAGTACATATAATTAAGTGTATCTTGAATATTTTCTCTTTTATTTTTGATCAGCCGTCTGCCCTTATAAGCCTCAGAAAGTCATAGCCGCCCCCCCCCCCCAAAAAAAAAAAAAACGGAACGGTATCAATGATTAAAAAAATCAACTACACACACCGGCATAATTAGCGGAACATACAAAAAATCTGTAAAAATCAAACAAACCATTTAATTTCAAGGAAATATTAAACCCTTTAAAAGTTAATTTTTTAAGAGATAACCTACAATTTGTGGAACTGAATTTTTTTTATGTAAAAAATAATGAAATAGTTTTGCAATTTTCAGTAAAAAGTGAGAATTTTTATAAATTTTAACTATCTCTGACGAAAAATTTATAAAAAAAAAAAAATGCTGATACAATAATGAAAAATTGTGTGACCGATATTTGTCATCAATGTATAAATATAGAAAAAGTAGCTCTTAATTAATTAAAAAAAAGGATACCTAATTAAAACTGAAAATAAAATTTGATACGACCCATCCGTGTATATAATCAAGGGATAATTAACTTACGTCTAAATACGTCAATTAATTAATTTTTTTAAATTTGATTTATTTATTTTTTTTTTAATTCTTAATTAACAATTAAAAGCATAGAGACAGTTTTATCCATATACTGTGTCATTATAGAAATTCGTAATTGGAAAATTCGAAATGTATTAAGGGGAAATATCACCTTGTATTAATTAAGAACTGGTTTTTAGATAACTGTAATAGTAAATGGATAGATGTCGTGCCTGAAGATGGACGCATAGGTACACCGAAACTGGTACCAATTTTCAAATAAAAAATATTCTTTTCGTTCTTAATAATTTTTATCCTGATAACTCCAAAATTCCTTTTTCATTCAAAAATTCAAGGATTATGTTCTTTCAAGTCTGTTTAAAAGGATTCACAGTATTTCAAAGGAATAAGGTAATGAAAAACGTTATTGCCCAAGCTGAGAGATTCCAAAGTGTTAGACGCAACGGAATAGCGTTTTTAAACGTTTTCAGAAATTGGATTCAGAACGGATGTAACAATTTTTATGTATACAAAACAGAAAATCAATAAATTCCCGGAATATGTTATTATTCTTTTTTTTTAAATAAATTGAAATTTTTAAACACAAAATAATATTAACTTTGAATAAAGTATCTGCACATAGTTTATCATCAATAAAAATTTATCGATTATAAATTTTTAATATACAAAAAAGCTATTTTTGTTATAAATAAAAGCTCACATAGTGTTCGATTAAAATTAACAATTCATAAATTATATAATATTAACAAACAAAATATAATCTATTAATTCGATGAATAATTTTATAAACAATGATGTAAAAATTTATGTAATTTGACCACATTTGTTTAGTATTATTATTAACATTTTATTTTATTATAATGAATTTTATGAACTAAATATCATATGTATTTAAAAAACAATGCATGTTACTATTTGTTTATTAAAGTTGTGAATATCATATTTTTTGTAAGCGATTTAAAAGTATTATCAGACTTTTTTGAATTATTTTAATCAGTCCTGTTATTTTAATATGTGTAACAAAATATTTTATGAACGTGAACTTAAATTATGTATGTACCAATTTTTTTTTTCTTGCTAAATTTTGAAAGTTTACAGCGTGGAATACTCAAAGGAATTTGGGGAACGTGGTCTAATCAATAATTAATCCATCAAAAGAGGAGTAAAATGGTATTTGCTACCAAAATGGAAAAATTCCTTTTTGAAACCTATATGTAATTAGGTGTATGACAGATTTCGAAAGAGGGTTTTAAAATATTCCAAATGACTTAAATATAATCCCAGTTTCAAGAAAAAAAAGAGTTTTTTTCTATTTAATTGAATTTTGGTGCGAAAACACTTAGTCATGTGTCAGTGACGTAACATCACGAACCAATTCGCCTTTTATGTTTTATAATTATGTAGTAGGTATAGTCATTATTGTCGTATCCATGACATTAAATTTTATATATATATATTTAGTGTTGATCTATCATTAATTACCCTAATTTTTAATTTAATAAAAATAGAATAAGATTTTGTTATAGCTAATATCACAAATTTACCAAGAATAGACTCGTTTATGGTAGCAAACTTTGTTACTTTAAATCCCAAAAACTAAAATGTGAGTATCTTTTTTAAAAGACACCTTTTTTGCAATATTAAATCTTTCGTGCTGTGACGTCACATGCCCAAAAAAATTGTTTTAATCATTTCAGCCGCTAATTCCAAATTCGTAATTTTTATTTTTATAAAATTATTATAAATATAGTTAATCATTATTACTGAATCATATGCTATGTTATTCACTATATTTTACTATGAAATGCTACATCAGTCAAATACTCAATTCCTTCCAAAATTCATCATTTTATCATTTTATTTACCGTTTTTAAGGCACTGAAAAAATTCAGTGGCCTTGGTGACGTCATTAAATAAAAAAAATAACTTATTTTGAAATCTGTCTTTATAGACGTAATTTGGATAGGGTCGTTGATTGAAATAGGACAATACAGAAGTGAACTCTTCACTTTTGCTATCAAAATGACAAAATTTCTTATAGAAATACGGCTAATAAGATATAAATGTTTTCCCTAGTGATTCGAAATATCTATCTAGTTTCTAGGTAGAAATAAAATGAACGACTTCGGAAACTTATAATTTTCAAGGCATTAAATACTTTCAATAAGCTCGGTGACGTATTCAGATAAACCGCAATGAAATTTGGGCCACCCTGTATCCGAACTTGATGCTAGCAAGACCAAAACTATAACGATCTAACGTTTTAGTCTTAATCATATATTTGAGGATTTATGTCATTGGATGAGATGGTCTACTCGCACTTGATCACTTTGTAGTTAATATTCGGTGACAGTGGGATATTTGTAAAAACTGCTGTCACTTCGACAGAATGTAAATGGTTTAGATAATCATATTATTAATAAATTTAACAAGGTTAACTTTAATATTAAATAAAAACAAGAAATATTTTATTCCAAAAACTATGAAAAATTGAAAACGTATGTTTAAGACGTACTTGCCGACTTCTTTTCGATCGAACTCACGACTTTTCAATTCAATTCAGCTAGCATGCTTTGGTCATTTGGCTGATTCATTCCAATCAGTTTTATAAAATTTTATCCATACATTATTAATTAATTATACAAATTAAATAAACAATTAATGAACGTAATTAATAATTGTCACATTAACAGAATTCCATAATACGACCACCCCCCACTACTCTAACAACATTCATGATTGAAACGATAAAATTATTCCAACTTTGGTAGAAAGAAATAAGTTTCCCAACAAAATTTCCGCATTTGAACTAGACTGTATAACTTAAAGGTAGATAAACGCCCCCGGAATGGGGGCGGGGGTGGGGGGTGCTGGAAGATAACCTTGTGGAAAAAGTGAATAGACGACGCAACGCGGCCGGGGGGGAGTAAAGCGGCATTGATTTACATACTTGATAAGATAACAGACAACATAGATAGAAGTTTTGCCGCTGTATTGTTATACAACTAGTTGACTGATGTACCAGTGGTGGCTGCAGGGGGCAATGGGACGGGGAGAGGGTAGCAGGGGGAAAAGGAGCAAGGGGCGCCGGAGGTTCTTATGTGTTTGTAATGTCTACTTGTTTCAAATTTAAATACATAAGGAGTACTAGGTACCATCCATGTTATATATTATGTTAATTTATGTAAGTATAGGAATGAGTTTTAATAGTTACACAAATTTTGTTCAACTAAAAAGGTTTAGTTATATGTAATTATAATAAGTAGTTTATGTTTGAACCGTTTTGGACGGATAGTAAGTCTTACAGTAAACTGATTACAGAAGAAATTTGTTCATGAGAAAGTTTGATTCGGTTGATTTCTTATCAAAAGTTTCCGGGCAACTTTGATACAACTCACTCAGTTATGTTAAAATGTTTTCAATCGAAGTAAAAGCTCATACTTTAAAGAAGCAAATAGATTGTTTTTGTGTGAATTTTTAATTTGTCTACCATAAAATGGATTACCGTAAATGGAAATTGTGGTTTTGGCAACTTGTTCACCATTTTTTGAAAGTTCATTTTTTAGCTTAATTTTGTCGGAACATCCTAAAATGTACGTGAATTCCTATTCACCCCACTGTTGAGACTAATAAGAACGAATGGGGATATATTATTATTAGATAATATTATTAGCTGATAAGCTAAAGCCACTTGCACTGTTTTGCTACTAATTTTTTAGACTTAATATTTTCTTTTATAATCTAACAAAATTAGAAAAGGCCAATGAACACTATTATATTATACTATTAGACAAAGCCTAAATCAAATTTGTAGGCATTTTTCTTGAAGTAAGTAACGGGGTGAGATTTAAGGAATGTAATATAATGTCAATTTTTGAGCAAATGCCACTATAATTATTGCAGGACATAATTTGTATACGTACGTATTTTCAAAATAAAGCGAATACCACTTTCTTTCTTTCAAAATTTTGCAATTTCTTCTCCAAAAAGTAAAATTTTATTATCAGTATTATATCTTGACAATAAGTCTTTGAAAGCGTTACTACGGATACCACTGGTTTATTGTATTGGTTACTATGTTACAGAATACTATTAGGTCGGAATTTGGTCGTATGTGGCTGCCTCAGTTATACATTTATATAATTAGTCTATATAGTATAATGTATAATATGTTTATTGGTCTGTGACCTAGAGCTATTCTCCTTCTTATAACTGAGGTATTAGTTTTTCTCGTACTGACATCTATAACTGATATTGCATCCAGTCTAAATTCAGTGTCATTGACTAGAAAGAAATTAAATAACATCGATAAGTGAGGAAAATCTCTATGAGTGAGAAAAAAATTCCGACCTTTTGAATTTTTGTTTAATCAGGTTTGGCTGTACCTACCAGAATTTTGGTTCGTCCGTAAAATAGATGAGTTTGAGATTTTTTTTAAATACATAATATAGAGTTAGCAACTTAACCGTAATTTTTGACAAAAAGCGACCACGAGCGTTCTAGTGGCTGATTTTTCTTTTAATCAATTCAAAATTTAAAAAGGAATTATGTTTACCAAATGCCGGCGTCACTGTGAAAAGTTGAAATTAATGAAAGTAATAGGTAAGATACACGTATAAATTTTGTATTTGTAGTATTCTCGAAGCACACTTGATATATAGAGAGAAAAAACTATTGACAAATATGATATTTTAGAATGAATACGTAGACTAAAATCAAACATTTATAAGAATACTTGTCAAATTATTTATTTTTATCAATTTTTAGCATTGAAACCGTGGTTTAATCAAAAAATAGTATTTTAATTTTATATTTTATTTTAAATTCTGCATCGATTAAAAAAAAACAAATCAACCACTAGAACGCTCGTGATCACTTTTTCAATTTCTAAGCATATTTTTAAGGGTAAGTTCCTAGCCTAATATGTTGACATGATTTTAGGAAAATTGAAAATCATTTAATTTTTCTGTACCGATTTTTAATTCAGTTCAATGAATACCTGAAGATGGTTGAATCAACTGAAAATTAATTTCTAGTAGTATCTATATTACAGTTTTAAGTGACAATTTACAAATTAAATGTTTCACGAAAATTATTATGGATTTTCAAAAAAAGTCAAAAATTAAGGTTTCGAAATTTTTTATGTAGAGCTCTAAAAAACTATTTCCAACCAACTGAATTGGAAACACATCTAACTAAATTAATATTTTACATGTATGTATATCATATTGTTCATTTAATAATAAAACCATCATTATACAAAAATATTAGCTTCGGTTTGTTCGGTTTTATTACACGCTACGAAAAAAAAACAGGAAAAAAAAATCGAAAAAAAGGCACTAAACCATCGAACCGCGTTAACCGCGCTCCCATAACGACCACACCATGTGATAACCGACCATTACAATAAAAAGGCATAAAATAGCAAAAATATATTAGTTTCATAAATCAAAAGAGGCAAACTACTAAGGCAACATCAGTTGTATCTAGAAGAAGGCTTGCTTTTGTATGTACAGGGACTTTCATAAAGTTCGTCCCCGCGGATGGGAAAAATGATTTTTTGAAAATTTTTTCGTACTGGAGTATACTTTGCTAACTATTTGGTGAGAAACTGGGAAAATTCTAACTGAAAAATATTAATAATTTGACAAGTATACCCCATTTCAAATACAATTGAGCATGAGTCATCGTTTAAGAAAATTAAATAATTCTTATACTTATTCGAAACAAATCAATATTCTATTCTTTTCTAAAAACAAACTACAAATTTAAAATATACGCATTTGCAACAATGTAGCTAAGAAAACGGGAATTCCCTTAATTCGTAAGTGATGAACCATGCTTAAATTTAAGTGAAATAGATATTACTAATTACTTTCTCGTGAAATTTTTAGTTTTCATTGGTTAAATACAGTATTTTACAAAAAGTAGGACCTAAAGATTCATTTTACCAAAATATAACATCAAGTAACCAAAAATTCAAAGTTTGTAGTCGCAAACTGGAATGTTTTCAAATTTTTTATTTTCTACAGAAACCCCTTGATAGTAATGGTTGATTTTATGAATAAATACATATAAAAGATTGGTATAATTTTTATTTTGTAAGAATTCATACAATTGTTTTGAATTTAACGCCATTTGAAGTCGTATTTTAGAAAAGTGGGTTTCTAGGCTTTACTTTTACAGACTATTATATTTAATACATCGAAAAAACTCGACTTAATTTTTATATAATGTCAAAATTTCAGGACGAAATAGTCATACACAATCAATGAAATAAGGAATAAGAAATAAGAAATAAGGAATAAGAAGTATGCCATCTAGTGATGTTGAATGGAACTTTAACGTAACTACCCATAGGTATAAGTATTTAGGTATTTTTGTACATCAAAATTCATGAAAAAATAACGTTCGTGACGACTTTTTTTGTCACTAAAGTGAAAAAAATCACGAATTTTGACTACAAAAGTACCTAGATATTAGTGATGAGCAAATGCAAGACCAAGACCAAGACTTGGCAGTCTTGGTCTTGGTCTTGTTCTTGCATTAAGAATCTTGGTCTTGGTCTTGCTAGAGCAGTTTGAGTCTTGGTCTTGGTCTTGGTCTTGCAAAATGCAGTCTTGGTCTTGGTCTTGGTCTTGGTATTGCTAAAGAATCTTGCACTTTCTTGCATTTTTTTAATAGCGAATTTTTTCCTTCTAAAATCAGAATTTTCTCTTTACGGTATTAATTATACTTTTAAACTATTTAAATAATTTAGCAAGAGTCTTGCCTTTTTCTTGCTATAGTCTTGGTCTTGCTCACTTGAGTCTTGGTATTGGTCTTGCAGCCATACTTATAGTCTTGGTCTTGGTCTTGGTCTTGCAAAATGCAGTCTTGGTCTTGGTCTTGGTCTTGCAAAAAATGCAAGACCAAGACAAGACTGCAAGACCAAGACTAATTTTGCTCATCACTACTAGATATTTATATCTATGAGCAGTTACATTAAAGTTCCACTCAACGTCACTAGATGACATAATTTCTTATTCCTTATTTCTTATTTCTTATTCCTTATTTCATTGATTGTGTAGACACCCTAATTTTCAAATTATTACGATTTTTCAAATCTTACACTTTCGAAATTTCTAATTTCTCATCAAATAATAATTTTTAAAATCAATATAGTAAAAAGTTTCCCATTTGATACGAACTTTATGAAAGACACTGTATAAATATACATATATATGAAAAATCTCTGTGTATATACAATACACTTATATATAAAACATTTTGTATATAATATTTTCCTATATAATAGCTAATAAATGGGGTAATATCTCTAAACAAAAGCATAATAGATCATAAAAAGGCACCAAAAATGAAAACAAGCTAATAATAACAAATGAACGCATACAAGAGACAAGGATGCATATAGGAGAATACGTTATACGTTTGTATCAACGAACTGGAAGGTATAGTATGAGTTAGTATAAGTATTTGAGTAGAGTATAAAGTATGTAAGTACTTTGTTTTATAAGTATCGTAGTAGTATTATTTATTGGTTTGTGATTTTTTTTTTGTTTTTTACTTTTGTTTTATTTTCTTCATTTTTTTTTTTTTATTATTTCTACTGTACCATAAAAATTGATTTAATTTGCTTTAAACTGAGAATATATAGTAGAAGAAAATATAATATTAGTCGTTAGTGTATTTTTCAGTTACAGGAGCACTTTTTTAACTCACTGTGTTGTGTTTGAGAGAGATATTTCAATTTGCAACTACAGTAAAAACTCGATAATTCGTCATTCCCAGGACTAAAGGGATGATGACTTACAGAAATACACGAACTATAGAATAGATCTAAAAATAGAAAAAAGAAATACAGTACCGATTAGTTAGAAAAATGTAAAATTTTTAAAGTGTAATACCTGATATCGGAACCTACCGTATAAAAATTGCTATAACTTTATAAACTTTCAAACAAAGAAATTCGAATTTTAAAAATTCTACAGGGTGTAAAGAAAATAACTTTCGTCCTTTTGAGGAGTGACTAATTGCATCCTGTAGAGCTGTAGACCACAAAAACCACAGGAATTTTTTCGGAATTGACAGTTTGGGAAAAACGTAAATTAACTGGCTACATGATGTTTCAAAATTTTTCTAAGTACGGCCTTGTTTAAATTATGCATAAATATCTTTTTAATATCAAAGGTAGAAAATAATTTTATTGACTAAAATTGAATAAAATTTTGTAAACATATGTTTAGGTCGTAAACGTGTTTCCCAGATGTTTCTTTAAAAACAAAAAATTTATCTTACAAAGATGAGATGGTCAGAACCGTATTGAAGAATCTTTTAGGGGACGCTTTTTTGACCCATATTTAGTATCAAATTTTTTCTGTTAAAAAACAGTTTTCGTCCAAATTTTCAGGGCTGGGAAAAATGGTTCATAGAAACTATTTAAAATAGAAAATGGAAAGTGGTTTTCAAAAATGCATTTAAAATACAAAATGGAAAATGGTTTTGCTGAACATATTTAAAATTGAAAATGGAAAATAGTTATTTAAAATGGATTATAAAATGCAAAATGTTTTTGTACATGAAATTTATTCCATAATTTTTTTATCATTATTTATATTAATTTAAAAAAAAAGTTAAGAAAATATCAAACGTACTAAATTAAATAAAGCCAGTCTTGAGAAAATTTTGTAAAGTTTGTATGATATGAAAACGAAACTTAACTCTTCAAATATTGTTACTTAAAAATATTGTAAAATTTTATTCGGCCTTGACGTATTCAAACATTGACTACGCTATGACTCTTCTAAATAAAATTATGAAAATCATCTAATCGAAATTCAAAAAAACATTTCTTTTCGACGTGTCTTAAAGATAGTAGTACATAACTTGAGTCAGAAAAGTTTGATTTAACAAATTTAACTCAAGTGACATTGCAACTCGAGTTATAAAAAATTTAAGTCAATTAAATCAACTTACATTTAATTTACAATTTGTTAGACTTCAAATCGTTCAATTCAAGTTCTATAATTAATATTGTATACACATAAATTTGAATAAATCTACATGCATTTTCATTTTAAATGTAAAATGGATTCAAATTTACATTTTAAATACAAAATGGAAAATGGTTTGACCGAACTTATTTAAAATATAAAATGCAAAATTCCATTTTATATTTTAAATACATATTTAAAATGAAATCATTTTAAATAGTTCCCAGCCCTGCAAATTTTCGCCAGTGTTTTCGTAGCGAAATTTATATAGTATTCATCCTGTATAGACTAGAAGACTGCCTTAAAATAATTTCTAATTCATGTTTTTCGATTGTAAAATTTCTAGAATCAAAATATACTTGCACAAAACATTCAGAATTATTTCACAACTTTAAATAACAAAATTGAACTGAATCCAAAAAACTAATTTATATTATAATAGCGAACAAGACCAACGCCGGCAGATGAACTTTAAATTGTTAGTTAATAATAATAATAATAGAGGTCGCGACAATTGAGAATTATGAGCGCTCACACAAAATATATAATAATAAAATTGTAATTATTACGTGAGCCTATTGGGAATTGTTTAAATAATACCGTTGTGAATAATTTTATTACAATAATTCCTCTACGAACTAACTTCCGTTGTTGTTGGTTAGTTATAAAGTAAACGGTAAAGTGAATTAACCGTGAGTCAATGTGAGTCAAATGGAGTCGAGTGAATTGGTGGAATGATGGTGGTTATACATATATATATATATATATATATATATATATATATATATATATATATATATATATATATATATATATATATATATATATATATATATATATATATTAGTTTGGCACTAAATTTATTATCCAGTATTATTTTACGTATTTAGAGAAGTTTTACTTTATACTCCCGTAAGGCGCTATTCGTTATGAAATATGTATGTATATGTAATTAAACGGAATTAAGGAGGGGGTAAGGTTAATTCGTACCACAGATGGGACAGATCACGCCTACCTATAAAAAAGTGAACTCTTAAAGTTGCAATAAGTAGCAATTTATACCACTACTACTTTAGTCTGTTACTGACTGCCGCCGTGGTGTTCACGTCAAAATAAAAATCATGAGCTGGTCTAGTGGTTAGCAACTCTGCTCTTGACTGATAAGATCGTGAGTTCGGAACCGGCCGGAGGAGATACATCATCATCAAACTACCATACCGCACCAATCATCTATAGCACATCAACACCAAAAGCAATAGTACAACATATACCAAACGATGCATATCACCTTAGTTGTGGCGCATCTAAACAATAAAAAAAAAAAAAAAAAATCATGTTTTTTTAATCAACTCGTGAAATTTAAACAGAAAAAAATATGAAGTGTGTCGTATTTAAGTGTAAAAATTCTATTGAATAAAAAATTTCTCAAAATAAAAAGATATTTTTCTTAAAATAAATAAATTTATTTTTAAATGTTGATTAGTTGTCAAATATGTCGGCCATCATAGTATATAGTGTATGTATGCGAACTGCATATATCATCATCAAAATATATTACTAACACATTGGTATATTCGTGTCCATACATCGTGTGTTGTGATTGTATGTGTGCTGTGGCCTGTGTTACGTCAATCATTGATTACAGTGGGAACAGTTTGGTAGACATTCTCGTTTGACCCCTTGATTCGTACAAAAAAGGCATGTTTTGGTTATTTTTTTTTTTTGACGACACAGTTAAAATCTCTTTATTAAAGCCACAGTGGTACATCAAAGTATGACATTCGAAGAATATTGTATAAAATTTTCACGAAGAAATATTAAAAAATACAGTAATGGCAGCAATTATTCGAACGTGTCGCGGAAAAAAGTAGAATTGCGGTGCCCCTCATCACTTGATGCTGGATCATCCGAAATAAAAAAAAAATTAGTTCACTCGTTAGATAATAGTTTTTCTCAGGTAACGCTGAGAAGGTTTTTCGAAATTTCAATTTTTTACGTTTTTGGAACACTTAGAAAGGGAAAGGAGGATTTTTTGCGAAAAAAATCGGATAATTTGTTATTGTAAAATAATAATTGTTAACAAATTTGAAAAAAAACTCTCCAGCGTTACCTCGTAAATTATGTACAGAAATAGTGTTCAAAATTTCAAAAGGATCGGTGCTATAGTTTTGAAATTATGCGGGGCACCGATTTTGAAAACGTTAGCTGTGGGGAAAACGCTTTAAAGTTCTGAACATTTAAAAATTCTTGTATAAAACCTATATAGAACACTTCCTGCTAAACTAAATATTGTACCCTACGCTGACAAAATATACCGTACAGGTATAAACACGTTTGTACTTGCATTGAAATTTCTATAATACAACACAGAGAGAAAGATATATAGAGAGCGAAACATCTGTCAGGTAACAACAAAAATGCTTATAACTTCGTCAATTTTGCTCCAATCAACTTAAAATTTTGAGACAATATTCTTGAGATAGATATTATGCATTCAGTTAAAAAAATAAAAAAAATGCAAAAAAAAAATTATTTTAATACTTTACCCCGCCCTTAAAAGGAATACAATTTGGGTAGAAATATCAAAAAAATTTTTTTTTCACAAAATACATTTTAAGGTACCATCACAGTGTGATCGGTTGAAAAATATTGATTATTTTTCCGCCGATCACATTGTGATGGTACCTTAAGGATTTTCAGCACGTTTTAGATAAACATTAGATCTGTCCTAAAATTTAGAAATAGTATTTTATTCAACTCGAGGATCGTAAGTGTTATTTTCATGGTCTTGGATACAGTTTGAGAATTTGAAAATTCTCATTCGGAACCCTGATTGTATGAGAAGAGTCCGAAGAGTCCTTATGCATTCTCCAAAAATCGTCAAGTACATGTTTGATACGTATTAAATCACAATCTAAGTTTTCTGTTTTCTATACCGGGTTTATTTTTAAGGTTTTTATTTTTTGTACTATTTAACCCGAACAATAAGTTACAAGAGAAAAGGAGAAGAAAAGATTCGATCAAAACCCCAAATTTTTGACCTCAATTTATTGTTAACATCGTAACTCGCAAGAATCTATATAAAAAATTTTAAGAATTTGATTACGTCATCATATACACACAAAAAAAAAATTGTGTACTTAAGATGACGGGTGGTAGATCTCTCTTATCAAATTCTTTAAACTTCTCCTTTTGCAATACTTCTCCCCCCAAGAAACAGAAGTAGGTGACAATGTAGTAGTCTTTTGTTCGGGTATACTCGACCTGTACAACCGAATGTACACGAACGTCATTCTCTTACGTTTGTGCACTACTTTTTCTGTCGGATATATTCATATTAAAAAAAAAAGTTTTTTTTTTTTTTTTTTTTTTTTTTTTTTTTATAAATTTTGAA
Organism: Brachynemurus nebulosus; assembly: GCA_035578155.1. Lineage (NCBI taxonomy): Eukaryota > Metazoa > Arthropoda > Insecta > Neuroptera > Myrmeleontidae > Brachynemurus > Brachynemurus nebulosus. The sequence continues at coordinate 76,762,079 of JAPWDM010000002.1, read as the reverse complement.
TGTTATTAAGAAAATGCGATTACCATCTTGAAACAATCAGATATTGTTAATAACATTAAGAATGTACGCGCTTGTCAATCACATTATAGATATTTACATAAAAAAGATCAAATTTACATTTCCAAATAATCCTACCTACAGTGGAGCTTCACTAAAGTTAAGAAAAATTTGATAAGCTTTAGTGAAACTTTAGTGAACCAGATTGAGATCAGTGGCGGTCATTTAATACATGATCGGGACTAAATAATAATTTAAATCATAGGTGACATACAAGAGCAAACTATATATTTAATAATTTGGATTCCACTGGATTAATTGGATTTTATACTAATGTATAAATTTCATTAAAAATATTTCTGTTAGAAAGTTCTTTTTTTGTCCCTTGAACGAACAATTGACAAATACCGTATCTATTTTTCAATCTACATAAAAAGCTACGATTTGCTTTGGATTAACCAAATTCTCCGAATTGGTTATCTGGTATTCAAGTATTTTGATATTTATTATTTAAATTTATTTATTATATTAAGTGAAGAACTGAATTGAGTGAGTAGCCTTCAATCAAATCACTTACTTTGTTTATATCTGAAAAAAAAATTTCAAAATTCTGGAATTCAAAATTATCAAATTCTTTTTGGATAGAGAAATATTTTTATTACAAAACACCACTGATTTTTTTAGGTTTTTATGTTTTAAGATTTTATAATTTATGACTTTATAGTTCAGCTCATAACCAATCTTTAGTTATGTCATGAAAAACATGTAACTAATATTATTTCGCTTTGTTTTTGTAATATTGTTTGATTCTTCACTTTGAATAAACAAAATTAGTAACAGTTGTGAACTTGAAGTTACAAACGAAGTTCTAAAATTCAACTGAGAAAAGTTTAAATTTGAATACTCTTATAACATCCAAACCAGTTTCTTCAAATCATACTATAGGTAATTATTTTTTTTACTACGCATATAGTTTTATAGAATTTGTAATATCCTTCTCTTAAAAATTTATAATGTAGGTAATAATATTTTTTTTTTCTATTGCTATAAAATCGTCTTAACTTTAGTGAGAAAAATGTGACGTCACTTAACAAAACTGATGTTAACTTTAATGAAGCTCCACTGTAGTAGAATGGTTGATTTAATACCTATTACGCAAACGCATACTATGCGTGTGGTGTTGTTGTAGTATGTTTTTCATCAGAATATATCTCTCTCTCATACTTTACCTCATTTTCTTTCTCTTTATCCAAATAAATAAGAACATTTGTGCACAGAAGGAAAAAGTTGATTCTCATTTTTTGCAATATATCAATCACGCGATATGACATTTTGTCATTTTAATCAAGTTTCGGTTTTGTTGTTTAAAAGAAACCAAATTTTGTCAACTTTTAACGTGGCAATAAACAAGATACTGTGGGATCGAGTAATTAGTATTTTGATTATATAAAAATTTTTTTAGGCCACAGTATTATATAGAATTAAATAGAGTGCTACCCAATAGTTTGTATACATGCCACCACTGTAAAAAAAACGCCTATGGATATTTTTGATTCAACTTAAAAAATGACCCATCATATATAGAGGTGTCCCTAATATAATTTTCAACATGTTGTCTTCAACTTTACAAAATTGCATGTAATTTAGGAACAACAGTTTAGAAATTATAGTACTCAAAATTTGTTTTCCTTCTAGTATTTTCTTACCGGAAAGAGTGGTAGTACTTTTGTAGTAGCACTTAAAAAACTGTGGCAGTACTCAAAAAATTAGCGAGCAAAGAAAACAACTCTGAATATGGTGAAAAAATTTTTAATTTTGTCAAATTTTCACTTAATTTTCGGTCGATAAAACCATCATCAGGTGAAATTTGAACTGAACAGAATTCAGTTTGGATAAAAGAATATATTATATAAATTGAAGACAATAAATGGACTGGTTAAGAAATGGGAAAAACCCAGAAGAGAGGTAAACAAATACACGTGTACCGGAAACAAGTGGCAAATTACGAATTTGATGCTAAACGAGTTTTAGGTAGACAGCAAATGATGGACGCGGAGATTAAATAATGAATATTATGAAAGATTTTTAAATTTAACTTGAATAATAATTGTAAAATTGAATTCTGTTTGAATTTCTGATTTGAAAATTTGATAAAAATAAAAATTTTTTCACCATAATCAATATGGATGCTCACAAAGTAAAATTCTCTACAATTAATTATGTGAAAACAACTCTCATAGTAGCTTGACCTAGTTTCCAAACCTCGTGACCCCGAAATTAACGCGAAACACATTTTTTTGGGACGACTCGCATAGAAAGTGTGTATGTGTATTCTGCAATCAATTGTTTCTGTGACGTCTCAAACATCTTTCGTGACGCCCACTTTGACAATTACTCAGATATATTATATAACCCCTCAAAAATTCGATAATGGTTATATTTCTCTTCCTGAACACTTTTTGACGTATAGTTTTCCTGTAGCTGTAGATTCTAACAATGAAGAAAAAAGTCCCTTTCTAATCTCGTTAATCAAATTCCAAGTCCAGAGAGTTCATAAACGCCCAGCCTTTGAACTTTGATCGTACAAACATTTTTTTTTTTATTGTATACAGGTTTTAATCTGGCTCGCTGTGGGGCCTAATTTGGTACCCATATTGTTCTACAAAAACTAAATTAAACACGTTCCCCCGCAGTTTTTCCCTCCCCTTACCAACTCAATATTCCGATTGAATTCAAATATATTGTGCAATATAATATATTAACATACGAAATAGATCTTTATTAAATGAACTAACTAACCAGTTTAATGCATGAAATGGATGATTAGACACAATGAATATGACTTATATATACCGTATACCGCTATTGTACCGTTGTGCTAACTTGTGCCGTTTGCCTGGCTGATCTTTACCGGACCAATATCGTATATAAACCAATAATAATACTGTGCATCGTTGAATACATATATAATGTACATATTAGTCGTATGTTATTCTATATGACTGCGTAATTTGCACATCATACATTACCTTCAGTAATTATCTAGTACATACATACGATTTCTATGGACAATATACCCTATTATGTTATGTATCTATACAGGGTGTAAAGTATATAATTCTCGCTACGAAAACAGTGGGTAGATCTCACCTATGTAATTAATATTTGCCAATAAATTTGAACCAAAACTGTTTTTTTTTATAGAAAAAATTTGATACAAAATTTGGGTCAAAAAAGGGACCATTAAAAAATTTTTTTTATCCGGCTCTGACCATCTCATCTCTGTAAGGTAAATTTTCTGTTTTTAAAAAAAAAAAACATCTGGGAAACACGTTTACGACCTAAACATGTTTACAAAATTTTATTGAATTTTAGTCAATAAAATTATTTTATACCTTTGATATTAAAAAGGTATTTATGCATAATTTAGACGGCTGTACTTTGAAACATCATGTAGCCAGTTAATTTGCGATTTTTTCAAACTGTTAATTTCGAAAAAAATTCCTGTGGTCTTAGTGTCTACAGGGTGCAATGAGTCACCCCTCAAAAGGATGAGAGTTATTTTTTTTACACCCTGTATACGATTGGTGTGTATAGGGTACTAATACAATCCGAAATACTTACACCGAACTTCAGTTTTTATACCATCTTCAGGTAAGATACAAATTATTCATTTGGGTAGTGTAACCAATTTTCTGTTCCATTTCAATCAATTAAACTGTTCCTTTACGAGCTAACTTTCGAGTAATTAATTCATCATCAGGTGTGACACAACTACGGACAGTTCCTTTCCGGACTGTCTGTTAAGTGTTTATCAGCGGGAGTCATGTATAAAATATACAAAATCTGATGTAACAGATACGGGGCCCAACGCGAGGCTGGGGTAGCCTGGGTTGTAGCCCCGGGGCCCATAATTGTCGGTAAGGGACCTGAGAAAAATAAAAAAAGAGCTTTTTTTGCTTATTATTTTTTTAGGAAAGAAAAATATGATTTATTCTCGGTGCCCGCCATTTTTTTCCGCGGCCCTTCCTGAACAGGTTGATAGGGAAAAAGGTGCTGTAGGTTGTCGACTAATTCAAATAGAATACAAAAACCATTAAATTGCGAGAAAATTCCAAGAAATTGCGCAATATTGTATCCGGCATTAGATCTCAGTTGAAATAACCAGTACCTACATAATTTGAAAAATTATTTTTTTATAACGTAAAAGCCCCTATTATGGAACGGTATCTAATACTGGAACAGTTTTGACATTTACATATTAATGAAGTTATTTCTGAAAGAAATGTCTGATAACAAAAATTATTATTATTACTTAATTAAAGAAATAAATATATGTAAATGTCAAAACTGTTCCAGTATTAGATACCGTTCCATAATGGGGGCTTTTACGTTACTCCTGAAATTACTGCTAAAAAAAATTATACCTAAGATAGACAAATGAAAAATTGGTTTTAAACATATCTTTTAAATTATCTTTTCTTTTTTTTCTTTTTGGTTTTAAGAATATACTCAAAAAATTAACTTATAATATTGCAATACACACAATATTGATAAATCCTAATCTCTAGGAGTGTTTCGAACCATTGGCCACCAGTATATTGACAAGAAACGTCACTCCTGAACCGTCGCAACACCAATAGTCCAATCGTGCAATGACGATTGAATCAGTGAGGGCTCCACTATAATATATATGTTACTGGTATGTGACGTATTTGAATGGGCGGTACATTTAAATATATTCTGATTTAAATTAATTTTTTTTTGATGAGTTTTTTGTGGTCCATTTAAATATTATAAAGGTGCTCTTTTTAGTGGGTAAACATACCAACATAGTTTTAAGTTTTGTTGATTTTAGGTAAATAGAAGCAATTATAGATTAAAAGTTTTATCATCAAAAGAACATTATATAATTTAGAGGTAATTTCTACGTCAAACAAAATTAATATTACACATCCACACACACATACATAAATAAACAAAGCTTAGAACTTTTACGTATACTATCAAAAAGGACATGGGCTCTGATGTTAATCAACAAACAATTTTAAACTAATTTCGGGTTTTAATCATATAAAGGGGACTTATACAATCAAATTTTATGCAGGTAGGTAATACAGCTGAACCTTTTTTTATGCGGTTTTTCAAAAAAAAAATAGTCGTTCAATTGCATAATTTGAATCAAAAGCAAGAGAAAGTAAGAAACTTAAACCTTAACTATAACAACTTTCTTTAAAAAAATTAATTTTTAATGGTTTTTAAGCATTTAATCAGTACATTGCATAAGAATATAAGTTATTGCAACATTTTTTAATCTTTTAAAGATGTATTTTTCACAATTTTCATAACATTATAAAAATGAAATAAAATGTTCCCACGTGTAAATTAATGCTTTATCTAGTTTGGAAGAGCAACTTCTCCGGGAAATTGTGTGGTTTTGAGCGTTTTGAGTTATGCATTTTCGATGAAACTTTTTTTATGCGGTCTCGATCCACCCCATAAAAAAAGTATTTTTTACAATCTAGATCGAACTCTACTTTTTATAGCTATTTATGATATTTTTAAAAGCTTTTATTGAACTTGCTATGTTAGTATGTTGGTTTAGATCAAATCTTGGAATCAAAATTTAGACAGGTTCTAATTGAGCTAGAGGTTTCAAATTTTGCATACCTATCTAACCTTTATGACAATGCAATATTGTATAATTATTTTTGCCCTAAATTGCCCCAAACCAAAATTTTTGATTTTTAGTCCTGTGCAATTTTTTGACATTTCGAATTGAAATTCTTTTGTTTCCACAGTTATGTTTGATTATAAAATTACTTCTTTATTTTTTTTTTTAAATTAATTGTGATCTGGCTAAAATGTAGAAAATAAATTAAAGTAAAAAAAATGTTTTTTTAAAAAAAAGCTTTTATTTAAAAATGGGCTTTTATTTAACACTTATATCCAAAACATCCAAAACAGAAATAATTAATGATAACGCCTCAAGCTTTTATAAATTATGTTGCATATTGCTTCAAACTTCACTCAAAAGTTATTTTATTTTTTTAACTCAATTTTAAATAAAAGCTTTTTTTTTAAAAACATTTTTTTTACTTTAATTTTTGAATATATATTTTTTGGTGCGATTTTTTTTATGCGGTCCCTATCCACCGCACAAAGAAAAGTTTACCTGTACACAACTTACCTGTGTATTAACTTGGACACTAGTATTGAAAATTTAATTAAATCATATTAACTATTTATTATTGATATGTACAATATATTCAATTAGAAATTATGTGATGCTATGATTAAGTTATGAACTTTTGATTGTAACTGGAGGTAATAATATATTCATTAAATGTATATCTAACGTGTTCATTTGAATATATTCATATGCAAATTTTCATTGTAGACATAGGCGCGACAATCCATTATTTCATACAGATCGGTGGACAAATTTTTTAATATTTTTTTTATTTCTATAGTTGAAATAATAATGGACGAATAGGTTGACAAATTTTGAATACAGTGTTTGATATGTTGCGTGAGAGTGCAATGAAATCTGTAATGGTTGTACGGTGAAATAAACACTGCTAGTTGAGCATTACCAAGTGATTAATATTTTTTTACTGTTCAAATTATTTAATTTATTCACAATATTCTTGATGTCTTATTTTGTATTGTTTATAAACTTATAGATTTAATCTGGTATACATAGCACGCTCCCATATCGCACGCCCCCATTTAACAATTTCGTCGCACTCTAAATTTGTATAATGGCACCCCTTCGTGTTTTAAAGCAAGTATGTTTGAATGTGTCAGTGGCTAAGTAATAGTTTGTAAAACAGTAAATCAAACAAATATATAAATCAGAAACATTGACGCCCGTAATCGTTGACTTTCTCATTTAGCAATTTCGACCCAATGGATTGCGTAATGGGAGTTTCCTATGTATATAGTAGTAAGGGTGTAGGAGAGTATCACTATCGAGAAATCTCATTTTCAATGAATCTTCAATGAATGAAAGCTTACGTAAAAATAACGTTAGTTTGCTTTCAGTATTATTACCTATCAGTTTATTTCTGTCCTCTTGAGCCTATACTGAAATTGAACAAGTCTGTGGAATAAAGAATAAATCAACTTTCTGACTTTCTGGTTATTGAATTTGGGTCTAACCTGATGGCACTTAATCTTGAACTCGATTTGAAAAAAAATAATTGTATTTGATTTTCTGCATTTTTTTATACACATCGCACGTTCATCTGTAACCACAATTCGATTTTTTTTTTATCTTTTATCGCTAGCATTTATTATGTTGATAAAATTATTCCATTTTTTTATACACATCGCACGTTCATCTATAACCACAATTCGATTTTTTTTTATCTTTTATCGGTAGCATTTATTATTTTGATAAAATTATTCAATTTGAAAAAAAAATTTGCTTTATTTTATCAAAAATTTTTACATAATGAATAATTAAATAAAATTTATTTATGCAAAAGTTTTGATTAATTAACAATAGTAATATTATCGTCATTTCAACTGTATGGCAATTAATTTTATTATTTACATTTTAATTAATTAATTTACAACAAAAAAAAATGTTTTTTTATAAATTTAGATTTATTTTGCAAATAAATATTGTTAGTGACCGGTAATAATAGTCGTTTGATCAATTTATTAAGTGTGTATAACTGGTTTAAAATTATAGTTTTGGCGAACTTCCTCACCAATAGTTTGAGACTTCTGAAAAAAAAAATTTAATTAATAATAATTTATCATAAAGGTAAATGTTATTGAATAATTAAATAATACATAAATAAAATTAATAACTATGGTTTAACATATATATATATATATATATATATATATATATATATATATATATATATATATATATATATATATATATATATATAGTACCCAAGTACCCGTATATATGTCTATGATAATTAGATGTATCAGAGTAAATTGTGGTCAGTATTAATATTACTGCTTCAGTACGTATATATTCAAACATCTAATTTAATAGTAAATAGCAATATTGTTATTGCGTAATATAACGTTGCCTAAAATAGACATCGAAACACAGATAACTGTACCTTAACACGTAAGGGGGAGCCTGGTTTAGTCCGTAATATTTACATTTTAAATTTAAATTTCTAATCGTTTTCAAGTTATGATATTGAAAAAATGTTCGCGTCATACTTAATGAAGCATTTACCAATCAAATAATATTTTTTTTGGTCGCATATTTCAGTTAAGGGGAGTAGAGTAAGACGATACCAAGGTCTGACCATGACCGATTTTAGATAATAGCTCTAGGTCAAGGTCAAAATTCAAATTCTGCAAGTATTTACTTAATAAGATGGTTGTGAGTTTAAAGTTACCAAATTTGAACAAGTAATTTCAAAGGTAACTTCATCCTATTCGGTAGCTTCCATTTTTCTTGACCTTTGGTCCCCTAAACTCTAGTATACTCAGTTTTGATTTTCTTAAGACTTTTTCATTTTTGTGAGCTCATCCAAAAGTAATTGTGATTTCAAAATGAAAATAATTTCTCTTATTTTAAACCAAAATGACAAACTCCAAAAAGCCCATCTTATACAGGGACGTAAAATCAACTTTTAAATCAGGTTACTGAGGTACATAAAACCAAATTTCCTCACTCCCAAACCATATTACACTATTTAGTCAATGCTAAAATTTGACAGATGGTCACTGGGCATTTCATTTTCAGAAGTACAATTGCTTTTGTCACATTTACTAACACTCTCTTACATACGAGTATCGTGTATACCATTAGTCATGGGCATAATCCTGTTTTCAATCATCGGAATTTTGAGATCCAAATGAATCAGGGATTTAAATAGTCCAAATAGTATATAACCCGAATCATTTATCACCTATGTATTTGCTAGTATATAACCAAAAATATGGTTGAGTGCTAGTACCAACTAATACATTTCTCCCACTTTCATATTTCGTACCGGCTAATTTGGGACTAATAATCTATGCTAATATAACGTGTATAGGTATATAGTATTACACACTTCTTTTCCTGTTTTCTGATTTCCGTAATCGAATGTTACCGATTACTTAAAAAATCGAAAATTATCGATTTTATCTTTAATTCGAATTGTCCCATCACTGTTATATATACGGAACTTGGTACTATCAATGTGTAATAACAATCGATTGATTCGATTATAATAGACATAGACAATAAGTATTTGTAATTATCAAATAATAAATTATGCACACTAATAATTAACCGAATTAACCGTTTGGTTAATGGTTAATATATAATTATTATTATCATAATCAATAGAGAGGCATTAATGGCGTCACTATAATTGGGTACTAATAATAATAATATAGTAATAAATAAACTTTATTCAATTATATTAAAATAGTTGTTGTAATTTTAATGTGCCAAATATATGGAATAATATGCCACAATAAAAATATGAAAAAATGTTTTCTTTATGAATTTTCATGAATAGAGAATTATTATCACAAAAACAAATAGTTAGTGAATAGAAACTTCTGGAATATTTTTACCATTTCCTTTTATATGACTCTTTGATATGTACATCATCGCGTGCATTGTTTTCGAGTTATAACACTTTCACCGAAAACGGATTTTGTTTGCTAGCAGCTCAAAAATTTGATTTAGAATAATTTCGACTTCAGATTCGATTACTATATAAGGTTTGTTTAGAGAACCAATAATAGGATGGCCAAGAGTTTCAATCCAAAAAACCAGATTCTATATGGAAAAGTGTCAAGTTTATTTTTTTTACCCTGTAGAGAATGCTATGCTTTATATATAGGTCAAACCGAACAAACTTTCGAAAACCGTTTTAAATAGAACGCATTTTTGCATCTAAAAACATAATTACAGCTTTGATATACATCTATTAGAATTAGATTATTCATACAAAATAGTTTAAGGGGTTACATCACTTTTAAATGTCAGAAGAGAAGATTTTATTAGAGAAATTTTTCTCCGTAACGAGAGTTTATTATATGTGACCTGAGGTACACAAACTTTTTTGGAAAGTCGATTCCATGCAGACGCTTGTTTTGGAAGAGCTTTCTTTCAAACAGTGTCGGTACAAAAAAAAATTTCAACAGTTACGTCAGTTTTATTAAGGCGGTACACAAAATTATTAAAAATTGCCCAAAAGGTCGGAAATTGAATATTTCTAGAAGTCTAAATTTTGCATATTTCAGCAATTGCGATATCCAAAAAAGGAAAAAAAATTGTGGATTATGTTATGGAAATTCATAGTTTGTTATTTATATCAATTCTATATTATATTCCGCCCTTCTCTCTCTGGCTCTTATAAATATATTTCTTTCAAAAAACTGTCATGATTTATCGAAATATATCATAATTTTCCCCAAAATGGGAACAAATCTCTTTTTTTTACCAAAAAAAAAAAAACGCCTATTAAAATGCATATTATATAAAAAAATTGAATTCACATTATTTTTGTTTTTTGTTTGTATGTATATGTGTGTCCCAAGCCATAATTATTATTGATAGATGTAATAAAAGTCATTAAATGAATAATAATTTGCACGATTTTTCCCCCGTATAAATAATAGACGTATTACTACTACTGGGCTATTGGGTGCCGCCATATTTTTTATCAACACCATCTACCAAGTGTCTTTTTTTGTGTCGATGTTTTAAAAATTCACCATATAGCTCCACTTTCGTTCTAATAAATTTCGCTCCTCAAAATGAATTTTGTAAGTGTAACGGTATTTAAAGATTCGTTCCAATTTATAATTCACAGAACTGATGTGCTTAGAGCATGAAAAAAAATTAGCGTATCCATTTTATAGTAGTTTATTATCAATGAATTGTATGTAAAATTAATCCAGTGGAGATATTTCCACCACTAAATAGGCGTTAGTAATTTAGTTCCATTTCGAAATATACATATTCATAATATACATAATATACCGGAAGAGAGTAACCAGAGGATATAGGAGTTGCCAAAAATATGGGTAAATGTATTCGTTAATAGTATTCTACGAATTGATGGATATAAATAATAAACAAATATTTTATTTTGTAAAATACCACTTTTATTTTTGAAACAATATTGTCACAGTTTCAAAAATAAAAGTGATATTTTGCAAAGTAAAATATTTGTTTATTATTTACAAATATGGAATACCATAAAGTAACGCTCAAATCTATTAATATTAATTGATAGATACTTTTTGGAGACTAACTCAGCAAGACTGAGCGTAAACGAATACACTCAGTTAAGTCAAATGGAGTTGTACGACTGGAAAAATTCAAAATATATTGCTTACATAGCTTCCTTGTACTAGTAGGAAATTTATATTTAGGTGTTCTTTCATTTCAGTACTTTTTAAAGCATTTTCGTGTAAAATTTGAACAAAATCTGAGGGGTATCAAACAAAATATCGGTGTTGGATATCGCGTTTGCGCTTGCGCAGTGGCTATCATTGCTTCAAATTATAGTCACGTGACTATCTATACGGTTTAGTTAACAAAATTTGGGTCAAATTGGACGGGTCCTGTGAAAAATATCGACATTCAACATTCTTCACGATTGCGATGAAACTCACACACGATGACGTCGAAATCAACCCGAATGTTTTCGGGAAATTCTGTCAAAATTGGTTGTTTGGTTGCAGAGTTATTTACGGAAATAATTAGAATGTTTCCGCTACCTTGGTAGATTCCAAAGGGAAATATATCAGTTTTAAATTTGTTTCCTTGGGATTTGGGGAATTTTGGAGAAATAAGTTTCAATCGTACTCCGAATATGAATCTCTTCAGGAAAGGTGTAACTATTAGCCGATATCTCTTTCATATAGACAATAATTGATATTATCAGCCCCTTCATATAGGCAAATGCATTAAATTCCTCTATGTTATGTTATCGAAAACTTTTTGAATGTTAGTATAGTGGAGAACAGAATATGAAATAATAATGTTGTGTAATGCGGTCGAGTTTAGTGGACAATTTTCGGTAACCAAGAAGTGTATTATTGGGTAATGAGTGTAGACAATTGCATTTTCACTTACATAATGGCAAATATCTATATATGCATACAATGCAATTATGCATGTCCCATATAACTATGGTTAAAATACCGAATGTCTATCTAAAAACTAAAGATTTACCTTGCAATTTCAGGGGCGATTTTAGGTCCTTTATTTTGAGTAGGGCCGAATTTTTCTGTATTATAAACATGTAACTTATACGTATCATTTTTCTTGAAGTCAGACATTTTTTATTGCATAATTTTAAACTGAATAAAATGTGGCTTTTAGTAACATTTATAAACCATTTCAGGTAATCACATACCGCTTTGGAGAGTTTAATAACATACATAACCGGGGATGGATTAGCCTACTTTGGAACCTTAGATATTTTCTTCTTACCGGACCTCCTCCCGTTCCCACAAGGTTTTGAACACATAATAATATAAAACAATAAATAAAACAAAACTAAATAATGTGAAAAATTAAAACATAAATCTCAAATTTTGATTCAAATATTCAAAATAGACAGTTATTCCGCGACTAAGTGATCGAAAAATGACATTTAATATTACACGACCCAATAATATTTCAGATAATGTTGGAAGCAATTAGAGGAATATTTGGAAGCAATTAAAGAATTGCTTCCAAATATTCCTCTAGTGTTAAAAATAGTCACAATATTCGTCTGAATTATATGGTTGGCCAAGTGGTCGCAAAACGACATTTCATATTACACGACCTAATATTACTCCAATTAAAGGTGAAAATGATTCTGGGCTACAAAAAATCTATGCAGAGCTAAAGAATTGCTTTTAAACACTTCTCTGATGCTTAAAAATGTGTCGATATTTGTGGGCCCGATGAGAGGGTGGGGTAGCCGGGGCTGTAGCCCTGGGGCCCGGATTTAAAAAGGGGACCATAACTGTAGGTAAGGGGCTCGGAAAGAAGCTGAAGGAGCTTTCTTTTACCCATCAGATATTTTTTCAGGCAAAAAAACTTTAAAAATGAAATTTATTCCCGGGGCTCGCCATTTTTCTCCACGGCCCTGGCTATTTGTGTGAATTTTCAAAATTTTTGGGTATCTGACCAGTGGCGTAGTGAACATAACCGGCGCCTGGGGCACGACACTTTATTAGTGCCCCTCCCAGCCGGACCTAGCCTAAGTAGCGCCCGAGGCAGAGTCAAAAAATGGCGCCCCTGTAGAAAAAATATTGCCTTTTTCCTCCCAAAAAACAAGTGACGAGCAAAAAAAACCTCACATACCTCATTTTTTGACGCCTCCAAAGATCTGCCACACTTTTGGGCACATTTGACACCCCTCTTTGGCGCACATTTAGCGCACATTTGGCGCCCCTCTACGAGTGGCGCCAGGTGCATGATAGACCCCCTTGAACCCCCGTCGCTACGCCTCTGTATCTGACCTACCCGCTAAAATCGCCACTGTGCAATTTCCAGAGATTCAAATTTTTAAAAAATGTGACATTTACTGTATGAATTTTCTAAAAGATGTTTCTATATCAAAATTTTAATTCTAATAAAATTTAAGAAATTAGTGACACCAGTATCATTACAAAATATAACACCCGGTATCATACCGTCCAAATACTCTACACACATATACTCTCCACTCAGTGAGTTATTCATTCAATGCATACGATAAAAATTATTTTATCTGAATAGGCATTAATAAACTGAAAATTACACATCCCTTTTTTTATAATTTTAATTATAAAAAATATGTATTTTGCCTTCGTTTGGTACGTTAGCTAGTGTAGAGAGAATGTAAATTAGCCCACAATATTTATAATTACCATTTTACATACCATTATTATTTATTTGTTAACAAAAAGTACATGAGAAACGTCCACAAAAATAAATAATTATAAATTTTAAACAAAGTTCTGCGTTTTTGTGTCTATATACATTTAATAACCGATATAAGCATAATTTTTTTTGCGTTTTTGTTATTATTGATTTCATTTGTTTTTATTTATTTCATTTTTTTTTTATTTTTGTTTATGTGTGTTTTGTTTTAGTCGATACTTTTTTGTTGGTATTTATTATTTATTGAGTAAAAATATATAATATTTATATAGAAATATTAATAATAATCAAATTTATATAAATTTATTTCTTTTATGTCTTTTGTTTATCGCCTTTGTTTGTTTTTTTTTTTATTCGGTATAAATATATTTTTATTAAATTAATAAAATTATTGCCATGTTTTCTTTGTTTTGTTCCTATCTCATTTGTTTTAATCAATAAATAAAAGATAATTATTGTACAAATAATATGAGAGTCTGTTTGTGTTCAACGCTGCCACCAAAGTTGTAGTCCAATACGCCTTCATTTAGAAACTAAACGGCCGAAAAGCATTTAAAATAGCGGCGTGTAGTTCAGTGTGTAACGTGGATTAACTGTGCAGTGCAACTGAAAGGTTGCAAGTTCGATTCCACACGTTTTCACTATAATTTTTTTTTTTTTTTTAACTAAAAGTAAAGAATTTTAGAATGTCCTATGGAAGTTGATGTTGGTAGACAGGATCGGCGAGAGAGAGAAATAGCCGGGGTTCTTACCTGGAGTCATTGTTAAGTGGTCCAGGAGCCATTATTTCTCTCAACAGTCCTGTTGGTAATTTGGGGTTATACTAATAAAGATACATGTTTAAAACTTTGTTCGAAGTATCCCTTCAAGTATAGTTAAAACTCCGATAGAATTATGAAAAAAGCTAAATACCTAATATATTTTCGCTTTAATACTTGAAAATCTTTTTGTTTGAATTAATAATTGATCATTTTGTGTCATTGAAATATATTTTATGGACCCATAAATTAAAATCCAGAGGGTAATAAATTTTTTTTTTTAAAGTTGGAACATATTTAACTTCAAATCTGTCTCGAAATATCTACGCAAAAAAATGGCTAACAGCAGAATATGAAATATTGAAGTATGTTTTTTTTTTTATTATTTATATGAAGAATTATAAATATAAATAAATAAATAATAAAAAAAGTGAGCAGTTGACATGAAACACAATCACTGAATATAATAAATAATAAAAAAATAAAAATAAAAAAAAGAACCATATGTGAAAATTATTGTTGAAAGAAAATTTACACTAGTTATGAGTCATTAGTTCAAGTACATCAGGATTTTTTTCTTTTTTATTCTGAAAATGATGCATTTAAAAATTATATTTTTATCTGTGTACATATTCTTAGGGTTTCGTAGCGAAAATTAATTTTTTAAGATACTTTTCCGTATTGGAAGAAGCTTGCCAAGCTCCTCTTACTATTTTTCATTTTTAGACTCTGTTTATGAAATACTGAGTTTCAAAGTGAGGTTCTTTTGTTAATTTTTAAGTTAAATTTTTATAAGAGTAAAAATTTTAAAGTTTCATCGCTTGTTACGTCATCGTTTTCGAAATATACATTCAAAAATAATTAAAATTTAAACAAAACAAAAAATTTTGCCAAATACCAGAACGTTGTCTGTTTGAATTATATCAAAAACACTGGCGCAATTTGATTGGTTAATTGTTTAATGAAATTGAACAGGATGTTGGCTTCACACTTACAAATTTCATTTTACAAACAACAATTCAATATACAATAGCAAAAACGAGGCGCCTTCTGTGCTGTGTATTTTAAAACAATTAATGATAACCGCACACATATCTCTGTGTGTACACAATTTTGTTCAATTGCAATCATTTACCAAATCATTTTTTTCATTCCATCTCTTTCTCGCCCACTGTACTCCTTTTTGTATTTAATTAATTGTTCACTCATTGTTGTACAAAAGGCCTATGAATGAATATGGGTGGGTATGTATACTTGGGACCAATTAAAAGTTTTAAAAAAAATTTTACGCATATTATATAAGTTTGAAACAGTAATTACTTGAGGCCCCACGTTGGGCGCCAAAAATTTATTGATATTCCATTGAGTAGACACGAAAGCGCAAGATTTGCGATGAAAAAAAATTTAAAACAACATGGTGGCATAGCAGTTCTGACAAAGAACTCACTTGTAGGGTTCCGTACCTTAAAAGGAAAACCGAAATCTTTGTAAAATCCCTTAAGGAGAGATTCACCAAAAAAAACATAAAAAATCGACGTTTTTCATTATTATTATAATTTTTTTTATGCAAATTTTATTAAAAAACTAAATATATAACATTGTTTCTACATGTCTTGAGATTACAATCTTTTTTTATATAATTCAAAAATGAACTGATTATAAATGGCTTTGAAGTCGACATTGCGAGATTTTTCCATCTTGATGGTTCCTAGCGTTCTGAAATCTCCCGTGAACCAAAACAAAAAATCAAGAATTTTCTGAAATTATACGCATATAGTTATGGCACTAACTAGGATCTAAGAAAAAAAATCAATTTTCAAAAATCACCTCTTTTTCTCTACTATAAATAGCCGGCATTTTGGAAATATATTACGGAACCAAAAGGTCCTAGTTCCTACCAAAATGACGGCATCGAGGAATAATATGTACTTTAATTTATGTCAGTATCTCAATTACTTTTTGAGATACATGAGGAACCATGTCAAAAAACGTACTTTCGAGAAAGAAGCATTTAAATTTTTTTTTTAATTGAATTACAGTAAAGTGCGTGCATTGAAATACCCATAACTTTTTGATTTTTCATTTTTTTAAAATAAAATTTTAGGAGGATATTTCTGATACTTTAAGGAACATAATTGTGAAGAAAAAAATTCGATTTCTTTTTTTCTTCGGCGAATTTCCCCTTAAATTAGATTCTTTTTCTTTTACTATTTACCTAAATATTTTAAAAAATATCATTTTTTAATGCTATAAAATTCTGAACTATACTTGATTATGTGAACGAAAACTTTTTCTCGAAACTACTAGAATTACATCCAGGGGTATTGTACTTTATTTTGGATGTAATTGTACACATATTATCCTGTTTTGTTGCGAACTGAATAATATGTTAGCATATTCGATTCCTATAATGATATTTATTCATTAATTTGCTGTTTGTTTTTTGTTTTTGCTTCAGTCGAAATAAAAAAAGTTGAAACAAGAACAAATGAATCTCGTAAATGAAAAATTGATTTTTTTCAACTTTTTTTTTTTCTATTTACGATAACAATAATCAGACACTTATTACAATCATAATATGTGTTGTATATTCCAGTTTTTCTTTTCTAAGCCCTCAACGTCCTTAACAGCATATTTAGGCGTGATAACTTACTGTTTGTTTCTAATAGTTAATGTCAAATGCTATGTACCTATCACCTCCCAAAACTAACTTAACTAACTTACTAACAAGCAGTTTACATACATGCTCACAGCATTTCCCAACAACATTGGTAACTACTGTAATTGATGTTTGGTTAAGTCACATACATGATGACAGATAACGGTGCATAAACAAACTCGCTCTACACATCACAACAATGTGCGAGAGAGTTAGGTACCCGGGAACTGTACGTATATAGTCTGTTGGTTGTGTTGAAGAAAATCAGTTCGGCCATAAGCACTAACAGCAATGTTTGTTTCTAATTTACATTCTAAACACTGATGTTCGAGTTGTTTTGAGATTATCAATCTATCCACCACTACAATAGGTGTAGGTAGATACTATTTTGTATAACGTATTTGTATATGGATTACGTTTTGTTATTATTTACATATAATATAGGGTGGTTATTAAATAGCTTTAAAGAAGATTGTTTATTTGTTTTATTAAAAAAAAAAAAAAAAATACAACCAGCGAAGAACGTGTTGAATTCGGTCCGAACATTAAAATCAAAGTTTTTAGCGTATTTATATGGTTTGAGGTCAAAAACACTGATTTTGTAATTATTTTCAAAGATAGGTTTGTGTTTGTACGTTTCCGAATCCGAATCCGAATCCGAATCCATCGTTTTTAGCGTGATGTCTGTGTGTGCGTTCGTTAGTTCGTACGTTTGTTCGTGAATTTTTTTTCGTCTCGAATATCTCGAGAACAAATGATGATATCAACTCCGGACTAATTTCATTAGATGTGTAATCAAAAAATGAAGACCGGATAAAGTTTTCAGCAAATTCGGATTAGCGGTTTGTTTTTTGTGGTAAAAAAATGGAATTAACTTTATAAGATAACATAGATTATATGGATTCTTTACCATAACATTATTATATAATGGCCTAAGAACCTTCCTTGATATTAAAAACGCCAGTATTTTATTATAAAATTTAAAAAAAAAAATAACGAAGTAAGAAACTTTTTTTGAAATATATTTTGTCTCACATACCTTGAGAACAAATGATGTTATAATTTGTTTGATAAGGATGGAGCCCCCACCCTTAGGTACAGAAGGCGAAGCCCCCGGTATGGTGTGGGGGCAAAGCCTCTATCGGGGCCCAGGGGAGGAGTCGCCTGAAATGAAAAAATAATTATTTATGTACAGTAGTCTCTAGTCTTTAAAGGACACCCAATGGGAAGTTGACAGTGTGGGTAGACCTGTCCCACAAATTTTTAACATATAATATAGGGTGGTTATTAAATAGCTTTAAAGAAGATTGTTTACTTGTTTTATTTTAGAAAGAAAAGAACTAGCCAAAAACGTGTTGAGGATACATTTTTCGTAGTTTCCGTGAAGGTAGAATTCGATCCCAATATTAAAATCAAACTGTTTGACGTCAGGAACAGTGACTTTGTAATTATTTTCAAAAAGATTTTTATGGCTGTATCGATTTTACCGGATTTCTAAACGGAAACTTTTCTGTTACAGCTCAATATTGAGGTATCACGGTGAGATATGAGTCCAAGGCTGTGATAGAAATTTGTTTTGAGTTCGCTTGAACCTGAAAATGACACGATAATTTTCAAATGAATTATCCTTTTTTTTAGGAAATTTGGTGAAAATGTCCCAAACTTTTGTATGATTTTTTTTAGCTAGACAGGTTCGATTCCCGAAATTGGGTATTATAGGTATTTTTAATTTATAGAAATGAGTTTTTTTACTAAAATTAGCTAAAATTTAAAATGGAAAGAATCATATAGAACATGTGTTTAAATCATTATCCGACACAAACTAGTTTTCGCGAAAAATTAAAATATTTGTCTATAGCTGTTTACCAAATTATATAGGTAATGGTCAGTTGTGTTGTTCATATTAGGGTCCCGAAGAGAAATCCGGCAACCCTTTGAATTTTATGAAATTTTGCATGTACATGCTATAGGTGTAGATTTCAATTAAAAAATAGCAAAAAATATCTTCTTAGCTTTTCAGGTATTTTTCCCTTATTGAAAGTTATAGATAAAATTTTTATTATCTGAATTATGGTATTGTTCTATGTGACAAGCGATTATTTTCGTAAAGTTAAGTCTTGGAAAATTAGCTATGTTATGCAGGATGTTGCGTCAGGAATATTTTGAAAATTATAAATGTTTTGTAATATTTCTATGAAATTCTAAAAAGATTAGATATTGTGAAAAATATCAACTGGGAATTAGAGAGCTAAGAACAGACAACGTAAGATATTTAAGGTGCATGAGAAGGTCATGTAGGTAATACCTAAAAATATAAACATACATATGCTGGTATACTCAAAAATTATCTAACTGAAAAATCAATCGATTCGAGAGAATCTAACGGGGGGGGGGGGGCATGCGGATTAAATTCCAATGGTAATTGAATAATTTTTCAACTGGAAAATTCTTAATTTACAATCAAATCAAATCGATTTCATTTAGTACTAGAACATTTTTGTTGGCCTTCAGTTATTGACCTTTTTCTCTCATCGTTTAGTAAATTATAATTTGTTTGACGTGATTAAACAACAAATTTAATGACTTTACGGGGCATTGCACATTTTGTAGCCAGTGTGTATGCTTGCTTGCGCTATTAACGATGACCTTTTTTCCAGGTTAAAAATATTTATTCGGGTTTCATCTGTGTTGTGAAAAATTGGTTTATGTATTCAATTGCTTAATTCGGTTTAACTCATTCATTTTGGGGATCAAAAGAGTTGATACTTTTTTAGGCAACTAGTTTAAGATTGATCAGGAGCATTATCAACAACAAAACACAATTATTTCGTAATTTTCCCTAAAATTTTTGCAAATTGTACATGGATGCCGCGCAAAACGGTACACCAAGAAAGGTTTGTCTCCTTCTATGTTACTATAAGTGAAGCGTATATAAAGTGTTCAAAATGTATACATATATAGATATACACATAAAGGCAATAAAGGTAATATAAGTGTGACAAAAATAAAAAAAGTTTTGTACATACCAAACCCGTAATAATAAATACACATATACCAATATCATTTTTTTAGAGCTAAAAATATTTTTAAATATTCATGTTATGATATCATTTCTGAGAAAAAACATCATGAAAAACGCACATATTCTGTTCAAAACTAAATATGTATTTAATTATCTAATATATTAATTTATAATTTTGTATAAAAAATACATAAACATGAGAATTTGAAGATTTGAAAGTAATATGTACATATGTGACTAAAAGCATATCAATTAATGTTTAAATAAATCAGAATATACATATGACATATCTTACATGAGGATACATAAGTTATGTACGTATTTCTTTGATTTAAAATGTTGCATTATAATGATATCATTTTTGTAAGTAAAAATTTTAAATTAAATTATCTAATGGAACATACTGTATACACTACATTTTAGCAAAAAAAAAAACACTTGTGTAAAGGTAAACAAATAACGTTCCATCTCTTTCTCTGTTTTCAGTTTGTGAAGTAACCTTATTGCGAAGCAAACGTGTAGTTCAAGATTGTGTTCACTAATTACTTATAGGCGAACTATGGGTAAATAACGAAACATTTTGTATAATTGTCGGATTGTTTTCGTTCTTATTTATAATGTTATTAATATAGAGTGACCTAAATAAAAGTTTCTTTCTAAAAATTCAATAAAATGAACAAAAAGTATATTATCCATGTATTTTAGGCTTTATTGGAAAGAGAAAACATTTCCATTATTATATATGGCGAAGAACGTTTAACTTTGTCAAATTTTCACTTAAATATAGAAAAATACTTTTTCACAAACTAGTTTCGGTTTCTTAAGCCATCCTTATGTGAATTCTGAATTGTACTGAAAACTGTTGGGAACAGTTATATATTTAAATAAATTAAAATAAAATTAACAAGAAGCAGGTTGAAATGTAGTTGGTTCAGAGGTGGGAAAAACCCAGAAGAGGTAAACAACTGTTATATTTCCATTATTTATGGAACATGACTTCATTCAAGGTTCGCAAAAAAAGTGCAAGGGCCTCAAATTGCAGCTCAAAGGCAGTCATCGTAACCAAATCTTGATGGCTTGTGTGACATGTCGTGCCACCCTGTTCGCCACCAAATGGTCTTCCAAGCTTATGTTTTCAATTTTTGGCCACAAAATGGGTGTTATCATGCCTCTATAATGCTCATTGCTTGGGCTACGCGGTACTTTCTTTGGAGTTTTCAATATTTCTGATAATATTTCGATCAGAAAAGAGTGTCCCGTGATGTTTTTTGTTTACCCCCACCTTCCCCCTAATATATCTAATTAATATCACGTATTTTAAAAACAAGAAAAATTATTTTTTTTTAGAATTTCCCCATAGGATTCTGCGAACAACTTTAAAAAAAGGAAAACTTGTTTAAACTTTTCATTATTATTTTTGGTATATTATGGCATTAAAGATGAAAAACCAACTTACAATCAGCCGGGTAATGTACGTTTGAACTGAAAATTTTTGGAAAAGTTTCTTTTAATTCGTAAAGAACACTTTTTAATTGTACCAAACAAGCTCTGAACTTTTCATACATTTTTCTCTTTTTCTCAGAAAAAAAATGGGAAAAAAAGTTTCAGTTTTGCTCTTTTTCATATTTGTTGTACCGAAAGTTTTGTTCGGAAAATTGTGAAAATGTTTTTCTTACCAGTACCAATATACAAAACAACAAATTTGTTTCATAATAGTGGGAAAGGTATTCCACCGGGGGTGGCGGTGGCAGCTGGGGCGATGCGACGGAAGGGGGATACTGTGTGTCGATTATTTTCTTTTTTTTTTTTTTAAACATTTCCGCTCATTTTTCATCTTTGTTGTTTGGTGAATGAGCAAGAAGTGTAAAATAAATCAATTTAATTAATTTGATTTCGTCTCTTTTTTTAATATATTACAATCGGCTAATGTTGTTTTTGTCCCTCGCACTGGATGTTTTAATAACAGTTTTAATGTTTTACATTTTCTTAAGAGAGTCATTAGAGTGCGCTGAAGTATAATCCTTATAAATTTTGTTTATTTTTTTAATGTTAGGTAAATTTAAGTAACGTGAAATGTATACGTAATGAAGAGTGAGTGAATATTTTTTATTATTATTATTATTGTTGCTTTAGTATTCCGTAACAAAATTGTCAAAACGGAAATAGTTATAGGATCACTTTGCAGTTGGTTCACACAGCACTAATGTTGCACAATATGTTACAGCATGTTGGTGATGCGAACTCACAATATTTTACCCATCCAAAAAGCGTCCAACGCGCATATGAAACAGCCGAGTATATATACAGGGTGTAAATTAAATAAATCTCGTCCAATTGACGGGTGACTCATAGAATCCTATAGACACTAAAACCACAGGAATTTTTTTCGGAATTAATAGTTTGAGAAAAACGCAAATTAACGCAATTATTCTAAGTACGGACCTGACTAAATTATGCATGAATACCTCCTTAATATCAAAGGTACAAAATAAGTTTATTGACCAAAATTCAGTAAAATTTTGTAAACATGTTTAGGTCGTAAACGTGTTTCCCAAAAATTTTTTTAAAAACAAAAAATTTTAACTTACAAACATGAGATGGTAAGAGACGGATTAAAAAAAAATTTAAGGGACTCTTTTTTGACTCATATTTAGTATTTATAAAGGCCAAAATTTGCTCCAAGAGGAAATTGTTCATTTTTGAGAAAAAGTGTTTCAATAAAAAATATTTCTCCCGATATTGTACGAAACACTGTTTGCGTAAGTGTGACTTGCACTTGACCAATTTTGTGTATTATTTTTTTTAAACATATATGTATATCAGTTTAATGAAACCTTGATTAACTTGCATAGGAAAAACAAGAAACGTATGAATACAAACTACAGATATTTGTGGCTATATTTACGGTTTAATAACATTCGTAAACGACCGTGTAATCCCAAAAGGTTTTTTTTGGTTGTAATCCTTTTTGATATTTTTTTTGCAGCTACAAGCTTCGCATAACCTTAAACAGGTTGTTACGAAATTACAAGGAAATTCAGTAATATTCTTCTTTTATCTCACCCAAGGAAAAGTGAGTTTATATAATTTTCGAAATTATTTTCCTTACCAGAAAGATTTTACTGGCGGGATAATTCGAATTAAAAATAATCGTAATCCAATTTTTATAAATAATCGCCTGTTACGAATACAGTATGAATGAATTATGGTTGTTGTTTTTTTTCTAAATTAGCACAATTGAGGAGCTGGTTGAAAAAAAGGCGTAAGTACAGAAATACCGTTTTGATAAAAGATCATTTCAAAGTTTGGGTGCCTAGTATGAAGGTGAAAACTGAAAAACTGGTAATTGCCGTGTTGTATAATTGGTAGCACTAATAATACACTATGCATTAAGATTAAAAAAACAGTCAATATCGGTTGTTATTGCATAATTTTTTGAATTTTTGCGAAGTATGACTTACGCCCTTTTTGCAGATAAAATTTTGATTGAACAAAAACATAAGTTCTGTGTCCTTTTTCTGAAATTCTAATTAAACTTTGTCAGCACATTTATTAAATTCTAAACCAAAACGTTTGATTCATGTTAATTTCATGAATATTTATATGTATACTTGTACAGTGTCCGCCTGAAAGTTGGTTATTTGTGAAAAACTATTTTATATCAAATTTTTCAGAAAATTTTATTCTTGATAAAAGTTAGTACTTGGCCTTAGGCTAAAAAAGCACCCACCGAAATTTGGATATATCTGGTTGTATCGAGGGTGGGCTTAAAAATGTAAATATGGCTTAAGAGTAAAGTACTATAATTAATTAAAATATAAGAAAATATAATTTGAAAAAGTTGTTTAGAAGTGAATGTTAATTCAAAATACAGAATCACAGCTAACTGCCCCAAAAAATAAATTTAAATTTTTTCTTTTTTTTTCTGTATCATACTGTACATCATAGGACCAGAAATATCTTTTAAAGGCTATTATGTGTCATGTACTGTAAAAATTCATTCTTAGTTGCAAGTTACTAATTATATATTTAATTTTTTGCAAATATGGCTTATACGCTTCAAATTATTATCGTAGCGTAGGGCCATTAATTGATTTCTGGTCATTGTAAAAATTTGTTTACTATAAGTAGACACTCTAAAGAGTTAGAAAATCAATTCTAAGGAAAAAGGGCGTAAAGCGACTTACGCCCCTTTTCCACCCAGCTCCTCAATTTTTGGGGTGTATGAGGTAAGGGATGACAATATGCACGCTTAGTATACATTCAAATTATTATTGTATATTTGTATGAACGATAGCGAATCCTATTTATAATACGAATATTTGAATGTTAGTCTCTAAATTCTGTTTGTACAAAATATGAAAGTGAGAGGAAGATATTTTATGATATATGTATGTACAACTGTATTACTATAGGTACTAGTAAATATTCAATGTAAAAGAATACAATTATGATGTAATTGTGAGTGTTGTTAAATGAGTACAAATCATAAACTAACAAAGAAATATTACTGCTTTACTAGATTCAGTGTACTATTGGGTAAATACTGAAATAAGCCAGTAGATGGCTGCCGTATGCAGTTAAAAACATTCGAAAGAGTACAGCAGAATAGAAACAGTATTAAATTATTTTTCCGACGTAAAAATATTTTTATAACTTTCTTGAATAAAATATTGTTAATTTAAAAAAAATTTCATTTAGTGAGTCATGCAATATTTCTCTACCCTACTCCTATAATTTGATAAAATTTGAGGAGAAACAACTCAAACGACTTTTCTGATAGTTACAGGAAATTTTGTTTTAAGTTACAAAAAAATTTTTTGGGGATATTTCTAAAAAACAAAATGACGACGCAACGGCTCCCACAAGACAACTACCTTATAAATTTTGCGCTTAAATCAATTGGAATCTTTTTTTTTAACTTGCGCCTAAGTTTTATCAATTTTTCTAAAAAGTTAAAAATGGCAATAACTTCAGAATCATTGTCCAAAGTATGTCAAAATTTTGCTCCTTTTAATGCCTGATTTAATTTCTCTAGCCGCAGTAAATCTAGACTAATTTAAACGCCAATATACGTACAAAAATTTGGTTTCCTGGGTACATTAGGCGCCGAAACGTCAAGATTCGGGGAAAACTGGTCTGTTTATTATACTTTGCCTTATAGCTGTAGCTTCATTATATAGCCTACATGGACGGGAAAGACAGAAAAATATCTTCTGGTTTTATTTTTGAAGACAGAAATACTAAATTATATTATAAAATTTTGAAGTGTTTGAAAGAGTTGCTCCTCCTATTATTTCAGTTATTATTGCTTTAAAAAGTAAATGTCTTCATAAAAAGAGATTGAACTTTTTTAACTGTCTAGTTGAATGTAGTTTTTACTGTACACTTGAATTTTTCTTTTTCTATTTTACATAAATACACTAATAAAATTTTATATAATTAACATTTAAAAGATATATTTTATGAAAATTCATATATATTAGAAATTCGGAAAATATTTTCTATGTCATTTTTCATCAACTAAATAAATTGTCTTCGAGAATTTCATCTCATTGAAAATTTTGTTCTGAGTAGACAATTCAAAAAAAAAAAAAAAAAAAAAAAACTGTGCCATGTGTTTACTGATGACATTACGTTTACTAAAGTTTTTCTAATTTCTAAAAACCATAAATAAAGTAATAGAATGATGCAAATAGATGTAAATTTTAGGTTGTCAGAATCATTTTTTCCACCTTGACCAAAATTAAGCATGTACCAGCGCTAGAGAAAAGGAATATCGCCATTAGGGTACTTGATTGAAGTTAAAAAAATATTCTAAAAGCATTGTTTTTCCATATCAAGTGATTTTTTTATTTTCGACAGATTCTGTAAAAAATCATCAAAAAAAAATTAATCCTACAATTTTAAATGAGAAAAAGGCGGGAAAAACGCCTCACTATATTGACGTCACAGTTTGAAGCAACTAAACGTCAATGTCAATATTTATAACCTCAAAACTTTGATTATATTCATAAAATGTCAAAGTAAAAGCAAGTATTTATTAGAATTCTGGCCGATTTTATTATTACTATATATATAAGCTAATAGAAATATTCAAAAGAAAACACAATTTCACTTCACCGATGAAAATTATCAAAATCGACATATCTAGCTACAAAATGTTACGTCATATTCAAGAAATGGCGCGTTTTCAATAATTTGAATATTTGTTGAAAAATGGCGATTTTCAAAATAAAATTTTTAAATAGTTATCCAATTTTTTTAAGTTTCATCATTAAAATTGGACATATGTAATGCTAATGCATACAATTATTTAATATTTGAAACAAATTTTAAATACAGTCAAGTACCGTTTTTGGTAGCAAAAATGGAAAGTATGAATAAAGTATAAATAAAAGTTATTTAAATTCAAGATCACTCCAGTTCAGATCATTTCTATAAAGCTTGACGTTAGAAAAAAGAAATTTTTGTAACTCAGTGACGTCCTCAAGTTCACTAAGATTTTTCAATGCCATTAAAACCTTTAATAGAATTATTGCGGTCAGAAAAGAAAGCTAGTCATTTCTGAATTTAGAAAAAATGACTTATAGGTACTATATTGTTTTCGCAGTCGTAACCAACGGCGATAATAAAGAGAAACTTATCTAGGAATTTCGCGCTTTTTTGGCGCTAAATATAACTGCTTTTTAAATTTTTCCAACGCACTGAGTTTCCCGGAAAATTGGAGAAAAAATCGGAAAAGCCTACGTATAAATTTTTGTGCTATTTTCATGTTGAATATAACTCCCTCGCAACTGTAATTCCGGGTTTCTGGAAATTTTTTGACGACCCTGATAGCAGCACAAGAAAGAAGATTTTTAAAATTCATATCATCCTAATTTTCAATTTAATGACGTCATCCAGTCTCAAAATTAGATCAAGATATAGCTCAATCCATCCCTTGATCAGATCGTATACTTTCATTCAACTTCCAAAAAATTACCATTACAAATAAAATTGTAAAAATAAACAACAAGTTAAATAAATAAATAAATATACTTATATACTTATATATATTTAAAATTATATATTGCTAAGAAAGAAAACTAGGTCACTGCTCAATTACATTTTCACGAAAATTTTACGTATATTACGTAGTAGCACTGGCAATAATGTACAATAATATTGTATTATTGGTATGATAGATGGCGTACGGTATAGCATTTGATTTGTCTTTCGTATATGTGCGTATACAGGGTGGAAAGTGAATAACTCTCGTCGTTTGCAGGAGTGCGACTCATAGCACCTTATAGACACTAAAACTACAGGACTGACTAAATTATGCATACACCTTTTTAGTACCAAAGTTACAAAATAATTTTGTTAACCAAAATTCAATAAAATTTTGTAAACATGTTTGCTTCTACCTACTATTTATTGTACAGTGTAAACTCCATATAACGAAATTGAAGGGGCCGGGTATTTTATTACGTTATAAAGAGTTTTCGTTATATGGAGAGTAAAAGAAAACAATATAATTTTACGAATACAACTTAGGAATTTAGTAAGTGGTTTTAATTTTGATTGAATTAAATGACACTTTTTCGTCAATACACAAACTATTTATTTTACTCGCCATGTTTACAGTTAAAAAGTTTGAAAGCAACTAAGAATATGATAACGTAAAGACAGAAGTACGGAAGTACAGTAGGCAAAAACATGTGCTAGGCAATTACAGCAAACAAATAAACGGATTTCTAAGAATCCCTTGGTGCGTACGAAATATTTACGACTCTGTATCACTATTTTGTTTGGTAGTCAGTGAAATAGAATTTTTCTTGGCTTAAAGGACGACGCATTTTTCGTTATAAAGAGTGTTTCAATATACGAATGATAATGTAAACCAAACAAACCTTTGTAATTTCTACGTTTTAAGGAGTTTTTCGTTAAATAGAAGTTCGTTATATAAAGTTTACACTGCATATTGTTTTTTTAAAAGACAGAAAATTTATCTTAAAATATTGTAGAATTGTCAGAACCGAATTAAAAAGAAAATTTTTATAAGGGCTGCTTTTTTGACCCATATTTAGTATTAAATCTTCTCTGTTGAAAAACACTTATGGTTCAAATTTATTGGCAAATTTTAATGACATATGGGTGAGATCTATCCATACGGTTTTCGCAGTGAGACTTATATACTTTCCACCCTATATTATAAAATATCGCATCGTCAGTGTATAGGCTATGAGTATAGTAACGAACGTTAAATAAAAAGCACAGTATGAACAAGCTATAGAGTGATATCGCTTATGTACTGGTATGTATAGGTATATGGCGATGGAATGGCATAGAATGGAATACCTTTAACAAAATAAATATCACATACAACCGGCAAACAAATTAATCAATACATTCTTTATTTCAATATCCGCTCATGTTCCTCTGTTTTATTACGTATGTACGTACCCACATTACACCCGATATTTATACAACATTTACTAGGTACACTTGCATCAAAAAGTTTGAACTCCCTTTTATTTACCCGTGAAATATTTTTGATGATGGAAATATGAGTTTCTATATAGAAACTTATTTCAGATTTGTAGTGGATTTTCCCGGACGATGCACCATGTTATATCGTATTCGGGTTATATGTTTTTATATCGTAGTCGGCACATGTTTATTGCTGAGAAAGTAAAAATTTTTTAGTATGTTCGATTAAGGGGAGAGATACTTGAGAGTCGTTAAAAAAAATCGATTTTTTTTTTTGCAGAAATTGCTAGCTAATCATGTGTAGAATATGTTCCCAAAGTGATTTTGCTGAAAGTAATTTAAGGGAAGGTTTACTTGAGATTTGATAAAAAAAAAATCGATTTTTTTTTGCCGAAATTGATAGCAAATTATGTATAGAATATGTTCCCAAAGTGATTTTACTGAAAATAATTTAAAAACAAGATTCTTGCACATTAACCGAATTCAGCTTTCTATAAAAAAAAAATTCAAAAAACGTAGTTCAGGCAATAATGAGTATTAAATATAAAATTTTGAAAATACGTTTCTTTATATATATTTTATAATATCTCGGAACTACATTTTTGGAACTGGTGGACACGATAACTCAAAAACTATTCGATGGATCCTTTTTTTAAATTTTGTATTTTAAAGATAATTCAATTCTTCGGCACCTCTACCTAAGTTCGATACACTTTCAATATTTTTTTTATTTTTAAATTTACTTTAAAGAGCGAAAAATAAGACAAAAATCGTAATCAAAAGTTCAAACATCCGCCATTTTTTTTTTTTTTAGCAATTTATTGATATTATAGGTAGAGGAGCCGGTACTCTTCATATATTTTATAAATCTTTTTTGTATTTGGATTTCGGTGGTTTATTACCGGCGCTAGGATGTCCACCAACAAGGCATTGGATTTTCGGATCGTCACACTGCACTATCTATGAAATGGACACTTTTTTATATTTTTCCTTGAAAAATTTTTTTTGTGTAGTTTAATACTTAATAAATATGTGCACAAAATTTGAAATTGACATTTTCTTCCGTTCTTGAGAAAAAAATTCTAGAATAATACATATTTTTTAAGGACTCTCAAGTAAATCTCCCCTTAGATATTCAAACAAGCCCCAATGGTCGTCAATGGCTCCTCTCTGCAATAAATAACAAAAGTTATCATTTTATTATAATTATTATTGAAACAGCAAGTTTTTCAATTCTGATAAAAACTTCAGGAACTTCGCTATTCGTTCATTATTGCCTTCGTTATTATTGCCTGGTTTGTGCTATAGGCAGCACAAAGTATGATGATTTACTTTATGTACGCCGGTCTCACCTCTTTTCTTTAACCACTTCCACTTCAAGAACAATGGAACTTTTCTTATCATTTAATGAAGTGATAATATCGTTAACGTTAGTTAGTGTCTCATATAGATATAATGATTCATTATAATCTATATAGAAGTTTTGTTTACAGACAGCTCCTTCACCATATATAAGTTTCATAAAATTCCTATATTGACATTTTGTCGCATGTTATATGTAGTGGAGTATGTATAAGGCTTAGTTTACACTTAGGACTTACTGTTAATCATTAGTGGTTGCTATAAGCAGGCAGGTAATTATGTTAAAAAAAACTGGTTTGATATGTTTAAACGTAATTTTCTGTATGTTTATAACGATTGCAATGATTAGTATTAGGCTCGTGTAAAAAAGGGACCGTGTAAAGGTGGTTAATAACTGCTTCTACATAGAATCGTCCTATAAATGCGTAATTGTAGTCAAAATGAATAGATACAGATTTTTCACCACAAGTTTCATAAAATTCTATATTGACATTTTGTCGCATGTTATATGTAGTGGAGTATGTATATGGCTTAGTTTACACTTAGGACTTACTGTTAATCATTAGTGATTGCTATAAGCAGGCAAAAAATTATGTTAAAAAGCTAATTTGATATGTTTAAACGTAATTTTCTGTATGTTTATAGCGATTACTAATGATTTGTACTACGCTCGTGTAAAAAAGGGACCGTGTAAAGGTGGTTAATAATTACTACATAGATTGATCCTATAAATGCGTTGTCTAAATGAAAAGAACGACTTTGAAAACCGGTTTCTAGGACATTAAAAATATTTAATATATTCTATGACATCATTAAATTTTGAAAAAATGTTTTTTCTTAATTCATATTTTATGGAAGTGATTGGAATTTTGGTGATTGGTTGAATTTAAGTAATTTTGGTGTGAACTCTTCATTTTTGCTATCAAAATGACAAAATTACTTTTAGAAATATGACGCATCTGACGGAAGTCTATTTCCTAGCGCAGGCCTATATGTTTAATTTTAATAAAAATGGGAAGAACGGTTTCGGAAATCTATAATTTTCTTGCAATTTTTTCATTTTGTCATTTTATTTACAGGCTTTTTTGATTTTGGCAGATTTTTGTAAATTTGATGACGCCATTAAAATAAAAAATTCTCATTTTTCTCAAACCAAACTTTACGTGCAAGTAGTTTGAGGTAAGGTGATTGGTTGAATTAAACTAATTTTGGTACGAATTTTTCAATTTCAACTATCAAAATAACAAAAATCTTTTGCCCCATATAGACTAGTTCTAGAAAAGTTTTTTTTCTAGTGATTCTACGTGCTCAATTTTGCCCAAAAATGGAAAGAATGACTTCGAATTGGATTCCAGTCTCATCATTCTATTTTTTTACTTATGATTGTTAAGGTACTGAAAAATTTTAACATACTTGACGACCTCGTATCTCCGTTTAGGCAGGGAATCGATCATATGGATCATATATCCACCCTCTGTACACTGATGTAAAACAATGGCTAAAATAAATGAGATACAAGACCAAATCTTTAAAAAAAAATTTTTTAGTTTTTTAGTATCAACCTCTAACTTTAATGGGTGTAACAATGAAATCCTCATACAATATTTAACATTTACTTTAAACTTGAACAAATATTTTGAACAATTTTGAACAGTCCTAAACCGTTTCTGTACCTTCATTCATATATTTACCCAATACCCATGTCCCGTATACTAAAACACTTCTTGTACGAGTTTCCTGTTCATTTTCATCTTTGCCTAGTTTATCATTTACACAAGTCAGTCAGTCAGACAGTCATTTCATGTTTTTTGTGTTGTACCCCAAAAATAATATTATTTGTCGGTGAGTACGCTGCTTCTGTTCGCAACGTTCCATTTTGTATCGCTGTGCCTTCGTTCGCCATACTGTTTGTTACGCGAAAATGCGAAAATTTCGTTTTCAAGTGAAAAGTGAATGTTAATTAGTTACATAAAGATAAAATATACTTTATTATCTTAACAAATATATATATATAAAAGCATAATTGTGCCTCTGTAAACCTCCTATAGCTTTTTGTGTTAGTCTTACAATTCAAATTTTGCCAATGTAAGTGTAAATCTACAAATAAATAGTCTCAAATTCCTTGTTTCTATATGACTAAAACTAGGGTCGACCAGAAGACAGCAGGGCCCGGTGTAACAAATTTCGTACAACCAAATAACAATTTATTGTGTTTTCCTATATTTCCATTGTACAAATTGTAGGGTTAGGATCTTGGAGTAATGGAGACACAGCAATTATCTCTATCATGAAATCTGCAGTGTGCATTTTTGTGTACCTTAGGCTCGTAGGTAGTCAGTGCCTCACTGGCATTCACCCAGTGTAGGTCAGTCAAACAACAATGGATTTGATTGTTGTTAGCACTGTAGAACCACCACACGCAGCATTTTGGTATCACAAATATGTATGCGAGCCCGGTGACTGCAACCTCTATGTTCGATTACGCACACATACACAGTTTAGCGCGCCAGTACAAACTAAACACCGTGCACGTATATAACATATTTTCGATCTCTTACTGGTTACACTGATTCCAGTAGTGGAGAGATACGTATTGTACCTCTGTCCTCTGTGGGTTAGGATGAACCGTCTGAAAAATATTTGCTAATTTTGAAAAATTTGGTCGTGTAACATGAAATGTCGTTTCCCGGCCACTTGATCTATCATAAAATTCGGATAAATATCGACACTTTCTTAAGAATTAGAGAAGTGTCTGAAAGCAATTTTTTTATTTTTTATTAGAATTCTTGTAGCCTGCAGTCATTTACACCGTTAGTTGGAATAACATTCGATCGTGTAATATGAAATGTCGTTTTGCGACCACTTGGTCTACCCATGGAATTCAGATATCGACACGTTGTTAGGCATTGTAGAACTGATTAGAGTTCTTTAATTTTGAAGATAATTCTTTTAGCCTGGAATCATTTTCACCGTTAGTTGGAATAACATTAGTTCATGTTAATAAAAATTTCGTTTTCCGACCACTTGTTCAACCATGTAATTTAGCTAAACACCGATACTTTCTTAGGCATTGGAGAAATGTTTGAAAACCATTCTTTCATTCTAAAAAGAATTCTATAATCATTTCCACCAATAACTGGAATAATATTAGTTCATGTAATATGAAATGTCGTTTTCCGACCACCTGGTGTACTTATGTAATTCAGACAAATATCGACACTTATTTATTGTACCACGACTCTTTAACGAAATTACTGGCATAATATGTTTTCGATATAAACAAAATGCTTTTATAAAAAATTTCAATTAAAAAAAATTTGTGACCAAAAATCATGATTTTTGTAATAGTTTTTTCTTTTTTTTAAATGCACCAAGAACAGGTTGTTCGTCAGAATTAAAACTTTGTCTATCCATACATGCTATTCCAACAAATTTAGATTTGAAAACAATTTATTGTACGAAACACTTTTTTGCGCGAATACAACTTGCAACTTCCGTATTGCTAATTGTGATTTGCGCAGCTTATTTCGCACGAAAACATTTTTGCGCAGCTTCAAGGTGAAATTATCCCGGTCAGGATGCATGTCTATTGTTAGTATAATATACATACGGTTACGTTAATGACTTCTTTACAATTAACAGAAAATAATTATTATGTTAGAGGGCGGGATGCGCTCTTTGGCAATGTTTGAAATGAGGAAATTTCTTTCAACTTTGGAACATTTTAAACGTATATAACTTCATTTCAAGAAACATTACCCCCATATAATAACAAATACATAACGGTGAGGCAACAAGAATATTATTCACTTGTCTTTTACGACGAAACGATTTTGTTTTTGAGTGATGCAAGAGGAGATACTGAATTTTTAAATAAGATTTCCCCCGGTTAAAATTTTAATATTATTAGATTGTGTTTCGAGAAGAAACAAGTGAATGAATAATTTAAACAAAATATTGTGTTTGTTCAACGAAGATTTTCGGTATCAAAAGAGCAGAAATTTAACAATATTTTTTCTCTCGAATTTCGTTAATCAAATATATGTATAAATAAATTCGTAAATTTTATAAAAATAGATTTTTTATTATACCTCATTTCAAATACAATTGATCATGAGTTTTCGTTAAAAAATTATACAATTCTTATATTCGAAACAAATAAATCTTCTTTTCTAAAAACAAACTGCAAATTTAAAATTTACGTAAATGAAAGGAGATAAAGCCAAAAAAACGGAAATTATTTAAATTCAAAGTGACGAAGCATGGTTAAATTTAATTGAAATGGACCATATAAATACCTTTTTAGACAGGTGAGAATAAAGACAATCTCGCAATTTTTTTTACCAAGGAAAAAATTGGAGTGTGTCACTCCACAAGTTCCCAAACAGCGGGCACTCTGACAGCCGTAATTATTAACTGAAAAAAAAGAAAGTAAAAAACTAACAAATTTGTTAGAGATTTTTTGAAAAAAATTAAATTTCCATGAAATTTTCGTCTATATTTGCATTAAGGAGATATTTTAGTCTAGAAATTCGAAAAAATCGATTCTTTTTTTCATATTTTCAAAGTTCAGACTTTTAAGAATAAATCTCTAAGAGAATTTATGGAAATTCGAATTATTTTCGGAGTTATGGTTATTTTTCTCTGTATAATGTGTATCTTATCAGTGTTAAATTCAAATTTCTATTATAAATT
The DNA here is from genome assembly GCA_035578155.1 of Brachynemurus nebulosus. Lineage (NCBI taxonomy): Eukaryota > Metazoa > Arthropoda > Insecta > Neuroptera > Myrmeleontidae > Brachynemurus > Brachynemurus nebulosus. The sequence goes on along the minus strand of JAPWDM010000002.1, from coordinate 76,727,253 downwards.
TTTTTTCGAGTTTCCACTTTGTCAGCCTGAACCGATTTCAATTGAATTTTTTTTTAGATTATTATACATTTTTCTCCTAATTTTCTGTTACATCTAAAAATAATTATTTGTTAAAATGACACACAATAGTCGGAAACACCATTCATACAAAATTAATTTATCTACTTCCGCTCATTATTAATTACAAAATTGAACAAAAAAAAAAAAGCAAAGAAAAATTATATAATTGAGAAAATATATATTCAAAAAAAAAAAAAAAAGAAAATTAATACAAAAACTTTTATCAGAAGGATCAAAAAATAATTTTGTTCTATATTTATAGAAATATTGAGAAATAAATTGGCTCAAGGAAAAACTTTTTCAAGTTTATGCTGAACAAATATTGTATAAGACGAAAAACTTTTCGTTCCTTCAGGCAATTAATTCAAATATTTATTTTTTTCAGGTAAGGAAAGCCTTCCTTCGTTCCAAATCACGTAAGTTTAGAGCGTAAGTGTTGACAAAATTTACTATTCTCAGTAAGGAAATTTTGGAAAAGAAGTAAAGTAATAGCTAGTAGCAAGGTATTCTTTTTTTCATATACAAAGTCGAAAAAATCTACAAAAAATTTTCGGCTGTAAATAATATGGAAATTTATGAGTTTTTCATCTATTTCAAATTATCTGACTTTTTTTAACATCATAAATTCTTGCCCCTTTTTTATTTTTATTTTCAATATCGCAGTGTAAGCCAGCGTTGTAGCTAGAAATCTATAAGTTATAATATAAAAAAATATATAGGCAATAGAAAGTTTTATATTTTTCGAACTGTATCGATTCAATAAAACAGTTATTAACCCGGAAAATTCAGTTAGTTCATTACATTGTTTTTTTACTTGTAGACGATTTTCATTGATTGGGAGTGGAGGAGCAGCCGGGGCTGTAATTCCGGAGCCCGAGTCCGAAAAGGAAGCCCGGGAAACTCTTAAGATTAATAGACTTTTCAGTTTCGATTACACCTTGCTCTGGAGCCGGTTCTCTAAAAGTGAGAAATGATATCGCTACATTAAAAATTCATCGCGTAGGTACTATCACAGGGTCGAATTTTGAAAAAATCAGTTTCTTTTTTTTGTGATTTTATCTTAAAGTACATACAGTTATGCATGTTCTCACAAAATTTCAAATTGAAATTGGAATTATTACGGTCGCTACGATCACGGATCAATGGATTCAATCTAAATACAAAACTCTGTGGATCGATTGGCGCCTTTTGGCGGGATGTTACAACACTTTACAATCAGTCTTTCTACAACCAGTTACCGTATAAGATCAATTGTTATCACCACAGTAGATATTTTTGATGAAACAATGATTTGAAACAATTTCGAGACAAACTTTAAACGCAATTGTCTCAAAATGCCCTTTTCAAAAAAGGTGCCCACTCTCAGAAGAAAAGTTTCCAAATTGTAAGTTTGAAATTGTGACAGAATATTCTTTATTCGATTCTCCATGTTCCTATGAAAGCTTTTTTTTAATTCTTCCTATTTTTTCATACGGAAAACTATTAAAAACAATACCTAAATTTTGTGCTTTTTATTTAAACCGCCGACATTTTTTCAAATTTCAAAAAAAAAGAAAAAACCTCCATAGGAACATAAGGGCTTTCCTACAGATTGATAATCTATTTGATTTTTTTTTTCTGATAAAAAATTATTATAATAAATTATAAAAGATAAATAAATAATTTTTGTATTGTTAAATAGTGGTATTATCCGTAAAAAAAAATTCATCCCCATTCTCCTATCCTATCCATCCGAAAAAAATTGCGAAATGTGACTATTTTTCGGCCGGTTACGCACTGTGATAGTACGATAAGTAACTTTTTTCGTTGAAACCCTGAAATTGATGCGTTAGTCAATAGTAAAATACACACCAGTCAAGATTTGTGTAGTATTCAGTTCAGTACCAACTAATCTGAATCATCCTGTAGGTGTTTATTGTTTTAATTATTAACATTTAAACAATATTGTAATATTATTAAAAAAAATGTATTCAAATAATTTTTATTAATTACATGTAAATTTCTTGCTGAATAGAATTTAAAAAATGTAAAATTTTTGCAAAAGTACAACCGTATTTTTTTTCCTATACATTTTCAATACGTATGCCAATATTGTTTAATGTAAATAAAAAAAAAAAGTGCAATTAATATCAAACGGGACTAAACTGGACAGTGGGATATTAAAACCAGGGCTGTAGTATTGGTAGAGGGGCGGGAAAATGATAGATATAAAGATAGATTGGTCAGTTAATTCAAAGCCTGGTATATATGCTATCAGTGATACAGCACTGAAACAAATACATAGTAATAGGTTAACCATATGCAAGTAGATTTTTTAAAACGTCTGGTTCTTTCTTATATCATGACCGCCTGAAAAGAGGTGATTTTTGGGAATTTTTTTAAAGAAGACTACTATATGGAATGTTTTAATATTTTAAGGATATATTCTTTGATGTATAATAAATTCATGATAAAGTTCTTGGATTAAAAAACTGAAAATACAGTGAGTTATTTGAGATCTGCCAAGGCTCCAAAAAGAAAAAAAATTGCTGTAGTGATAGCGGCCTTCACACCGCCTGAAAAAGCCTATTAAACTAGAATGTATGGTTCGTACCGTGAACCTCAATCGAAAAAAAAGTTGAAATTTAACAAAATGGCGGAGTTTTTAAAAAAAAGTTTCAAATTTTGCGTGAAAATTTGATGGTTTTTGGCTTGCGAAAACTGGAGGTTCATGGTACGAAGAAATATATATATATAAAAGAAGCTGCAATCAGAATCAAATTGATCGAATGATTTGTCTTCGAGTTATAACTGCAGAAAATTTGAAAAATGTAGTTTCTCCTAATTTTACCTTTTAGTTTTAATCACTGAGAATTTTTACTAAAATTATTTAAGATGTATTGACTATAGCGGTCATAATAAAACTAGATGAGTCGTTTAAGTGTGCCAGGGTCTAGTTTCTCCACAACATGGGACTGGCAGCCACGTTCAGGAACTCCCGAACTATCAACCTTCATACAGTTCTCAATACCTTAAAGTTAACAATGAAAATCAGAATCCATTCTTCGGATGGCTGTAACACAAAAACTATTTGAGATATGCACTAGAAATATTCGTATGTTATTTTTAAAGGTATAGACTATCGAAAAATTCAAAAAAAATTTTTCCAATCTTTTGAAAACGTCATACTAGTGGTCCCACTTAAAGATTAGTTTCGTCAGTTTTCAAAGAATTTTAACACTATGAGCACTTTCACAGAAAACTTCCCCGGAAGCCGATAATATTTTTAAAGAAACTTTATATAAACAAATACATAAATTGATTCAAGATGAACATATATATGATACGTACATACATATATTTGACATTCAAACACATTCAAATCAATTAGAGAATCATAGAAAGTTTAGATAACAAACTGGTAAAAATAAATAAAAAAAAACAAAGACTTTTATTAGTTTTTATATTGTTTATTTTAAAATTTTTTATAGAAACCAAGAGAGTTGTGTGTGTTGGTGTTTGTGCGAGTTGAGTATATACGCATCGGTGTGGTAACATCGCACACATACATGATAATGCGCAATTATATTGAGATTGTTTTGATTATTTTCGGATACCGAAGCCGTGTGACTGAAAGTGTTAGTTTTGTGTTTATGTTTTAAATTTAGAATTGGTCTGATTAGATTCAAAGTAGGTTCTCAGCTCCGACAGATTAAATCTTTTAAAATATTCATGCGTGTATGGTTTACCTTATGTGTCGTGGAAATGGGTAGTGTAGAGGTTATAATACAGGCCGTTGTAAAATTATACTAAAAAAAAAACTCATAGGTAAATAACATATGAAAAATTATTTACTGCATGTTAATAAAATATGGAAAATGTGCATTGCAACGAATGAAAATCTATCAGGCGGACCGAGCCGGTTCCCTACCACACGGTTGAATGAGTGATGAGTTTTAAATCAACAGCTGCACACACACACACACATGCATGCATACCTTTAATATATATGGATGACAAAGTACCAGGTGTTTCAAAATTTGTTGGCTGGAATTTATTGTTTTGATTGGTTTCCGATGAAACACTGATAGTTAAAAGGAGGACGGTATTAGCTGTACCGATTGCGGAAAAAAATTTCTGAGCGTCGTTTTAGCTTCGTTTTAGAGCCATCAGAGCCAGAGGAAAACGATGCAATTTTTGTCGTTATAAAAATTTTCTACTAACTTTTCTGTTCACTAAATGTCAAATAAAAAAACCTTACTTTACTGTCACTATTATTACCTATCAATTAATTGCTATCCTTGTCGTGTGGTTAAAAAATTCAACAAATCTGTGAAAATGAAAATAAATCAAAATAAATTTTAAAATAAAAATAATTGAAATCACATTTAATATGCATTTATTTGATATCAAATATTATTTCAAAATCTTCTGCGGCATAAATTATTTTATCATAATTATTAACCGAATTATTGAATTGAGACATAAGTACGTTGATTTCTGGCGGGTTCTAGTTCGAATCGTTTAATCCTGAACTTGGTTTGAAAAAAAAAGTTATTATTTCTGTTATAGACTTCGCACGCTTATCATAACTGTGATTCGTTCCCATTCAATGACGTTCTATCTATAAAATATATTTGTGAATTCGAATCGCCCGTGTTGTTTTAAGTACACTAACAAATTTTTTAAAATTTTGAGTGGTTTGGTATTCACATGAGTTATTCGCTTTTATATATATATATATATATATATATATATATATATATATATATATATATATATATATATATATATATATATATATATACAGGGTGGGCCATTTTAATTTATGCATCTAAATATCTCGCCAGAGGTGCCATCTATCAAAAAATGACCTTTACAAAAGTTGTTAGGTACAAAAGGAGACATTAAATGGTGAACTTGAATTTGACCTTGACCTTCATTCTCAAAATTAGGTTTCAAAGGAAAAACCTAACTTTAAAGTGTCGGCATCTTTTGGAGACGTAAAATAGGAGCTTCTGTTCGTTTTTAATGAGCTTTGAAAGTCATTCTAATGTCAAAATCCAGAAAAAAATGACACTAAAAAGTTATGCAAAATTAATTCTTCATAACTAATAAATTTCTTAACTAAAAAATTAAAAATTAATGGTCAATAAAAAAAATTCGTTCATAGCACTTTCACGGTCATTCAGAACCCGAAATAAAAAATAGGTCTTTCCATTTGAAAAATACGACTTGACCTCAAAATGACCTTTTTTGATAGGTGGCGAGATATTTAGATGCACAGAGTAAAATGGCCCACTTGTATATATGTATATATATATATATATATATATATATATATATATATATATATATATATACACATATATATATATATATACACATATATATATATATATATATATATATATATATATATATATATATATATATATATATATATATATATATATATATATATATATGCATACATTTTCTATCCCCATAGTTAGGTAGGTTCATCATATCCATATTTATTACCATATCCCCACGTTTTACAGTGTGACTCAGCAAAACATTTCGAGTCCAAGTTATATGCTATGAATACAAAGAACAGCCAGCGCAGTCTACACTGTGAATATATATATATATACCTAACGTTATTCAACGCATTACTTTCTCATCGGTTCTTGGTTCGTTGCATATGGATCCTGTGGAAATGTTTTGATGAGCCGCACAGTGTATATAGCACTTGTGTACATGGAAACTTGTACATGCCACTATTTTATTAATGCCCTTTTCGACACTATTATTACTTTGCATCACATATTCCATAATACATGCATATATTGATGCGGTTGATATGTAGTACATTTTAATATTTCTAAACAATGACAATGGCACTGGCTGTTACTGTGTTAAAACAAGTATTTTTATAGTTTATTTGTTGCATAGAAATGTTAATAGTTTTTTATTCGTTACTACACAAGTACATAATTAATCTTTTATTAATTTTTTTTATATAAAAAAATTCTTTTCGCATAAATTTTGATTTCATTTTCAAAATTAATTTTTTTTTTCAATTTTGATATTCGTTTAACAAAATTTTTAGTAATAAAACCAATAATATTTTACTGTACAAATTACATCATTTTTGTTCCCGAGACTACTAAAGTAGCGGACAAAATATCATTTTAGCAGACAAAACATCATTTTAGCCCTATTTTGCTAAATTTCAAAAATTCATAACATTTTTTTTTAAATTTTGTACAGATGATTAGAATGATTAAATAAACAAATAAAAAAATTTTCAGCTAAATCTGAGATCATGGGTGACATGACCTGGATAAAGTGGCGTGTAATGACCCCTATGATAATTTTATTTCTGATTAGGTGTGCGTTTCTTCTTCCGGTTCATATCAACTTGAACGTATACAAAACTTACAAATAAAACATCAAAAAATTGAAATTATTTTGTAAAATTTTATCTCTATTTTCAACAGTAAACAACATTTTATTTTTAGCATATTCTGATGCCACACTACTCTAATTTGTACAATATAATATTTCATAATTAATAGAATTGTAACAAAATGAACTTGACTGTATTATGTTCTTCAAAATCGTATCTTTACATCTTCTCTCTAAAATATATATTTGTTTGTCTGTTTGTTAACAACATATTATGATGTTATGTGAATAAATCTCCATTCACCCCCATACTATGCCCCCGCACCTCGCCCCACCATGTTTCAAACCGACTTCCGTAGATATATATGTATATAAATTATTTTATTTTATAGAGGAATACTTTGTATTTAATTACAAAAACGTAATGCAGATATATAATTTAATTAGAAAATCATAATATCTCTGCCACTGGATTCAAATAAAACTATCGTTTGCAAAATAGAAATAGACAGGAGCTAGTTAGTTAGCGTTGTTGCAATTAGGAATGGAAAAAGATCGAAAAAACGTTTGCATGAAATGATAAAATAATGATATTTTAAATTTAAAATAGATTTCTTTATTTTTTTATTACTCAGGCGGGAGAAGTACTAACTTGGCGCACACATTTCTGTACGCAAAATAGCTGTTTACCCACTGTACTCTTCCCGCATACTTTTTTGTGTGTAGAAAGTAACTTTCCACACGCAAATTGACAATAAAACACGCAAAGCCGCCTCTTAATTTTTCATTTAGTAAATATTTCATAATTATTTCTAATATAGAAACCACAAACAAAGTAATTTAAACGATAATTAATTCAGAAAAAAAGACGAACACTTAAAAATATTATTTTAAAAAGTAATAAAAATGTCAAAAATAGTGATAATAATAGAAAAAAAGTATGTGAAATTCGTAATAAAAAATAGTATGTGTAACTCGTGCGGGATTGTCGATTGCCCCATTCAAGCGAATGAGCGCACTCACTACGTTCGTGCACTTAACTTCGCTTTCGTGGGCAATCGACAATTTCCCGCACTTATTGCACAATATCTATATTAAAATTGCATTAAAATTTTAAAAAAATCTCTGTCATTTGTAACAAAATGTTAACGTATAATCGCGTCTTAGACTACTAAAGCAGTAGAAGCATTGTAATCAACTTTGAAGGGAATTCTAAAGCACCGATAAAGGAAAGTTACGAAGCAGTTCACTCTATTCACTCTGTAAGGGCAGATTCGCAAAAAAAAGGAATCGATTTTTTTTTCTTCATAATTATGTTTCTTAAGGTGTTAGAAATATTCTCTTAACATTTTATTTAAAAAAAAATGAAAAATCAAAAAGTTATGGACATTTTATATGCTGTTTATATACAGTTTATAAACTGTATATAAACATTTTGAGAAAATTCTTGATTTCTTAATTTTGGTTCACTGGGGATTTCAGAACGCGAGGAACCATCAAGGTGGAAAAATGTCCCAGTGTCGACTTCAAAGCCATTTATACTAACCTCATTTTTGAATATTATTTTTTAAAAATTTTTTTGTAATCGCGCAACATGTAGAAATAGTATGTATATTTAGTTTTTAATAAATTATATTTTTGTATAAAAAAAATAATAAAAAAGTAGATTTTTGAGGTTTTTTTGGGGAGGAATTTCCCCTTAATGTTTACTTTTACTTCATACGTGACGTTAAAATTATGAGAAGACAGGAAATTTAAGCTAAGAAGCAGTGCAATCATAAAATCACTTTATAAAGATTGTATAAAAGTCTGTTACGAGTACGAGGAAGCTGTGTACCACACCCTATTCACCACGAAATTTTTCCATTTTCAGAGAAATTTTCAAGCTTATTATCGAGTATTATGACAAAATCAATAAAATATTGGAAAATTTCGAAATATAGAAAAAGAAACCAAAAAAAAAATTTAATAATAACAATAAAACTGACGATATAATTCTATATTTTCGGGGCAAACAATCCAGAAATAAAAATATTATTTTCACACCAATGTTTTTTTTTTCGTTTTGGACGGGGTCGAAATTGAATGAAATAGTATCTACGATAATACGAAATATGGGTGCTTATTTTGTATTGGAAAAATAATCTCACTTTGATGAAACGATATATTTTATCTTTTATTTTATTTATTTTTTTTCTTAAACTGACTTGCTATTCTAATAAATTGTGTTCTACTTTATACTGTTTTTGACCAATTTATAGAAAAATCTTTTAAGGGAAAATTCGCTAAAAAAAAAAAAAAACACGATTTTTTTTTTCATAATCATGTTCCTTAAGGCGTTACAAATATTTTCCTAAAATTTCATTTAAAAAAATGAAAAATCAAAAAGTTATGGGCATTTTAGTGCACGCACTATACTATAATTCAATTTAAAAACAAATAAATTAAAGTAAAAAAAATATTTTTTAAGAAAAAGCTCTTATTTAAAAATTGGCTAAAAAAATAAAATAACTTTTGTGTGAAGTTTGAAGCAATATGCAACATAATTTATAAAAGCTTGAGGCGTTATCATTAATTAGGTATTTCTGTTTTGGATATAATGTAGCTATTTTACTTTTCAGTAGTTACCAAACTTAATTAAACACCTCAAGCTTTTATAAATTATGTTGCATATTGTTTCAAACTTCACTCAAAGGCTATTTTATTTTTTTTAACCCCATTTTTAAAAGCTTTCTCTTAAAAAACATTTTTTTTTTACTTTATTTTCTACTTTTTGGTCTGATTACAATTAATTTAAAAAAAAAAATTAAAGAAGTAATTTTTTACCTATATTTTAATCGGTTAATTTACCTTAATCAAGCATAACTATGGAAACAAAAAATTGCAATGTAAAATAAATTCGAATGTCAAAAAAATTGCATAGGACTAAAAATCAACAATTTTGGTTTGGGTCGATTTAGGGCAAAATTAATTATACAATATTGCATTGTCATCAAGGTTAGACAAGTATACAAAATTTGAAATCTCCCCTTAAAACAAAGAAAAATTTGACAAATGAATGTCGACCCGTCTTTTCCTTTCCAAATTTCTCGAATTGTCAACAACATATCATTAAAATTATTATTTTAATAGCATCATCTGGTGTATATCACAGATGAAAATAACTAATACCACTAAAACCATACTAACTAACATACAACTAACTACAAACAAACTCTCTGACAGAAAACTCGACAAACTGGCAAGGCGTTACACCGGAAGTTGGTCCAAGTAAATAATGTCTATTCGACCACTGTTTCGAACGCCTATGGACATTTCACTTTAACAATAATCATAAACTTAAATCGGCTATTATGAAATATCAATTCTCATAACTTCTTGGCCTTTTAACGGGATTAAAATTTTATATCAATAATGACATATATATGTATATCATACCGAGAAATTGTCTATCTGTCTGTTTGTCTGTTTGTTTATCTGTATATGTACACATACCATGTGACTCATCAAAACATTTCAGGTCCTATTTCTATGTAACGAATATAGAACTTCAGAGATGGGTAGTACATCCCAGATGTCTATTTTGTTTTCATTTTGGTAATATAATTTCCGACTTATACCGCCGAAAGAGTTGTCGCCGGAAGTAATTGTTTTTTTCCATCCCCGCTCAGTGGTCCATAATCGCGGTGATTTTACTACTCAGTAGTCCGTAATTACTATAACCAGTGGCTCATAATCACTGTAATTTTATTTCCGAGTGATCCACAATCACTATGACCTTACTATACTCAGTGATCTATAATTACTACGATCTTACTATCGAAGTTTCGTCTTGCCGTTTATTTCAAGCTCTTTTTGGTGCTTTAATACGCTGACAGTTTTTTCATCTTTTCATATTTTCAAAGTTCAGACCTTTAAGAATAAGCCTCTAAAATAATTTACGGAAATTCGAATTATTTTCGGAGTTATGGTTATTTTTCCCTGTGTACTGTGTATCTATCAAAGCTAAATTTAAATTTTTAATATAAATTACCCAAAACCACTTTTTTTGATACGGTTGACATGATATGATAAGTTCTAATGCACCGATTTACTTGAAATTTGGTACAGACCTTCTTAATACTATCAAAATTGGTCCGATGTGGGGTTTTTGGAATTTCTTTTTTTACTATTTTTAAAAAATTTTCAAAGTTGTAAAAAGGAGGCGAAAAAATGATTTTTCTTTTTAAATGGTCGTCATTTTGTGAAAAAATTTATTTTTTCAAATCGGCTACGTCCAACTAATTCCACATCCTTGTTTATTAAGAATTAACTAAAAATTTATGTTTCAGATCATCAAGAGAGTTGGAATCTGTACTGATTTCAATTTTGAATTTTTTTAAAATTTTTATACATTTTTATACTTTTCAAATATCAATAAAAAAACTCTTCAAAAAATACATACTAAAAATATTTAATTTTTTTTTTTTTTATTTTGCCCGTAAAATCACCTCAAAACGGAGTCTCTAGACTCGAATACCCCCTTAATATACAACATATATACACCTTTTTCGTCGTTTGTTATTATTTAACTTTAGGACAGGCTAAATTATTAAACTGGATCGGAAACGCTTTGCTGAGCCGCAGCGTATATAGTGCAGATAAATTGAGAATTTGTCGAGGAGAAAATATATTATTATATGGAAAATTTGGAGCATTTAAACGGTCATAAAAAGAAATGGTAATCGACCAGATTATAAATCCTAAGAATAGATTAATTTATTTGTTTAAGGAATGCACATTAAGTAAATATGTACATACATACAAAAATATTACGTTATTTACAACTATGAAAATAAATGATTTTTTTTGGAATATTGTCAAATATTGATTGTTCAATATAATGTACAATATTTATTCTGATGCCCCCCCTCCACCTTTGAATGGAGATAAAAACTCGGATCGGTCGGATTCGTTACATTTTTAAATGGAATTGCAAAAGTGAAAATTTTGCATTCAAATTCTACTTCAGATTCAAATCACTTTACGATGGCCCAAATTGAGGAAATTTTTTCTAAAAAAAAATTGTCCGATAAAAACGGTAAATAAAGTGATCGAGTGACGCAACTGGAAGCGAATTATAGGTTTTTGAAGCCATTTTTTTTTCTGTTTTTCAAAATTGAACATGTAAGGACCATTAGAAAGAACACTTCTACTAAATCGGTCAAATTTTCTAAACGAAATTTCGTCAGTTTGGTAGCAAAACTTAAAAGATCACACCCAAACCATCCTAATGCAGCCAATTGTTCTAACTTAAATCATTTACATAATGGTTAACTTAAAAAAAAATAATTTCTTAAATTCGATGACGTCATTAAGCTTATTAAAATTTTTCGATACCACAAAAATCGTAAATGGTGAAATTAGAAGCGAGTTACAGATTTTTAAAAGTGTTCTTTGCATTTTTTTTTTCAAAATTAACAAAATTAAACATTTAGGACTATGTACTAGAAAAAGACTTCGGCTGGATTGGTTATATCGAGCCATTACCGCCGTTTTAGCGTAACCGACAAATATCAAATTTTACAGGAGAAGGATTTTTTTAAATATTTGTATGGCGTTTGCAATATTTCGGCTGTGTTAATTCTATTACGCCTGAGCGTATTATACCTATTATTTTATTAACCTTACGGATAAAGATGGTTAATGTCGGTTACGCTAAAATGTGAAAATATGTTGCATTAACGATAAACTAAGCAGTTGCTATAACTCGTAATTAACGAATTTTGGAGGAAAACGCTAACACTGCTTGGCCCGTTACAGTTTAAAATGTTGCATGCAATAAAAATCTCAATTTCGATAAAAGTGTCGCTTACGATAAATCGGCGGTAATGGCTCGATTTTGTTAAAAGGTAGTTCGTTAATTTGGTAGCAAAAACGAAAAGTTGACACTAAAATTACTGTAACGCAATTAATCACCCTGACTCAGATCACTTTACGGTGACCTGATTTAAGAAAAAGAAATTTCTTTAATATGATGATGACATCAAGTCTACTAAAATTTTTCGATACCATAAAAATTGTAAATAAAATGATGATAGGTGTTCAAAATCGTACTTAATTAAAAAAAAAAATAAAACGGTGCATATAATACACACATCGGCATAATTAGGGGAACATATAAAAAATCTGTAAAAATCAAGCAAACCATTTAATTTCAAGAAAATATTAATCTTATTTAATTATTTACTTAAAATAACATGTTCACAAGTCGATATACCTTTATTTTCGGTAGCAAAACAAGTAACCATATAAAATGGCAAATTTCTGGAATCTTATGTCGTCTTAGAATAATTTAAATTAAAGATTATTTAACAAATAGAAAATGAAACACAGCGTTTTAATGCCGCCTGTGGGACAATCTTTGCCATTCTTAAATTACGGCAGTTTGAAGCTCGACCAAATTGAGAAGAAACGGCACTTAAATTCGAAAGTGACAGACCTCTTAAAAAGAATTACATCAATAACAGATAAAAACAATTCTATGGAAAGTCAATTGATTCGTTACTTCAATATTATTTAAAGTAAAAATGCAAAAAAAAAACCGCCAACTTTGTTTAATAAATAGGTTTTTTTATTTTTTTTATGTTCCGCTAATTATGCTTGTAGTTAGTTACAGTATTTAGTTACAGTAAAATTTGTTAAGGATGTTTGGGAGGTACAATCGGAGATAAAAGTACATGAAATTAGAAATTCGTGAATAATTGCGTTGTATAACAAACTATGAGGTAAATAAACAATGATCTTTATTAAATAATAGCTATCACTACAACTGATTGTACAATACATCAAACTATAGCTCTCAGCTGACTACAAGAGCTGAGTACATTCTGAAGATTTTTCGGAGGAATTTCAAAATGCTACGAGACGATTGAAAATTTAGTAGAATGTTCCTCATTAAATACTAAGGCCCCTGTGAAAATTTCAAACCGATTCACTAAGCCGATAAAAAGTTATTTAATCTGTTCTGTTTTCGAATTTCCATAAGAGTACGTGTAAAATTATTTTAGTTTTTTTTTTTTTAATAACTTTTTAACGGCTTAGTGAATCGGTTTGGAATTTTTCCAGGGGCCTTAGTATTTAATGGGGAACATTCTACTAAATTTTCAATCGTCTCGTATCATTTTGAAATTCTCCGAAAAATCCTCCGAATGTACTCAGCTCTTGTACTCAGCTGAGAGCTATAGTTTGATGTATTGTACAATCAGTTGTAGTGATAGCTATTATTTAACAAAGATAACTATTTATTTACCTCATAGTTTGTTATACAACACAATTATTCACCAATTTCTAATTCCATGTACTTTTATCTCCGATTGTACCCCCTAAACATCCTTAAAACAATTAGAATACTTTTACAAATATCTATGAAGCCCTTTTTCTCTCGAATTTGTGTCACCACAATATGTTACACCAATCAAAAAATGATTAAAAAAATACACAACCAATAATAAAAAATTTCCATCGTATCAAAATAAATGATTGAATTTTTTTACGATCACTATCAGTTCAGTTAATTAATTTTATGTTTTTGTCCGGCACGAAGCTTTTTGTTATTTATTTGAAAAGAGTAGTATAATTTTCCGTATTGTACGTTATCAGATATTCATAATACCAATGATTTTGGTTAAATTATAACAACGGTAATAATTACTGATATATGGTATATTTAACCGGTTTAAACTGTTTCCGAAAAACCACTAACTGATCTAAAACAGTTACAGCAATTTGTGGTCACCGCTATATTGTTATAGTATGATCATTGAATATTTGAAATACCTATAAATTAATCATTAAAGTGATTCCGTCCACTATTTATTGAGTTAGTTAGTTATTTATATGGTAAATATGTGTCTACTGCTGCCATCTACCTAGTTCTTCTACAATCTTAGCCTTAGTACTGTGCGGCGATATTGTAACCGATTCAAAGTAACATAAAATATATACTATCACGGTTATGATGAGCGTGCGAAACCAATCACAAAAATGCAGATGGATTTAATAAGTTAAAGTATGTCTTTTTTTGAGCATTTTTAAAAATTATTTATTTATTTATTTATTGTTTTACCTAAAGCCAGATTTACATAAGGACACTTGGAACACACGTGTTCCGGGCACCTCGTAAAATAAGGACTTCTAAAATTGATGATGAATCTCTCAAAAGAGGAGCAAAATAAAAAATATAAGCACTTTTGGGTAAGAAATCTAATTGACTATATTTTCCAAGGAAAAAAGTGAAAACGACGGAATTTAAAAACAAACGCCGATTATAAAAAGAAACTTTACCTAGGAATTTTGCACTATTTCCGCGCTCAATATTCCTGCGTTTCAAGTTTTTCCAGTGCGTATAGTTTTCCGGAAAATTGGAAAAATCTAACTGACTACTTTTCAGGGAAAAAGTGAAAATCTAAACGAACGATGATTATAAAAAGAAACTTACCTAGGAATTTCGCGCTGCGTTTCAAGTTTTTCCAATGCCTATAGTTTTCCGGAAAATCGGAAAATATTTTCCAGGGAAAAATTGAAAACGACGGAATCTAAACGATTGGTGATTATAAAAAGAAACTTAATGTTTGCTTCACCTTACAAGCATTATAAATTTCATTCCAACCAAAGCATAACCATTTTTATAACACTTTGCACCATTACAGATTTCATTACAGCCTTACTATATGTAGAATTTTTCACTTTAGGTATTATAAAAGTTAAATATACGTATTTACGTAATTAAAAATTTTATATAACAATAATTTATTAATAAATAATCGTTTTTAAATGGTTAATTATTTTCAGTTTACTCCCAATATAATATATATAATATTATTATATTCCTTGATATATGTATATATGATACACGGTTGCTAATTACAATGTAATTATTAATTAATAATACCGTGTTTAAACATATATTAAGTTGTACGTGCATGTCTTACAGACACTTACAGTAAAACATCTTCTAAATGCAACACCGAAAGTTTCTACAGTGTTATGAAAATATTGATTTTTATTAAAGCTCAAGTAAGAAGTTATTTTTAAGCGAAAAAAACCATATTACACTGAAAACAAAATGTAGACAAGTTTTTAAAAAAGTAAATAAATTATTTAAAAATTTTCAAATATTTTCCAGCCATAGAAAAGTAAGTGTTAAGAGTAGGCAAGATCTTCAGTAATTCAGAAAAAAATTTCAGTCTCTGTAGCGGGCGGGTGAAATATCTAGAAATTCAAGGCGCGGATATTGTATAATCAGTTTTCGTTTATGGACATTTCACTTCAGTTTGTCGTATTTTATTGGATGGTTAACGCAGTGACACACTGTCGTCTACTGATGTTTTTAGCTGATGCCTTGAATGCAATAATTCCAAAATTAATTATCTTAAATAATTAATAACAAAATACCGGAGGTTAGAGTTGCAAACTCTCTCTCGCAGTTGCATCATATTATAATAATATTATTAGGTACCTTACCAATTTAACCAAACCTCTCAGGGAGGTATTATACAGGTTGAGTTTTTTGAGAGTTTCTATTTTAATTACGGTTAAACTATTGATTTAATCCAAAAATTTGAAAAGTTTAAATAAGAGTTGTAGATCCTAAACAAAAAAAAAAAAAACAACTTTTATTTCCTTTGAAAATATTTAATACAAAAATATGTTTAGGCGCGCTTATGTAACTGTTGGATAGACATTTCAAAATCTTTTTTTTCCAATATATTAGAATTGAAATTCTATTTCCTTGTTGTACGTTTCTGCCATTTTTAGACTTGAATTTCTTACGGAAAACTGAAAGTCAGCCATGTTGAACAATTATTTTTAAATAACGTAAATTCTTATACACCGTTTGCAATCATTTGAGCTCGAATTTAACGCAAATTACTCAAAAAATATGAGATAAAACATTGAAAATTTGAGGCATAAACTAATTTTTGAAAAATTCTTGCACCATATCTCGAAAACCATAAAACCTATAAAGCTCGTGGCTACGCCAATCGGATGCCCCCATCTGTATCTCCAATCCTTATTGGAACAATATTTTGATTAAATCGACACTTTGGCTGTAATAAAAAATGGCAACTCTCAAAAAACTCACCCGGTATATATTACTTTCTATCACTGCTGGTTGTTTGGCGTTGCCGCGTTGCTGCGCTACGCTCGCTGGTTGAATTTATTCATTATAGATCCTTTGAGCCACAACATACGATGACACTGCTGTTTATTTTACTTAGAATATTATGTTAAAGGTGTCATTGTATTATATCTTCCACATATTAGGTAACCATTTCGATGGTTGCGCGGCGCACAGAGGTGACGCCATCTAATTAATATCGTTTAGATGAAAAGTCAATGGCCGTTACGAGAGCGTGTTTCACGATTCATGTATGCCGGTGTCATCAAGTTCCATGCAGCTACATTTAGGTTGATTAATATTTAGTCGCATTAGTGCTTGCTTCTTATGAACGTTAGCTATTTATACGTATGTGTAGAAGAAGATAATTTGTGTTGACAGTCTATACTGTAGATGCAAAAAGTTGTATATTGTCGGTCTTGTTTCGTTCTAAAATTGCTTGTTTAAGATGCGATTGGTGCATTAGAGCAGTGGTTTTCAAACTATTTCGTCTGCGACCTCGTTTGGCGCTTAAAAATTTCAAAAGACTCCCGAAATATGTAGAAATGTAACCAATTGTTTCTGCAACACCCTTCAAATAATTTTCGCGACACCCCTCGGTGCATGCACTAGAGTGTTATAAGTTTAGGAGATAACAATTTTTAAAGACTAATTTTTTAAAATACAGAAAAAAATTAACATTTAATTGAATAATTCAATAATTTCTACTAAAGATTAATCGGTGAAAATTTTATTGAGAAAAACTTTAAGTTTTTAGGAACAATTTTGGCGTACAGTAGTTTAGTAATTTAATTTTAAAAATTTAGAAATGTACCGAAATTTCGATAATTTCGGGCGGGTTGATAAAAACCGTTGCTATTTTTATAATTTTGGTCCAAAACCGATAAATTTTTGTTTGTAGTTGTTTTAATTATCGCTTTGTGCAAAACCTTCCCTGCAATATTTCATTTTTTAAGAAATTTTATTTTTTAATTTCCTTGAAAAATTCACCATAAAACTTTAAAGACCTTATAAGGTACTGGAGACAAGGTAAAGAAAAAGGAAAATATGTATTCAAGGTATTTTAAAAAATTTTCAAACTTTTTTTGAGAAACGGTTTTAGGACAATATTTTAATGGACCGCATTAGGAATTGTAAATGAAAACTATTTTTAAAAAAGTTTCCCGTTATAAAACAAAGGTTTTGCACCAGAAAAGCGAACCTTCAATTTTTGAGTCTTGCATCCCTACTGAGTCCGTCTCGATTCATCGAAACTAGTCGACACTATGGTGTAAAAACCGAAAGTCGGTTTGCGTTACATACATAGTATAGCGAAAAGTGACGAAGCAAACGATCTCATATTGTTAATATGAATTTTCACAAATTCATAGAAAAATTCATAAAAAAAATTACTGTGCTCAGCACTACAATCGACGTGTAAAAGGCGAACATATTCAATTTTGTACGGTAAAAATATAAAAATTATAATTAATCATAGAAAATCTAAAGGATAGAATATACTTTCCGTAATATTAGCTCCGTATAATTTGTAAAACAGCACAGTAAAAAGTTCCATTCCCGACAGAAAAATATTTTTTAATTGTTTTCCTTACAAAAATTACCATGCCATCTTATAATTATTCAAATGCTATCTGCTAATAGCAGAAAGAAAGAAAGAGAAAGAAGGTATCAACGCTGTTGAAATGTACCCCACTCATGCATGCAAGTCATATAGCCAGGCTGGTGAGTGGTGTGACGACCAACTTGGTCGGACCAAGCACCTTGATTCATTAGACTGTCTTACAGAGAGCATGGTAATTTTTCTGAAATTTTCTCTACAAAAATTATATGATTTTTCTCTCCGTGTAGAAATTTTTAAAACGAAATTGAAATTTCAAAATGTTTATACATTTGACAAGCAATGAATTGTGTTAATTAACAATATTCTGTGTTTCTGATCATTGCTACAATAATTATCTGTTGAATCTGGAATATCCCAAAGGATACATATTCGGTTAATACGAATATAATGATAGATATTTATTGACAATCATATACGAATCAGAAATATGAATGGAATGATGGATCTAACCATCTAAAACCGTGCCATAACCGAAAAGCAAATTTCCAGGTATGGAACAAGATATGTATGATTATGTCAAATATGTATAGAAATTATTATTAATATTGGTTGCTGTATTATACAGATGATTCACCACCAACGATTATTAAATATTAACTGAGTTGCCTTGATGAAATATTTTTAGCTTCCTCTTATTTCCGGTTATATTTATCGAAAACAGACAACAGAAATTTGAATTATACGCATTGTACATATAGCTAAGACTGGATTGTTGAAAAAATGGACCCGAAAGACCCATTCTTTTTAAATGAAACACCACCCTAGTCTTAATGATCGTAATAATTGAGAAAGTGCTCAATAAAAATTGCGACATTTGTGAATAAAGTGAGTTTGTTACTCGTAAACAAAAACACTTGACTTTGCAAAATGTCACTTTTATTAAATATAGAAACTTTTGATACATATTTTGGTCAATATGTATCAAAAAAGTAGTATTTTGTAAAGTGTTTTTATTTACTAATTTCAAATATGGAATACCATAAAGTAACACTCAAATCTATTAAAAGTGAGTTTGTTTTTAAAAGTTAAAAAATCTCCAAGTGTGTGCTAGACACGCATAAAATTATGGCTCCTCAGTAATTGGAAGTATACTGTAAATAATTTTACTTCATATTTTTTATCGTTTGTTAGAGAAATATTTACTTATTTTACTATGAGGGCCAATTTCGTGATAATTTGGTTTTCTCAATAGAGGTACCTCTTTCAAGGAAAGATACTTTGTTTAAGAGTGTTAAATATAGGCCAGCCAAACAAATACTTATCGGAGTGTACAAAGCCAGAAAGGAAAATTTTATTCAATTTCCAAGCGTTTCCCTGAATTATTTCCTAAAGACTTGTTCTGACCGACTACTTTCTCTACGTCATTTTTTCGAACATTTTAGACTCTCGGTGTTTGGAAAAAAATTTTCAGCCCCACTTTCGATTTCAAAAAGGAAAATTTACCTCAAGGAATTGTAGGAACGTCTGTGTGACGGACGGACGGACATGACAAATTTTCGCTATTCGGAACCCTAAAAAATAATTGGTAAAATCACGCATACATAGGCACACAAATAAATACGTTATTACAGAACCAATTTTATTGATTTTTGTTTGCAAATTTCATTCATTTCTATTATTTAATTCTAATGTTTAGTAAAACATTGTACGGTATGATCAGTTATAATGAGATAATATTTATTATATAATTTGTTCAATAATATTTTAAATCATAAATAAACATTGCGTGCTTTACAAAATTTCTATTATAAATCGGCCGGGGTCATTATTCCCCCTCTTCCGCTGTACACCCCGTCCCGGTCAAAATTGTAAAATAAAATTTTTAGTCCAATTTGTCGATAATAATTAATTGAATCGAATTTATTAATAGTTGCATTATTTGTGCCCATATAAATATTCACCTATGAAGAGAGATATATGCATTATATTGTTAATTGATGTTATGCGCATATATATTAATAAAAGTATATCTCTGTCTTTGTTGTATTAGAAAATTATTTGTACAATTCACAACAAAAATACATCAGACCTGACGATTGATATAAAATTTGAGTCTGTGTTGTTTAAGTAGGACAATTTGACTCATTTATATTTAGCTAGTTTTTTTTTCACTTTTGCCGGAAAAAGGCTAGAATCCCTTTTTTCAGCAGAAAAATTGGTAGGAAACTTTTAATCGGTTATTTCATCATTGGAAAATGCAATAAAAATGAAATAAAAGTTTTTATTGGTAAACTGAAGTGATTTCAAAACTATAGTAACGAAATATTAAATCCGTCTTACCGTACTACACTCAAATTTAATATTTCCTCGGAAGAAAATTGTGTTTTTTACAACTCAAATTTGTTCTTTAAAAGCAGTCTAACTCAAAGAAGTGTCAAACCAAAAATACTCCAGTTGCGTGGTCATATTTTTACTAGCTCTTCTCGTTAAATTGCTAAGCAACAAATTTACCTCAATTTCACATCTATTTTTCGGGCGACTAGTGTGACGACACTGATCAAGCGTGCTTGTGAATTGGTAGGTCGTGTGTTCGAATCCGATGCCCGGTTATACTCCTGATGATTTTCAGCAGTTTTTTTAGCGAATTTCTAGAATGGAAATCAGCTATTACAGCCACTGTCATGACGCGACTACAGCTCGGGACCATGGCAGAAATTTGTTTTGAGGTCCCTAGAAACCGAAAATAAATATTCACTAAAATTTATATATATATGTGTGTGTGTGTCCGCGCGATAACTCTCAAACGAAATGTCTTACGTTTATGAAATTTGGTGAAAATATTGGAAGTCCCAAACCGTTGGACGAGTTCTTTAACGAGACACGTCCGATGCCCGGAACATGGTTTTTTTTGGCAATTTTCGGGGAAAGAATTAGTTTTTCGCCAAAATTTCCCCTTATTCAAAAAGTTTTGTAAATTTTTTTACACCGTTGGAAAGAGGAGAAAAAATCACACAAAAAAGGTCTTTAAACTATTATTCTATGACAACTAGTTTCCAAGAAAAACTAACTTTTATAAACGGAAATTCCCTATGTTATGCAGGATGCTGTGATAGGGGTATTTTTTTTTACAAAGCCAGAAAAATATCGACATAGTTCCTTAAAAAAGATGACTGAAGAAGCATACCTATGTACCAAATTCTATTCTCGACACAACTTCCCTTCTCCACACGAAAAAAGTACAAAAAAAAATCATGATGTGGGTGGTGTCTGCATTTTAAAATAGCGTATAATTTGTACGTAAATACTTTTTTGTTCAAATCAATATCATAGGTACAGAATATATATATATATATATATATATATATATATATATATATATATATATATATATATATATATATATATATATATATATATATATATATATTATGTTTATGATTAAATTTTACATACAAATTATAACTGTAAACAGTATTTCAGTAATCCTCACTGTAATAATATACATATATACATATATAACCAAACTCTGTTATACGCTTTTTAGTAGTTTCAATTAAATATTTTGTTCGCTGTCGAAATATTGGGTTGTCGTAAATAAAAAAAAAATATTGGATTGTCTATTATGGACTAAATGCCAGGGATGCCAACGATAGACGTAAACTCCGAAACTGTAATGACAAAATTTACTAATTTTTTTTTTTTAAAAAAACCACTAATTTTGATTATATTGTAGTATTTTTCCACTAGAAAGTGTAAAATTTTGTGTTCAACCGTTTTTACTATTGCGAACTACTTATAATTGTTAATATGCAGTAATATTAGGCCGATTATCGATATGAAAACTGCAGATAATAATCATACGACATTTCATTAGCAACAACCTAATACATATATTGTTTTGCAGGGTGTAGTATTACAATGATTAATATTTTCTATGTTATTGTAGTATAATATGATTGGTTTGAACTCATCGGTTTATAAAAATATAAAAATTCAAATTTTGCTGTTATTTATTTATTATCATACGTTACCATACTCTTGTCTGCTTGTCAATTTGATTGTTAATTGAGTTGACTGAAAATTTTAAAAAAAAACTTTTTTTTAAAATTTTTTAATTTGTTACAAAAACCAAAAATAGGTAAGCAAGATACCAGCCCACTTTAATCCTAACTTATAAATGTGAAAGTGAGTTTGTTTGTTTTACATTCACTCCTCAACAGCTCAACCAATCAATCGACTTTAAATTTTGTACAGTGATAGCTTGAGGGACAAAGAAGGACGTAGGCTACGTTTGCCACCTAGAAAACATTCTATTCCTGAGGAAAAATTTCGAATAAAAAGTGATAATTCTCAATAGTGACACGATACCGAAGTTCGAAAAGTTAGGCGGGCCAGGCCGCCCGTAAGAGTTGGCTACCTAATGCCGATACATCTATTGTGCTACGGTGGCTGCGTAATAAACTACTTTAGGAACATCAGTAGTTGACGAATCGACAGAACTTGGCCAAGAATTTACCTTAAAACGTTCATTTCGTGACGAATTGTTAAAATTCGAGAGTGACGCGCTATATAGTCGATAGCGGAGCACATATCGACCCGCGGGGTAGTGAGGGGTGGGGGGTGTACAACAATAACGGCGCCACTGTTTACTGCTTTTTTCACTTTTCAAAAACGACAAAATTTAACTCGCTTTAAACCCCCTTACTCCACTCCTTCCATATAGTAATCTACATACATACATATGTTTCGATATGTACTGATATGTGTGTAGAATAATAAATTTCAGTGGTGCCAACCTTATAATTTAAATGAACAATTTAAAATAAACACAACATATGTATGTTGGTATAGTAAAGAGTACATGCATGTAATACAAAAGCAGCATGGATATGATGTATGTTATGTAATTAGTTTGGTAACACTTGGTCCGTTTACATTCGAATAAAATAAATAAATAAATACAGCAGAAACAAAATATAAATACAACAATTATAAATATGTATATGGTGGTCACAATATCTAGCGCAGGCAGACAAAAGTAGTTAAGTCCAAAATATCAACTGTACAGTAGAGAGTAAAAACAAAAATGAAATGCAGACAACATCAGTTTATTTGAATTATCTTCAAGTTTACATGAGATTTTGTAATTTTTTTTTAATCAATTACTCTCATAACATGTAACACAGTAAATCAACTAAAATTTTTAAGACATTTTATGGACTTAACATATAAAAAACGACAATAAATTTCATTATTAAAACCATTTGTGGACTTAATTGGTTTTAGCGGGTAGTTGTTGCCATAAAAATACATTTCCAATTTATTTAAACTATGTAACTACTTATTTATTATTTTATTAAGAATTTTAAGACCTTAATTTCTTTTGTTAGTTTCTGAAAAGAATTTTTTTTATAAATGCATACAAAATGATGTTAGGGGTGGAATTGACTTTTGCCCTTTTGGAAATATATGAGATAGACTCTCTTGGTCCTTATTATAAAATCAAAAAGGAAATCAAAAATGGACTTAACTACTTTTGTCTGCCTGCGCTAGATATAATGAATATTATACGTATACGCTTCTGTATACTTGTATTCTGTACTCACTATTTTGCACTATATTATTAAGGGGTAATACTGTTATGAAAAGTGTATTATTTAAAAATATTTCCATTTTTATTATAGGCAAATAGATTGATTGGTTGACTTAATTAAAAAATTGTTCATATAGACCTTGTAGATTCCGGTGGGGTCTACCGATTGCTATAGTTAGAAGCTTTATAGCACTTATGGTTTTCGAGCTACAATGCAAACATTTCATTTTTTAAATGGGACTGATTATATATAATAATTTGTCGGAAAAACTGATTTAATGCATCAATTCCAAACATAAATGAATTTTGCCAAGTTTATTTTAAAAATTTTTCTACAATTTATCAGTTATGCGGTAAAACTACACATATCTATTTGAGGTCCTTCAATCACCAACGTTTTTATTGATTCTCATCGTATTATGTCCAAGAAACAAACCCCTAAATCTGCCGTATTCATTAACTTAAACTTAATTTAAAAATTTCAATAATATTCATTAATATAAATATTAAAAATTATTTGAATTTTTTATTTATTTATAGCAACTCGTTAGGTTACAAAAGAATTTGTGACACATGCATGCACGCTAGCTATACACATGATATTCATTGGTGTCACTTTATAATTGTAAAGAGAGGTTATTTTGAATGAAAATATCACTAATAAAATATATAGTCAAAAATGTAGAAAAACCTATTTGATATTCGATAGTGTTTTGTTTTTATTAAAAAGAAAATTGGTAGGTATAATTTATTTTACAAAAAAGCTTTCTATGTTCTTTGAAAATGAATTTTTGGGTATTGGCAGGGTGCGTAGTATATGGTGGGGATAATTAAATCGATTGCAGCGTGAGTAGTGGAGAAAATAGGTAATAATACATGCTCATATGTGTTTATAGTGTAATAAAAAATATTAAATAAAAATATAATACATTGATCCACTTTGATTATAAACGCAATTGTCACTAATATGTCGTTCCTTATTTATCTGTCAACGTATTAACGTCTACACGTCAATCCATAAATACAGAATTAAAAATATTTGAGGTATTTTAAACTCACTAGCAATGATGTTTCATAAGAAGTTATTGATGTTTACTTTATGTATGACTGTACATTCAACTAAATGACTTATGCCAGCATTTCGTAATTTTCGAATTTCCCTGACGTGTTTCACTATCACCAGCAACTTTTTCCTCTGCATAGTCCGGGGTTGGAAGAAAATACTGTCTTGATAATTATATCCATGTTAACGTCGAAAATTGTTTAAATACTTTATTAATATAACTATTATACTTCATCCAGTCTTTTATACCTCAAATTGTTCAAATTTATTTATAAAAAAATAATTGTAAATAAAAGATATTTGAATTCAGATTTTACGGTTTTTTTGAAAATATTTTAAATTTATTTCTACGGTTACCATTATTTAATAGCATGAAAAAATGTATATTATAGATGTCGTTGGCATCATGCACCCAGCCAATATACAGGATGTTAGTGAATAAGTGTGAAAGATTTTAACAGGCGATTGCTGAGGTTCTTTTATGTACAAAAGTTCATATAAACTCAGGTCCAAAAACGCTTAGTTTCCAAGATACAAGGTGTTTAGTTTCTGGTCTTTTTTAATACTTTCTAAAATATTTCAAGAACGTTTTGAGATATTGACACAAAATTTGGGATACGCTATGACAGGATAAATACCCATATTCTGAAGCAGACAGAATATTTTCACTCGAACCGATGGCGCTGTGATGATGTCCGTACGACCATGTGATGACAAATGTTTGAAAAAAAAAGGCACGCCAATGATTTTTTTCAATTTGAAAATGTTTTAGCGAATTTCCAGAATGGAATTCAGCTATTACAGCCACTGTCATGACGCGACCTGACCTCGGGACCATGGCAGAAATTTGTTTTGAGGTCCCTAGGAAAGGAAAATAATATTCACTAAAATTTATATATATGTATATATATATATATATATATATATATATATGTATTTATATATATATATATATATATATATATATATATATATATATATATATATATATATATATATATATATATATATATATATATATGTGTCCGCACGATAACTCTCGAACGAAATGTCCTAGGTTTACGAAATTTGGTGAGAACGTTGGAAGTCGAAAAATCTTGGATGAGTTCTTCAGCCAGACACGTCGGATGCCAGGAACATGGTTTTTGTTCTTGCAAAAAATTAGTTTTTTGCCAAAATTTCCACTTATTCAAAAACTTTTGCGAAATTTTTTTACACCATTTAAAAGAGAAGAAAAAATTACATAAAAAAGGTCTTTAACCTTTTTTTCTATGTCAACTAGTTTCCGAAAAAAAACGATGTTGTTTAGAATGTGATTATTTTATCGTATAAAGTGTGAATTTAATCACATCCTAAGTACATATTCGACACAATATGGATATTTTGTGTATAAGGGGTAGTATATGGATATTTTGTGTATAAGAGTACAAGACCATTTCATTATCCGTACTACCATTATGCGTACGGTTTGTGTGTGTTGTATATACATATACAGTCTAGGTGAGAAAATTTTTAAAGTAAACAAAGATTTTTATGTAAACAAGTCTTTAATTTTAGCGAATTTCCAGAATGGAATTCAGATATTATTTAACATATACAGGCGATTATTTTGAAAGTTAACATAAATATATGATAAAATTTCCAGAATGGAATTCAGCTATTACAGCCACTGTCATGAGGCGGGGGGCATGACCTGAGCCCGGGACTATGGCAGAAATTTGTTTTGAGGTCCCTAGAAACCGAAAATAATAGTCACTAAAATTTATATGTATGTATATGTATATATATATATGTGTGTGTGTGTGTGTGTGTGTGTCCGCGCGATAACTCTCGAACGAAGTATCCAATTTTTACGAAACTTGGTGAAAACATTGGAAGTCCCAAACCCTTGGGTGAGTTTGTCAGCCAGACACGTCGGATGCCAGGAACATTGGTTTTGTTCTTGAAAAAATTAGTTTTTTGCCAAAATTTCCAGTTATTCAAAAATTTTTGAAAACTTGAAAGTCGTCCAAGAATGGAATTCAGCTATTACAACCACTGTCATGACGCGACTTAAACCCGGGACCATGGCAGTTTGTTTTGAGGTCCCTAGGAACCGAAAATAATATTCACTCAAAGGCTATTGGCAGATAAGCATGGGTAGAAATGCCCCCGCACGAATTGTGTTGGTTTTTTTTCTGCTAACTGCTTTCGATATAAGATTACAATTTACTGAGGTTCAACCCTTAAAAACTCACCCTTTGGGGGTAAAAAATTATTTTTTGAAAATCACAAAAAATTTATAACTTTTTAGTGGCTTGACGGATTTGGCTGGAATTTTTATATGTTTTAGATACCTCTATAGTGTACCTCAGAAAAAATTATCAGCTTCAAAAAAAAAATTATAACCCCCCCAAAAAAATTGTTTAATTTTTCAATATTTTTTTTCATCAACTTGTAGCTATAGTACAATCACCAAAATTTTTTTGCAGGCTTCCTACTATGACCGATATAACATATAATTTTTTCAGATTTCTTCTCCGGGTGCGTCATAGTTAAAAAAAATAAAATGTCCAAAAGGATTTTTTTTTTTCGAAGTTACGTTCGTTGTACAATCACCAAAATATTTCTACAGGCTCCTCACTATGATTAATACAACATATAATTTTTCCAGAATTTTTTTCCGGGTGCATCATAGTTAAAAAAATTGAATGTCCGAGAATATTTTTTAGAGATAGGCATAGGTTTCTGGGTACTCAATCGATTGGAAATCGTTTACACATTTTGAATATGTTCATAAAAACATTTGTGATTGCTTAGTTTTCGAAAAAAAAATGGTCGACTCAAATCTTCAAATTCCGCAATCAGCCAAACACTTTGGTGAAAAAAATTTTGGTGATTGTACCATAACTACAAGTTGATGAAAAAAAATATTGAAAAATTAAACAATTTTTATTGGGGGGGGGGGGGGTTATAATTTTTTTTTTAAGTAGATAATTTTTCTGAGGTACACTATAGAGGTATCTAAAACATATAAAAATTCCAGCCAAATCCGTCAAGCCACTAAAAAGTTATAAATTTTTTGTGATTTTCAAAAAATAATTTTTTACCCCCAAAGGGTGAGTTTTTAAGGGTTGAAACTCAGTAAATTGTAATTTTATATCGAAAGCAGTTAGCAGAAAAGAAACCAACACAATTCGTGCGGGGGCATTTCTACTCATGCTTATCCGCCAATAGCCTTTGTATATATATATATATATATATATATATATATATATATATATATATATATATATATATATATATATATATATATATATACTATATATATATATATGTGTGTGTGTGTGTCCGCACGATAACTCTCGAACGAAGTATCCAATTTTTACGAAACTTGGTGAGAACATTGGAAGTCCCAAACCATTGGATGAGTTCGTCAGCCAGACACGTCGGATGCCAGGAACATGGTGTTTGTTCTAGCAAAAAATTAGTTTTTTGCCAAAATTTCCACTTATTCAAAAATTTTTGCGAAATTTTTTACACCATTTAAAAGAGAAGAAAATATTACATAAAATACCCCTGTCGCAGCATCCTGCATAACATAGCGAATTTCCATTTACAAAAGTACGTTTTTCTCGGAAACTAGTTGATATAGAGTAATTGTAAATAAAAAAAACCTTCTTTATGTGATTTTTCCGCCTCATTCCGTCAAATTTTTTTCACGAAAAATGTCCAAAACCCCGTAAACGTTTTCACGAAATTTCTTAAAAATAAGATGTTTCGTTCTTGAGTTATCGTGCGGGCACATTTATATATATGTTTACTAAGTGTCCGCACGATAACTCAAGAACGAAACATCTTATTTTTAAGAAATTTCGTGAAAACGCTTACGGGGTTTTGGACATTTTTCGTGAAAAAAATTTGGTGGAATGACGCGGAAAAATCACATAAAGAAAGTTTTTTTTATTTACAATTACTCTATATCAACTAGTTTCTGAGAAAAACGTACTTTTGTAAATGGAAATTCGCTATGTTATGTAGGATGCTGCGACAGGGGTATTTTCAAATATTCCATAAGTTGTTGCTACCACAAAACCGGTATGGGCTATCTAGTAGCCCACCTACTCTGCATTTTAGAAACAAAGCGTTTCCGGACCTAGGTTTATATGAACTCCTTTATATAACACAACCTCAGCAATTACCTATTAAAATCATTCGCACTTATTTACTAACACTATGTATATATATAAGTATATATCCAAAAATTTTGATTTTTTCCCTTCTCCAATGAATTAGAAACGTATGCAAGTCTATTTCTTTGCTGTACTTGCTCTCACTAGCGCTACGGTGCCAATCTCTAAATAATTTTTGTTTTAATTTCTCGAAATTTCTCACTGGTATAACATTATTATTATTATTTACTTACTAATGCACCCGCATATACCACATATCATACGTAAAATTTGATATGTGACTAACTAATATTTCAAATTTGGTATGGCATGGTTTTAAGCGATACGATACTATGCGATACCTACATCCACTCGCCCAATGGTGGTCCATCCCTTTGTCCCTGTATGGTCTCCGTAGTCCTCGATTAGTTTGGTATAATTAAATGGTCATATATTATGTATATTTGTTGCATTTCGAGCAGCATTATTATTCGCTATTCATCTATTTATTTGTGCCGAAAATTTATTGCCTAGGCAATATATTATCAAATAATGAAAGGATAAACATCACACTAAATTATTATTGGATAGCGTCAGATATTTATATTATATTATTTTATAAATGACCAGCGAAGGTCCGGTATGCGTTATACAATGATCCTTAAAGCAAGAATAGTATATTGTGCAATAAGTGCGGGAAATTGTCGATTGCCCACGAAAGCGAAGTTGAGCGCACGAACGTAGTGAGTGCGCTCATTCGCTTGAGTGGGACAATCGACAATCCCACACGAGTGGAATATACTATTTTTTATTACGAATTTCACATACTTTTTTCTATTATTATCACTATTTTTGACATTTTTATTACTTTTTAAAATAATATTTTTAAGTGTTCGTCTTTTTTTTTAAATTAGTTATCGTTTAAATTATTTTGTTGGTGGTTGTTATAGAAATAACTATGAAATATTTATAAAATGAAAAATTAAGAGGCGGTTTGTAAGTATGCGGGAAGAGTACAGTGGGCAAACAGCTATTTTGCGTACAGAAATGTGTGCGCCAAGCTAGTACTTCTCCCGCATGAGTAATAAAAAAATATTTGTATGTTTTAATGGTAAATTCTTCTTCAATAATAAATTATAATATGAAATATTCCGACATATTTTTGTTGAAACGATTCGCGCACTATCTGTTGTAAAATGGTTATACTAATTTAGAAACCTTTGCCAGATAATAGTTCCATCGCAATTAGATGAATGGTAGAGATTCAAAAAGCAGTCTTTGAAAAAATAATTTGTTTGATTGTAGTAGTAGAATTAAATTTCGAAATTTTCATTATTAAATTCATCACCTCACATGTCTATAGGCTGTCTTACAGACTTCATTTCAAATGTAGTAATCAGAATGAATTGAAATTTAACGTATATAGAGACAAGATATGTAAGGGTTTTCTATGGAAGAAATATGGTTTTTCCTTTTTTCCAATTTAATTGTACAATATGGATGTTTCGAGATACTGAAGACTTATCAATTTTTAGATGTGAATAAAAAAGAATTTATTAAGTGCGTGCTGGATACGCATTAAGTTATGGCTTCTGAGTAGCTAGCAGAACTAGAAACGAAAATTTGATTCATTTTTCAGCATGGAAGTTAAAATTTATTGACACGTTGAAATTCGTTGAAATAATTTTAACTAAGTTTTTCCAAATTTCTTGAACGCACGATTGAAAAATTACGAGGGGACGAAAAAATCCCCGCTTTGTAGTTAAATATTTTAGAAACGAACCTCAACTTTATTTTAAGGGGGACCACTAGTGTGACGTTTTCAAAAAATTGGAAATTTTTTTTTAATGTTTCGATAGTCTATACCTTTAGAAATAACATACTAAAATTTCAAGTGCACAACTCAAATAGTTTTTGAGTTACAGCTATCCGAAGAGTGGATTCTGATTTTCGTTGTTAACTTTGAGATATTGAGAAATGTATGAAGGTTGACGGTTCGGGAGTTTCTGGACGTGGCTGCCAGTCACATGTTGTGGAGAAGTTAGACCCTGGCACATTTAAACGACTCGTCTAGATTTACTATGACCGTTATAGTGAATACATCGTAAATAATTTTAGTAAAAATTCTCAGTGATTAAAACTAAAAGGTAAAATTACGAAAAACTACATTTTTCAAATTTGCTACAGTTATAACTCGAAGACAAATCATTCGATCGATTTGATTTTTATTGTAGCTTCTTTTATATCGATCGAATAAGAAATGTAATTTTCGCAAGCCAAAAACCATCAAATTTTCGCGCAAAATTTGAAATTTTTTTTTAAAAACTCCACCATTTTGTTAAATTTCAACTTCTTTTTTTCAATTGAGGTTCACGGTACGGACCATACATTCTATTTTAATAGGCTTTTTGGTTTTTTTGATTTCAGGCAGTGTGAAGGCAGTGGGGGGACTTTTTTTGGAGCCTTGGTAGATCTCGAATAACTCACTGAATTTTCAATTTTTTCGTCCAAAAATTTTATCATGAATTTATCATATATCAACGAATATATCCTGAAAATATTAAAACATTCCATATAGTAGTTTTCTTTAAAAAAATTCCCAAAAATCGTCTTTTTTCAGGCGGTCACACTAGTTATAGAATTTTAACCACAGCGAGAAAGATTGTACTTCCATAGACGCTAGAACTTACTATGAATAAATTTTAAATTAAATATGTCTGAATTTTAAAATAAATGTCCTTAGTAACCAGAAACACCATGTACCGAGCCCAAGTATGTATAGGTAATATGAATTGCGAATGTTGGCGATTTGATGGACTGTGTCGCCTGTGAGATGATTAGTCAGTCAGTCACATTCATTTTCAGAAAATGTCACAGTGTGTGTGTTAATTTGTGTGCGATCACAGTGCACTACACCCCGCCCCCTCTATTCCTATCCTGTCCCCTTTATTTCCATTCAGTAGCTCACATTTATTTCAAGTAATAAAATCTTTTGTAAAATTCTGAATAGATGGAACGGCAACGGCCAACTGTACGAGAGAAAAGTAGAGATGCACGGGAGTCATGTGCGGATACATGGGGAGTGATCGTGAGGGTCCTGAACTCCGCACTTGATCGAAAACAAATCTAAATTTGATTGTGGTTTTTGATTGATGGAATCCGATAAAGTCTACCCGAGTAGGATCAAACCGAAAGCGAATTGTGGATTTTTGAAGCCGCTCTGACGTCAAGACGTCGTCAAGTTTAAGGTAGTTGCTCCGAGATAGTCAGGAACAAAAGTATAGCTCAGCGAAAAAATTTCCCTTTATAAAAAATTAAATAATGTATTGATATTCTTCAGTTATTATATTTGTATACCACTTGTTTATTTTAATTTCCGCGCGCTTATATTGTAACAATATAACAGCATTGTTGAAAAAGCGTTGTAAAAACGTTTGAAAATGATGTTTATAAATTTTATTTGTTTCAAAAATGGCGCGGTCAATAATTTTCTTTTGTTATTAAAAATGGTTTGTAACTTTGTATTTTATAACATATTAAATTTTTATCAAATTCCTTTGACACGTTTTCAATTTAACGTAAAAGCCCCCATTACGGAACGGTATCTAATACTGGAACAGTTTTGACGTTTACATATTAATGAAGTTATTTCTGAAAGAAACGTCTGATAACAAAAATTATTTTTAATAGAATGATTGTTTTTCAATTTAAATTCACCTTGCATTTAATGTTTCCTTACTTGATTAAAGAAATAAATATGTAAATGTCAAAACTGTTTCAGTATTAGATACCGTTCCATAATGGAAGCTTTTATGTTATTCAAAAAAAAAAAAAAAAAAAAAAAAAAATAGAGTTTTCCCACAAGAGCCCATGTTAAAATTACAAAACTTTGAAACCGTTTTTCGGCATAGGCTCGTATTATTGGTATTGAATTAAATATAGGTAAATGTCTCGAGAAGTTTCGTTAGAATCCTTTGAAAAGTTGTTTTTTCGACCAACTACCTTAAAAAAAAATTGTCAATACTATAAAATGGTGAAATTGAAAGTGAAATATATATAAAGGGGGTTTCGAAGCATTCTTTTCATTTTTATCAAAATTAGGGATATAAGACCATCAAAAAAAATATTTCTGTCAAACCAGTCAGGCTTTTAAAAGAAATTTAATTATTTTGATAACAAAAATAAAAAATTTGTGCCCAACTTGCTTCAATTTAACTGATCACTCCAATTCAAATTACCTTTCTAAACCTCTATTTAAGAAAAAGAATATTTTCTAAACGAAATAACGTCATCTAGTTTAGTAAAATTCTTTTTAACGCTTTAAAGCTCTAAATAAAATCATAGAATGATGAAATTGGAACCAAAATACGGATTTTTGAAGCCGTTTTTTCATTTTCTCTAAACCTATAAGCATGTAGGATCACTTCAAAAATTCTGTCTGTGAATCATGTGACCCCTTATTAAAGTGAAAGTTGACTCTGTCCCTGGCTGGTTGGAGCTAACTGTATAGACATAGTTGCCGGCTACGTAATTATCTTTGAACCCGTATCACCGACCGAAAATGTCCGACCACAATTATCATTACATATTGTACGTATTCGTATCTACTTTTATGTAATATTTTATAATACGGTTACAATATTTTACTCCAATCTCCAATTCTTCTTTTATGCGTCTCTAATTGAATAGAAACAAATTTAAAAAAAAAGAAGAGAGATGAAAAGACTCCAGAGAGAAGGATGGAAATCGATCGATTTTTTATTTTTGAAAAATATCAAGGAAATTGAATTTTATTAAATTAGGAATATTATTAGAATTATTGAAGCGAATATAATATTTAAACTGAAATCAAATTTGATAATCAATAATTTAGGCTATTTACATTTCTATACCTTCTGACAATTATTCCATTGTTATTAATTATGCAATGTTGAGCTCCCGTCCCACCAGGATGAATGTCCATACCATTTGTCCGTTTTGGATATAAAACTGCGTACATATTTATTTTTTTTGGTATCTCTTCCAAGTACTTACTCAATTTACTTTAAAACTTTTTAAATGCAATTTTTTTTTTTTGAACCTACATTTTTCAATATGGTCTGCATGATATCTTGAATTCTATTTATTCAATCGACTTCGAATTTGGTATGTATCTTCAATACATGTTGCTTTATGGTGGGGACTAGGCAAGGATATTGCAAAATTTTAATTTTCACTATTTTTAAAATACCACTCTCGCAGCATCCTGCATAACATAGCGAATTTCCGTTTATAAAAATTAGTTTTGCTCGGAAACTAGTTGATATAGAACAATAGTTTAAAGACATTTTTTATGTAATTTTTTCTCCTCTCTTAAATCGTGTAAAAAAATTTCGCAAATATTGTTAATTAAGTGGAAATTTTGGCAAAAAACTAATTTTTGGCAAGAACAAAAAGCATGTTTCTGGCATCCGACGTGTCTGGCTAACGAACTTCCAACGGTTTGGCGTTTCCAACATTTTTACCAAATTTCGTAAACCTAGGACATTTCGTTCGAGAGTTATCGTGCGTACACATACATACATACATATATATATATATATATATATATATATATATATATATATATATATATATATATATATATATATATATAAATTTCAGTGAATATTATTTTCGGTTTCTAGGGACCTCAAAACAAATTTTTGCCATAGTCCCGGGCTCAAGTCGCGTCATGACAGTGGCTGTAATAGCTGAATTCCACTCTGGAAATTCGCTAAAATCGAAAATGTTTTTTCAAACAGCTGTTACTTTTAGATTTTGGCCATTTTTAGATCATAACCTTTCTGAACTAGAATCGTTTTCTTCTTTTTGTTGCAAATGCACAAGTTCCAAAATCATGTCAACCAGCACATCACTTTTTTGCATGGCTGTATTTAAATTGCCATAAAAGTCTTTTAGTTTCATTTTTTTTTTAGTAGAAATTTTGTTGTGTTAGTATAAATATTTTTAAAATAAAAGTAACCTAAACTAACCTAAATGAAGCGTGACCTAATTTAACTGAACCGAAAAGAAAACTAGACTAACTTTAACGAAACGTACCGAAAATTAACTTAAACTTGTCTAAACAAAACGTGACCTAACTTAACCGAATCGAATATAAACTAATCTAAACGAAATGCAATTTAACTTAGCCTAAACTAATTAGTCCAAATCTAATCCAACCTAATTCAACCGAAAACTAACCTAAAGTAAACTAAAATAAAAAGTTTTTTTTTATTAATTCAAAAAAATTGCCGAAATTTTTATTCTCTAAACTAGAAGCCACCTTATTACTGTCCAACTAAACTCATATTTAAATATTCGATTTTCTTTGGTATGTATGAAAAAATTATCAAACTGGATCTTCTGGCACTCGAACCTGGATCTCTTGGTTACTAGCCAAGCACTGAGAGTAGTATTTTTTTTTTAAAATTATTTCCAAATATGCGAAATACCATAAAGTAACGTTCAAATCAGTGAATACATATTAAAATTTCTTTACTAACAAAATAGTAATTGCGTTCAGTTTTTCCAGCATGCAGGCATTAAGATAAAATAAAAATTTACAAATCTTTAATTATTCAAGCTGCTTGTCAGGTTGTTTACGGCCGGAATTCAAGTACGTACATAAAAGATTAATAGAACAAAACATCCATTATGTAAAAGATTAAACTGGTAAGTACCTACGAAACAACAATAGATGACAGTAGTGCGGGACATGTACATAGTCAGTCAGTGTCGTAACGGTGGCGGTAACAGGGGTTTAATTGATTGAAGATACACAACATCAAAACCAGCTTTTATCATCCTATGCCGTGTACCTACATATAAATGGAAAATACACTACTTTCAAAAAATTCTTCAACAACCTTATGTGGATTTGTTAATTGTTAAGTTGGATCACTGTCGACACTAAAGTATCCAACTGCAGCCAATAATTCGGTCACAATGTAGAGAACTACTTCGAAAAGCTGTAACTCGTTTCCAATTTTATCACTTTGTCATGCTCTTTACGATTCTGAAAGGCGTTGAAATATTTTTCTAAACATATTGACGTCATAAACCTGAAAAATTTATTTTTTTATTAAATAACACTTTATAGAAGTGATGTAAATTGACCTAATTGGTTGAATTACGATAAGTTAGTTACACTGAGAAAAAATTACAGTAAAAATTACGGAGTCGCCTCCGGTAAACTAGGCTCAAGTGACCAGTCGGTAGGAAATTATCAAGAAAAAATATAAAAAATGCCTTCCGAACATTATTTTTTACGATTCATTTGAAAATTTTTCCTGTACAGCTTAAGAATTTTTCCTATACTCCTCCGTAAAATTCGATGGGCTAGTAAAATTTCAAGTGGATACCAGCAAAATTTACTTAATTTTTGTTAAATTGAAACCTGTCTTTCAGCATCTTTCTCACACAAGCATCGCACCAACATAACGCTAGAGGACAAGCACATACCTAACTGCTCTGGCACGCGTAACTGTCCGCACAAAACGAAGGTCATTTTGAATATGGCTTCTGTTGCAAACAGACAACTAACTTATTGTTGTGTGTGCCTTGTATGTGATGTGTACCATGAGTGATATCATTTTTTTTTCTGTTTTTTTGTTATAATAAACTATTTAATGGACTTTACATTTAAAACAAAGAATTGTTATTTGTGTTTCACGAAAATCGCATTATTTTATTATTGATAAAGAACTAATAATTAAGATATAACAATTAAGATTTTTGTATGTATTGATGCTTATTGAAACATGTTTTTCTACAAATAATAAAAACCACAGAGCATTTTTTCAATATTAATAATTTGATTTTAATCCTTACCCTTCTATCAATATCTTTTTTTAGAAATATTTTGATTTCTAACTATGAAACCACTGCAAGGGATTTTGATGAAATTTAGTAGGGGGATGAAGTTCACCAAGATATAATCCATTTCACTTTCAATTTAACCATGATTCATCACTTATGAATTTAAATAATTTCCGTTGTCTTGGTTTTGTTTCTTTCATTATTGCATTTGTGTAAATTTTAAATTTGCAGTTTGTTTTTAGAAAAGAAGATTGATTTGTTTCGAATAAAAGAATTACTTAACTCATGATCAACTGTATTTGAAATTGGGTATTCATAATCTGGTGTGGTCAACATAGCCAAGAGTTCTAACGATTTTAATTAAATTTTAACTGCATAAAGTAGATTACATTTGTGACTTGACAAAACAATTCATATGTCTGAGCAAAATCTGAAAGCTGAGATATAAGTCCTCGAAAAAGTGTTTGACCATGTCGAGGGCCGAACATAATTTATTGGTAGTAAATCTAGCCTCTCTCGGATGGTCTACTAATGTTATAGGACCAAGTGTTATAATAATTATCGACGAAAACTCAATGGGGTCGGTATAATTTTATGTAAGGTAGTGTCACAGATTATATAGGACCATGAACCGTAGTACTCATTGTAGTAAATAAATGGAATTCAAACGAAAATGGTTGTGGTTTATTGAAAAACCACACCTAACGTGGAAAACCCAACGAACCATTTTCCATTTATCGTCTCTAATAAACTTAAAATTATAATTTATTTAATTAATGCAAGAACAAATAATTATTTATTATTAAATAAAATATTTATTTGACCTTTTTCGGGACTGCCTACGATGCGCGCCATGCTATTCGTGACAGTGTGCGTCTTGTAAATTTTCAACTTTTACGTCTCACACCGCGCACCATACCTACCTATCCATTACTTTAATGGAACGGTATTAACCGCACATCGGTTACGAATATTTTACGAGATGTTCGCTTTTAAAATAAAACCGCAAGACATTAAGGAAATTTGGAAAATTTGGAAACATCTACGCAGAAAATTTTTTCAAGAAAAAAAAAGAGCTCGAACTCTGTCGATGAAAAATAGACATGACGCAAGTATAGGGGTTCCGGAGTCGCGAAAGTATCAGTTTTTTTTATTTTAAAGAAATTATGTTGAACCAATAAGTAGGTAGATAGGCTATGACAGTACGGCGACACACTACCGCGTCAAAAGTATGGTGACACCTTGGGTCAGGGTGAACCCATATTCTTCACGCCGTACTGTCATAGCCTATTTACTCCAATAATTGGATAATATTTATTGGATGCAGGTGAATGGACCAATATAGAGGAATAAATTTCGAAAAATTTACCTTCAAAAAACAATTTTTTTTTATTTACATGCGATAATTAACAATATACATAGAAAATTGAGCAAAAATGTTAATTTTGTAATTTTATTAGCGACTAAACACAGGCAAAATTTTCATTTAACATCAATAAAAAACAATAGAAATTTTTTTGTAATTTTAGGTTAGTTTATTTTCATTATGAACAAAAAAAAAATTTTTTTGAATGGTTCTTTTGAAAGAGGTTGCACTGTTAAAGTGTCCAAAGGCTATGCCAAATTTTTATAAAAGCTTCATTCAAAAGAAAAATTTATTTCACTAACCGAACTTCCGAGGGGGGTGGTTATGAAATTCAAAAGTATATTCTTTTACTTGATCAAAATTCCTCAATGACATTATTAATAGATTATGTTTCCATTTTATTATGATAAATCTAATTTGAAATCTGATAGATATCAGTTTCATAAAATCATAGCAGCAAATACATAAAATAAAATGTCTTGTCATAGATATTCTGATTAATATTTTACTCTTACAAGAATATAGATTCTTATAAAAAAAATGTACACTTAAACTTGTTTTTATGTGATTTCTATTATGCGCTAAATAAAGAAAGATGCCCATGTAACAAAAAGTAAAAAATTTGAAGATTAATTTGCTCTGGTGTTGGTTATTGGTTGTCCAAATGTCTTTCATCTTCACATTACGTAAGTATACAGGCATCCCCCGAAGAACACGGTACTCGAAGAACACGGGTCTCAAAGAACACAGGTACCCTTCCCCCGAATTACACGGTTTCAAACAACACGATTTTTAAGTACATATTATATATTTGATATAAAGTTACATCAGTCCTTAATGTACACGAATATGTATATCACATGTGGATTCGATTTACATGAATAAAAATCGTGGTAATTGAATCTGTCATTATAAAAGAAAAATGCTGGAAATAAAAACTACTAAAATTTTTGAGAATTTTATAATAGAATTTTTTTATAATATTATTTATTTTTATTTATTTTTATTAATTTATGTCTATATTAAATTATATAAAGATATATTGGGCATTAAATTACCAAGGTGCTTTTACGAATTCAAGTGACTTTTTTTAATATACGGTTCCTATCCTTCGCATAAGAAGTGGTTTCAGTGTACATCAATAGTTTTATTATCTTCTGCTTTGGTCTCAAATCACATTGCAGTATATCAGTTACATACTTACGTAAGTGCAAATAGAAAATTACGAATGAAATTGTGTAGTAAGATGAGTCAATCTCATCATACTGATAGTAATTTACGTGTTTGCAAATCATGATCAAACCAACGAATATGACAGCACAGTGGAACAAATAAATGGTGGACGAGAAATCGACCAAACAGTCAGTAGTAGCAATTGAACAGATAAATTTCAATCAGATATTTAATTTATTTTGATATTGATTCACGCCGTTGAAATTACATCATTGGTCGAACATGGAATCACCATAACAACACCGGTTCACAGCAGTCTGCAGTGTAATTTGATACATTTTATGCAACGAGTTGCAAAGGGACGACAACTACGACGAGTAAAAAGAAACGCTTCCATTTTGCACGTGTTGCATACAATATTTTTAGCAGTTCTGAAGTGAAATGAAAAAAAAATTAGCAAATTAATCTTAGCTTATTGTATTTTTATCCAAAGCACTCATTGTGACTTTGCGAGGTCTTAACTTTTTCCTTACGGGAGGGAATTCTAACTTAATGTTATCGATTAACATGTATGTCGTACTTATACAGGGTGTATAATAAATAATTCTCGTTCTTTTGGGGGGTGACTCATAGTACCCTGTAGACACTAAAACTGTGGGAATTTTTTTGGAACTAACAGTTTGAGAAAATTACGGTCCTGACTAAATTATACATGAATACCTTCTTAATATCAAACGTACAAAGATAATTTTATTGATTAAAATTCAATAAAATTTTGTAAACATGTTTAGGTCGTAAATCAACCATTCTTTTTAAACGTACCCCTTGCAGTCAAAATGGTGCATTCAAGTTCGCTGCCGCGGTTAGATTTTAATCTTATCCTGAAAATAGGGTCGTAGGTTAGTTCGCTCCCGACGTGTTACCTACTGACAGGTAAAATTAATTACCTAAAAATATTCAAACTCATACATATATAGCCATTCTTTTGTTACGTACGTGACATTTTCATGCCGTATACACGACCTCTTATAAAAAAAAAATGTTATTTTTTTTTTTATAAATTTTCCATACTAAGCAGATAGACAAATGTGTAAACAATATTTGTAATGAATATAAAATACATAACATTATTAGTTTCAATGTTAGCTGTGTTACGTACGTGACAAGAAATTGCCTGTTTTGTCACGTCCGTAACACAAACTTTATTAGCTCTAGCATTAAAACTAATAATGTTATGAATTTTATATTTAGTACAAATATTGTTTATACATTTGTCTATCTGTTTAGTATTGAAAATTTATAAGAAAAAAATAACTTATATATTTTTTTTTTTCTTATAAGAAGTCGTATAAATGGCATGAAAATGTCAAGTACGTAACAAAAGAATGGCTGAAATGTGTTTTCCATATCTTTTTTTAAAAAAAAAAAATTATCTTACAAACATGAGATGGTCAGAGTCAGATTAATAAAATTTTTTAAGGGCCACTTTTTTGACCCATATTTAGTATTAAAATTTTGTTGTTAAAAAACAGTTTTGGTTCAAATTTATTGGCAAATATTAATTACATGGCTGAGATTTATCCACTGCTTTCGTAGCCTGTATACCTACAAAATTGGAACACCCTGTATATTCATGAACGTCATTATTCTGGTGTTATTTACGGTAATATTTCGATTCGACAGAGAAAAAAAACATTTTTAATAAATTTTTATTTGTGTGTGTGTCAGCCCATACAACAAAATTGATATTGATAAGATAATAACTGGCTGACTGCATGGTCCCGCGGTGGTATCAACGGAGCGACCGAGGTGTTCAAACGCGACATACATAATTTGTAATAAATTTGTTACAGTCATTAATTCTTAAAAATATTTTACATTTTTTTTTCAAATAAAATAGCCAATTTAATTTTTATAATCGTATTACATCCGTACTACGTATGTAGGGTGAATGCGGGAGAGATGGCGCACATTTTGAAAACACTTGATAATTCTTAAAGTATGCATTTAATTGATTTGAAATTTGGTACACAATAAATGTAAACATTGTTCATTGAAATTATTTATAAATAATTTTAAATTTTGAGTCATAAAGGATTTGCATAATTAACATTTTTGTAGAGCCTGCAAAGCGGCGTCTCTCCCACACCTATGCGAGAGATGCCGCATCAAAGAAGGTGAGACGCCGTATAGTTGGTATTAAAAATTTTGTATTTTACACACATCTCCATACATGATGCATGCCATATGTAACCATTTTTGGCACTTTATCCCTCTTAACCAGTCAACTTTTTTTTTTGTTTCTGGGTACTTTTCAAAACATTCAATACACAGGCAATCATCATTATTTTCGTTATCTTCTCTAATATGAGGGCTCTTCCTGATCCATTAATGGATCTTTTGTATTTACATGGCATAATTTATAGTCAAAAAAAAATTACATAATAAAGTCTATGTTTTTAACATGTAATATGATGCGGCATCTACACCAACTTTAAATGCAGCATCTCTCATTTTTGTTGGTATAGATGCCGCATGTTGCTATAGCAAGCATAGTGCGGAATTCCAACCTAAAATTTTATACAGTACTTTTAAAATATACCTAAATTAATAACAAAACTCATTTTCATTAAAACAATGAAATATATATTCTTAAATTCGAATGAGTTAAACGCTTGACAATAATAAAAAGTTGGATAATTAATAAGCTGATGGACTAATCATAAATGTTGCCATATACAGCTTAAATAAGTAACTTATTTTAAATATATAATCCATTAATAGCGCTATCTATCAATCAACGGACGAACTATGGGTACTGCGGCATCTCTCCCGCACTTACCCTATGTATATGACGCGTAATTGTTGTTTCCGGGTATCCTCTTTTCCTTCGTACGGGAAGGGGACGAAGTTTCATATTTAAACTTTTTCGTATAGTCGTTTAGATTACAATATATATTTTTGTTTTTTAACGAGGTTAGTTTTGGAGAAGGTGAAAAAACAATCATTCGACCTTTCAGTGTCTCAAAAATTGTAAATTAAATGAGATTATGGTGAAAGTGGAAGCAAATTCTAGCAAATTTCGAGGTCGTTATTCTCACTTTCTTTTTATAAATTATTAGATATGTAGGACTACTAGAAAAATTATTTTTATCGAATTAGTTATAAATATTCTTAAACAGAAATTCCTCATTTTGATGACCAAAATGAAAATGAAAAATTAAGTCCAAAATTTCCCTGGTGCAGCTAATCTGTCTGATTTAGATCACTTGCATCAAGCTTGACTTTTGAAATTCGATAACGTCATCAGATTTATTAAAAATTTTTAATGCCATAAAATTTTAAATAAAATGATAGAATGATAAAGTTGGAAACAAATTAAAGGTTTTCACAGGGCCGGACCTACAATTATTATGAGGGGTGGGGTGGGGGAGTAAAATTTGTTCTTGGCGCCCTTCCCGAGAAAAATTCAAATTTCAAAATTCAAAAATTCAAAAAGCAAGTGACGAAAAAAAAAATTCAATTCACTTCACCCTTAACGCTTGCAGGGGGCACGTGCCCCAGCTGCTCTCCCATCTAAACTCGGTCCTGGATATTCAAAGTCGTTCCTTTCATTATTATCAAAATTAGGTACGTCTATAGGACCACTAGGAAAACGAGTTTCGGTCGGGCAAACCAAATTTTTAGAAAGAATTGTGTCATTTTCATAGCTAATCACATTCATAAAGCTTGGTTTGAGAAAAATGGAATTTCACCAGGAAAGTTTGGAAATGGAACCTTGAGGATTTATTGGATAGATTTACTATGTGATTTAATATTTTGCATTATCCAACTTTCTAGCTTTAAACTTTGTATGTATGGATAAAAATTTCTCAACAGAAGCCATCGTTTGTTTGTCAAGCCTCAGTCGCACTAGTACGTACGTCCGGACCATTGCCCTCATAACGATAACAAACAAGTAAATATTAATTTTATATCCAAGCCTCGCCTACTATTGCGACCAATGATACGGACACCCGTTTTAGTTAAATTAGAGCTTTACACTCTGTATATGACGATCATCATTACCACGCAACGACAAGTACCATTAATGGTTCTGTAACTTGGGCAATAAAATTTTACATAATAAAAACATTGTTAAAACATCTTTTTAAATCCGTACAACATTCATTTCCATATCAATTGCTATCAACCACCACCGGGGCTCAAGGGGGTGGAAGGGGGCATAACACTGATCGACCACCAGCTTATTTTGTAAGCAGCACCTACCCTAAGGTGGTGAATTTAGGGAAAAACTGTTTAAATAGAGTGTAGTAGATTTACATTGACAATATAAAATA
The DNA here is from genome assembly GCA_035578155.1 of Brachynemurus nebulosus. Classification (NCBI taxonomy): domain Eukaryota; kingdom Metazoa; phylum Arthropoda; class Insecta; order Neuroptera; family Myrmeleontidae; genus Brachynemurus; species Brachynemurus nebulosus. Next base: position 76,683,570 of record JAPWDM010000002.1, on the reverse strand, counting down.
AGTGTATGTATATTTAAGTGAACAAAAAAATTAGGGTTGTTGAATGGTTGTGTATATAAATAAGGGTAAGATGAGCCGCGTTGCTAGTTGACGGGATGAAGGAAAAATGAAAAATAGAATAAAATTATGTAAATTTAGTTCGTTTTTTTTTTTTTTATATGTTCACTAACTGTACCAGTATAACCAGTATCAACTAGCTGTTGGCTTGACTAAACTTGCGTTCAATTGAGTGTTGTATTCAATTGTTGGGATTAAAATTTATATGCGATATTTTGTCGCTGTATTTCTTCTATTCACCAGATAAATAAGTTTTGAAAGTGAATTATATTATCAAGTTAAAGAATTATAAAGTACTTATTTAGAAAAAAAATTGAATTTTCTTTTTTTTTTTTGGAATATTTGAAAGGATTTATTGTCCGATTTAGAAATGATTTTTCGATATGATGTTATTTTTTGGAAAATATTTTTTTTTTTTGGAAAATACGGAGCTCAAAACGTTCAAAAACCGCACGATTTCTTTAGAAGTTATCTACTTTTTTAAACAAGAAGAAGTATTAATTTGCATATGAGATTGTTTCATTTCATTTTTTATAATATTATAAAAATTGCGATAAATACATCTGTCAAAATATGCATGTCGATGTGTATTAAAAAGAATCATATAAAAAAATTATAAAAAAATTGCACAAAAAAAACCGCATAAAAACAGTTTTTCCTGTACTAAAACAGATTTGAAATGGATTCCAATTGATTTCCATAATCTTTAAGGGTCCCAAATCGGGAAAAGGAAATCGGAACTGTTATAAAGTCACTTTTATCGCTGTCTATCTGTCTGCTGTTCGCAAAATAAAAAATAATTAAAGGTTATGAAATATTATATTTCTGGGAGCAAGTTTGGACCTCTAAAAAAGAGTTGTATTCCAAATCCAAATTTTACAATTTTTTTTTTTTTTTTTTTTTTTTTTTTTTTTTTTGGGTCAGTTTTGCGAATTCGACCTTCCAAACTTTAAAAATTTTCGTCAGACTAATAGATAATTTACGAAAGAAAAGTTGTTTTCGGTAAATTGGAAGAATTTTCGTACGGAATACTAATTGCACAAACCCGTCTCGCTGTTGATCAATTTTATTTTTCGTACTCACCCCCCTTTCAGTTTTTAAGTAATTTTCGTACATATCTACATAATTATTAGTTATACGGGCAAAATTAATTACAAAATTTGACATTATTGAAATTAATTTTTAAATATTAATGATGAACAATTTACAGTTAATTTTACATGACAGCCCATATACTGGCGATACTCTCTAAATGATGAATGTTCATTTGTAATTTATCGCTAAAACACTTAGCCAAAAAATAATTTTCTCAATAAATAACTCAAAAAAAAAAAAAAAATTATAATTATTATTTTTTTCCAAATTAATTACGCCACTGAGAGAGGAGTATGCATAATTTTGCTTCAATATGTATATTAATCAAAAAGTTTATGTAAAACAAAAATTTCTGCAATAGTACACAGTTAATAGTTTATTGCACTTAAAGTCACATAGGTACCATAATATCGACGTGTTTTAAAACGTTAAACATCAGTAAATGAAATCATTAATTATCACCAAAAACATCATGCGAGAGGGGCAGTGGGTAAAGGCGGGATGGATTGCCGAAGTAGCTAATAACCGTGTCCGCTCATCAGAGGGTGTTTCTATATATAAGCGTGCTGATTTAGTGTTGAGTCACGCACATGCTGCGAATCACACTGAAAGAGTCACTCTTTTTCAATAATTGTGACTCTTCAAAATAGAGTCACCACTCACAGACAAATGTTTTAATAAAATTTTATAAAAAATTTTTGAAACAATTTTTCGAAAAGGGTTGCGTATAGGTCAGTTTATTTGTAAGGGAAGGGTGTCTCACTAAAACAAACCCATTTTTATGGTATGGAGCACTCTTCCTCCAAATTGCGGTCATTTCAAAGATGGCGGTATTGTCGTTTGAAATTAATTTGTGCTCCAAATTAAAAACTTTTCGTAACTTTTTTTCAGACTTTTTGTGACATGTTGTAAATACTTTATTGAACTGTTTCAGGTACGGAAAAAACGGTAGGTCAGATATTTTTTGGATAAAATTGCAGCTTTGAAGGTTAATTTTTTAACTTGTTGAAAGGGACTCTTTTTTAGTAACCTTTTTGAAACACACAGCATAACCGAGCACACTATCACAGTGTGTTAGTGTGGTCAGCGTGCCACAGAAGAGTCATTCGCTCTGCGTATGAAGTCATATGTTCCACAGTCCAAAGAAAAGAGTCGTTTCGGCCCAACACAAAATTTACAATTTAGCGATTGCTAGCAGTAGACCTAATACATACACATATCTTTGCGTAATTGAATGAAAAAAAGCAAAAAAAAAACAAAAAAAAAAAAACGGAGGGTTGAAATTCGTATACACGCCGGAAATCGATTTAGTAAAGGTTCATTAATCTAGTAATTTGCTACTAACAAACCTTGATGCTTCATTATATCTGTGAACAGGGTGTTACAGAATTTGATGTTTGAGTGTCTGAGAGAAAAGGCTGTTAACAAATTTTTTAATCTTTCATTGTAAATTTTGATTATTTCCTGTTCCTTTCGCGAATTCTGATAACTTTTTATGTAAGATTTATTTTATTATTATTTTTTTTTTAATACAAATAAATATTTTATTAAAAAACTAAATATATGTACAGCATTGTTTCTATATGTCTTGAAATTACAATGTTTTTTTTTTTTTTTTTTTTTTTTTTTTTTTTTTTTTTTTTTAAATTCAAAAATAAACTGAGTATAGTACATGGCTTTGAAGTCGACATTGCCAGATTTTTCCACCTTAACTAATCAAATTCAAAAATTTTCTGAAAATATACATTATACAGTTATGGCACTAACTAGGATCTAAGGAAAAAAAAATAAAAAAGCAAAATGAAAAATCGCATTTTAAAAATAAATTTTCAAAAATCACCGCTTTTTCTTGATTATAAACAGTCGCCATTTGTAAAATATATTACGGAATCAAAGGTGCCTGCGAAGATGACGACATCGAAGAATAATATGCACTTTGGTTTATGTCGATATATCAACTACTTTTTGAGATACTTGAGGAACCTTGTCGAAAAATGTATTTTTGAAAAAATAGTATTTGAAGTTTTTTTTTTTTAAATTGAATCGTAGTAAAGTGCGTGCACTAAAATGCTCTTTTAAAATAAAATTTTAGCAGAATATTTCTAACACCTTAAGAAACATAATTAGGAAAAAAATTAATTTATTTTTTGTTAGCGAATTTTTCTTTAAATGCACATAGCCTTTTGAATGAATAATGCCTATAATGACACATAAATAAATTTTTTTTGTGTGACATTCTGTATAATTTTTGCTACGCTTTGACTGATCACGAAAATCATGTAAACAATATATGTATGAACGAAGGGTTTATTGGCATCCCTGATGAGGATGATGTTGGCTCCCGTCACTCCATATGTATCATTCGTGTATATGTATCAAATGACTACGGTTGATCCTCGAACAGAGCGAGGTAGGTATGTGTTGGCTGATACAATATCAGTTAATGATCATATACATAGGTACATACGATGGTTAAATGTCCATTTTATATTACCGCGTTACCCACTAACCTATTACATTTGTAAATGATGTTCAGATTTTAAATTTAGATTATTTTTTTATATTTTTTATTTTTTTTAATTAACTTTATAACTGAAATGTTTAGTAATTTTTTTTCCTGGTGAAAAGTTGTAGGTGAGAGTATATGAGAACATATACTCATTGCCACGGGAAAATGGAAAAACCATATTGAGCATGTGCATGCATTACACAAAAATTACTATGTTCTGTATAATTATTACACTTACATACTTTTCATTGAGTTTATAACAATGCTTTGCGCGAAAAGTTCGGTCGTGTAGTCTTTAAGCACGCTCTCACAATCTTTTGTTTTGAAAAGTGATTTTAATTGGTTTCTCCGGTTACAGTTAAATAAATTATCATAAATGTATTTACTAGTTTGTTACGTATAGTTGGATTTTATTAATTGTCCAAAAGCAGCAAATATTAATCATAAATTCATGATAATAATTTAACTAAAATTTCGTCGTATATCTTGTCTTACTGTATATGAATTGGATTATATTTGGTGGTGGATATATACCTAGACACCAGAAGGTAAAACACTACTACTACGGGTGGAAACTGTTGGGAACTGCTGGTTGCTGTTGGCGTTTTATAAAGTGTTATAATCGTTCATTCAACGTTGGGCGAGCGCGGTAAGCAGCGACACCTTGGGAAGTATAGTAGTGAGTGGGTACTTCACTTACGAGTTTAACAATATTCATGTTGCCTGCTATACACTTTAAAGAAAACCCCCGAGGATACTATATCCTTCTCATTTACTCACGTCATATCATCTCTGTCTGATGTAGGTATACCTATGTGCAGTACCTGTGTTGTAGATATTCAAGTTTGATAGGCCCTTAGTGCCACTAAAACGTCATCTTCAAAACTTCCCACCCATCATTCTCCATCCGGTTTTATTGCCACGTACAGTACAGGTCGAAATTTCGCCCGTGAAAAACTTTTAAAGACTCACAGAACGATAAATTATTCGTATCTGGGGCCTTTCATCTCTGTTATTAGGCCCTCGGGTTACACTAATTCAAGTCTCCCCTTCAAGGTTTAATTTGAGGAAAAAGGAATTTCAGTGTCTTAAAAGTCGGATATAAAATTTTTAGAGTAACAAAACTGGAAGCCAAATTATTGATCTTCAGAATTTTTCATTTTTATCAAAATTAGGTATCTATGACCACTGAAGAAAGGCTTATATTGATTCGATTATATTTCCAAGGGTATTTTCGTCATTTTAATAGCAAAAATGAAAAATTTGTAGCCAATTTACTTTAATTCAATGAGTTAGTTTAATTCAAATTATTTCCATAAAGCTCCATTTGAGAGAACGTAAATTTTTTTATTTTATGACGTCATTAGGATCACAAAATTTACTTAGTGTCTTGAAAACCATAAATAAATTCTTGGAATGATGAAATTTATAGGTTTTTGAAGTCATTATTTTCACTTTTACTAAAATTACGCCTGAAAAAAAGATTTCCGTCGAATTAGTCACACTTCCAAAAGAATCTTCGTCAATTTTGATATCAAAAATGAAAAGTTCACGCCTAGTTTATTCTAATTAAACGATTCACCTTAACTGAAAACACTTCCGTGAAGCTTAATTTGGGAAAAAATAAATTTCTTAATTTGATCATGTTATTAGGTTTACTAAATTTTTTTCAATGCCTTAAAAATTATACATAAAATATTAGAATTATGACTCTGGTGGTAAATTCTAGATTTTCGAAGGTATCTTTTGCATTCTTACGAAAATTTTGGCGTGTAGAAGGAACCAAACGTAGATACAGAGGGTGGTCACGGGGGTTATGACCCCCTGTTAACTTCAGAGTTGGTTCCGTCCCTGAACTATCCCCCAGAATATCAATACCTTTAGTCAGAGATAACTTACCAGTACTTTTTCGGAAATAAATTCAGCACGAAAAATGAGAACTTACTGTACTCTAGTTACTTTTGTACTGGCTTTTTACTTGTACCGTTTTGAATAAGTACATATTTAACAAGTACAGAAAAGTATTTTATGAACCATTGCTATGTTAAAATATATGTATCCAGGTAGATATGCACACCAATGTGAGATATCGGCGTAACATTGAGAAATGTAAGGGGAAAGTGGCGCCGATTGGACCACACTTTTGGACCACAATTAATTCTTTATCGTGTTTGGAAAACAACTTCTAAGAAAATCGTGAGGTTTTAAGTGTCTTAAGTTAGCTATATATACTTTTCATAGCAATTTACAAGTTTTTGAATATTTTTTTTTTTTGTGATTTTTGGGTATGCTGGGATAAAATGGTAAAATGCTGAATGCTATGTATTGGTTATCAGTCCCGGATCTACCATTTTTTAGAACCGGGGCAGAAACATAAATTGTCAAAAAAACTCATAAGTATATAAGTCCTTTATAAAACTCCAATTTTTTCCGTTGCGGCAATGATAAAAATTGAAGGTTTTGTAAAGGATCAATATCGGTACAAGTTGGTTCTTTATTTTAATAAATCTACTTCGAAAGCACTACAAGTTGTGCAAATTTCAAATTTTTATCACGAGTCCCATTAGAGATACAGGGGCCCAAAATTCCAAAATTTGGAAAAAGTCAGTTTTCGGAAGTTTGTAACAATTAAAGGATGCAAGTTTCACAATTGAAATAGTGTGTATTTATTTCATAATGGGTAGTTGTACCCGTATACAGCTATTCTCATAAAAAATACTAAGCGGGGTTTAAAACATTCCTTCTATAAGAAAAAAAATGTCAAAAGGTGAATTTTGCTAAATTTTGATATCCAACTTTAGGTAAGGTTTTCTTATGGAAGAGACGAAAATAGGTTAAATATGGACATCACTTAAAATAAAGAGACATGTATTACCTTTAAAATGGTTTTTACTTCAACCTTTTAGGATGAATGGTTTATGAAATATGTTCATTGGCATAAATGGCTGCAAACACAAAAATCAGCGCAAGTTGGAAAACAAAAATGGCTACCACGCTTAAACGGTTCAAAATAATTTTTTTAAAGAATTCTTCCCAATACTTCAAATGTAATAAAAACAACTGGAAGAATATTCCTTTTTCCTAAAATGGTCGAGTAACCAATTTTTTTTTAGGCCATTTGATATAGACCGACCTAGTATGATTTTGGCGCCCCCTGAAACTGACGCCCGGGGCAGGGGCCCTGGTTTGCAGCCCCCCTTAGATCCGAACCTGTTGGTTATTTATAGAAAAATCGAAACTTTTGATTCTATCCAATTAAGCAACCCATTTTTTCAGTCTTAAAGGCACAAAATAAAAAATACTAAATGATCCAATCAAGCCTACTTTTCCCTATATCTCACCACCTCTACTAGCTCATCTTTGCGCAAACAAAAACAACAAGACGAACAGAGTGACGGACGGACAAATAGGCTCGCAGCGTCCATACGGAATTTTATTTTTAGTATCCCTTAACGATACTAAATTATCCACTGTAGGTGTAGTTAGCTTATAACATGTTTCGTAGCTGGAGCATTGGATACACAATTTTAATTTGTTATTTAACGAACGATAAGTAAGGATATTAAGGCAACAACAACACCAACGACGAACCGGAGCACAGGTGAGGAGGGGGGTATGGATGAAAAGAAAGTGGAAAAAATCGGGATACATAGTAGATGAATAAATAATTGCTACCATAGTTAAAGTAACTGTTTTATTGTAATTTTAAATTTAGCACGTTGATGAAAGTAGTCGGTTTTTAATGGTTGATCTAATCTATTTTTAAAAATTTTTTTCTAGTGTTGACCGGGGTAATTGTGAATAGATTTTCATGATTGAGATAAAAGTGTAGTTTTAAGTACTTTTTATTTTATATATCACATTATGGTTGATTTATTTTTAATTCTACATTATTAAGGATGCACCACACAAATTTTGAGCAAATTCGTATGAAAAACAAAAATTTTATATGCCATTCACATTTCCCCGGTGCGGTTTTGCAAATCTTATGAATTTCGGGGTAAAAGTGAATGCCATCACTCATCAGAAAAATTATTTAGAATGGACTACAAGAGAAGTGTGGTACGTCAGAGTAAAGCCCAACTTAAATTCTTCACATTTACTCCACTTTCAAATTTTTCATCATACTTTAGCGGTCACAATTTCTCTTTGTTTAATGCAAGTTATGCATACCTCAAATTTCTACAAAAAATCAAGGTTAAAGAAAAATAACAAAAATTGTAAGAACAAATTTATTACAAGCTAAAAATAATATTTTGATGATATTTTGTCATTTTATCATATAAAAAATCAAAAAATTACATGTATTCACACAAAAACAAGGAAAAGAAGACTTTTTCAAGGAAATACATTTAGTTTACATGAATAAAAAACAATAATTTTTTTTGTATTGTTTGTATAACGAAAACTTGTACAATAAGGTCACCAGCACCTTCATCAACATTTTCAACTCTGAAAAGGACACTACTGAAATTTTTGACCGAATGGGGGCACTTGTGCATGACGTGGACAATTGCCCCACAATTTTAAAATCATGGGGTAATTGTGAATTGGTGATAAATGTCCAATTTCTTTAGCAGTTAATAAGAAATCCTCTCAGGGTTTAGACCACTTCTTTAGAAGTACTTTTAACCATTTCTTACCTTTTAAAAAAAGAAAATGTATTTAAAAAAAATTTTTTTTTGAGGATTGGTCGAAGTAAGATATATAAAATTTTGCAAAGGTTTTTTCAAAATAAGAAAAGATACTAATACTTGTTATGAAATTGTTCTGAATTTTTGAAATTTTACGAACCTTATGAATATATCCGAAAAAAACATAGTTTTTCAATTGGAATAGTGGGTTTCTCAGTTGGGATTCCGTCTCATGAACAAAACAGCCAAATTTTAAACAAAAAATAAAAAAAATATCACTTGACTTATTTTTAAAAATTTTACTCTTTAGGCAGTTTTTGTGCTACTTTCCATCCGAATTTTGGAACCCGGGAAAAATTTTTCAGTTTTTTTCAAAATGTTATAGTTTCAATCAACCAGAACACTTCTCTAGGTACTAAATATACGACCAAATTTTCTTCACTTAAGCCCGGTTTTATATCTGAAAGACTCACTCCCTTTCCGATGGAAACCGTATATTATGTTCCAAAATTTGTCCAATTATCACATTTTATATTCATAATCTGACGACACATTTTTTTCAAAATATTTTTAATTAAAAATAAATAAAGTTTGTTTGAAAAAATATAAATGCAAAAAACGATAACAAAACAAAATAAATTATAAACATTTAATATTTACACCAAAAAAAAAAGTATAGTAATTTAAAAATTTCAATTTTCCTTAATAATTATATATAATAAAATTAATTATTTGTAATTAAAAAAAATTAATTATATATGTTAAATCATCAAACCGTGGCATGGGGAGGACCCACACGCGTATACGTACAAATCGACTGGGACCAACCGGAACTAATGGGTTTGGGATGTGTCAGCAGTGCTTGTTATAGCAATAAATAAATGAGTTTAAATTTATTTATTTTCTGTGGGTGTGCAAATATATAAATTTGTTTGTATATTTAAAATATTCTATTTCATTTTATTTATATTTACTGGATTATAATTCTTTCGTTAATTGTTTATGAGATAGAGTAAACTCAATTTTAGATAATAGTGTGAAATAGTATAACATCAAGTATACTAAAGAAAAATTTAATAAATCGAACAATATTAACATTTTTTTTAAACCAATTTTATAGATTCGAATTTTTTATAAATCCGAAAATAGTGGGTAGATATCATTCATGTAATTAATATTCGCAAATTAGTTTGAACCAGAAGTGTCTTTTTACAGAGAAAATTTGATCGTAAATATGGGTCAAAAAAGGGGCCCTTAATTTTTTTTTTTGTGGGATTGTGTATTTTCATGCATTTATCGATGCTGTTGATAATGCTGGTAAGTTACATTTGCCGAATGTTTGCTTATATCAATGGAAACCAAAAAATAACAGTGCGGTGAGTGAAATAGATGCGTGGTAAGTGAAATTTGCTCAAAAATGATTGTAGTTATTTATTTATATTCAGTACAATATAAAAGTACAATTTGAACAATTAGGAAAATAAATCAATTAATATGAAAAAATTCACTAGTTTGCACAATATTATTATTATTATTGTTGGCATTAGTCTTCATATTTTATTGACATTTCAAAAGGTCGTTCAATCGTTAAAATTTTCTGTGATTTTCATAATCTTCCTTTCATTTTACGAGAATAAATTTGCAACCAAAATTAAAATGCTTCATCAACTTCATTATTCTCACTAATGTTATAGTTTAACAAACTATTTTCCTCAAATTTTTAATAGAAAATACAAAAAAAAAAAAAAAAAAAAAATACGCCAATGAAATATTGATACTTAATTTTTTATTTACAAATGTAGTTGTCAATTGTCACTACAAAGATTGGTATTAGTTGCTATAAATATTTATAATATTTATTCATGGCATTCTATGTCATAACATAGAAATATAAATTTCACCTATATTATCTGAATTTTATTTTTTATTTAATATATTTTTATTCTTTAATTATTTTAAATCGATCGTACAAAAAAAATTATACACTACACGATGCGTTAAGTGCATTTACTGATCTCGAAAATTACAAAAACTTGACCTTGCGGGTCTTGTTTTCGCAACATTTTCTCGATCAGTAAATGCCACTTACCGAACTTATAAAATACTATTTTAATTCTGTTCTGACCATCTTATATTTTAAGATAAATTTTCTGTTTTTAAAAAGATAACATACAATAAATAATAACTAATAGTAAACATGTTTACAAAATTTTATTGGATTTGGTCAATAAAATTATTTCGTACCTTTGGTACCAAACAGATTTATGCATAATTTAGTCAGGGCCGTACGTAGAAAAATTTGGAAACATCGTGGAGCCAGTGAATTTGCGATTTTAATTCCGAAAAAATTCCTGTGGTTTTATTGTCTACGGGTGCTTTGAGTCACCCCTGTAAACGACGAGAATTATTTACTTTCCACCCTGTAGGTATATCTATGTTAAAAATGACTATATCGACAGTTATTAGAGAAGAAACTCCCTTTTCGCTCGTACGAGTATGTAAGTATGTATGTTTTAAATGTACTGGAATATAAAAATTTGAATATAATTTCAATAAAAATTTTGTTGTATTCGTTTGTCGACAAAAACACACGCTATGTATTAATCATTTAAATTGAAATAATATTCAGGACAAATGGGGAAAAAATTATTTTCAATATTTCTTTTTTTAATGCACACCAAACACGGTATGAAATCCGCATATTATATTCAGTTTAACACTGGAACACTTACTACCGCAAAAACAGTCAACATTACCTTAAGGTACCATCACAGTGTGATCAACCGAAAGAATTATTTTCGCGATATTTTTTCGGATGGATAGGATGAGGGAATGGGGATGAATTTTTTTTACGATTAATACTTATCACTATTTAACAGTACAAAATAGTATATTGTACAATAAGCTTTTCGCACGTATTTTACACTATACTTTTTCTACGAGCATATTTTTTTTCGTAAAATTTAACATAAATAATTAAAATAAAATTTAAATAAGTAGTAAAAATTTTTTAAATTTATAATGTCATTGCTAAGATGTTCAAATTTTTGCCAAAGCATAGGTACTTTTAGATTTGTTTTCAAAAACTTCCTAAGTCTAATCTTCAAATCCAAAGGAAAATCCTCAGCTTTGTAATAAAATTTATAGCCCCCTAATCCAAAATATTTTATATGGCGATTCTATTAGGGACCACTGTTTTCTCAAGTCTGGTTAATGAGGTATTAAATTTTAATTTTTTTTAAACATAAAGTGTTGTGGTACAGCAAAGTGGACTGATTTTACGGTACCTATATATGGTATATCCACAAATATATTTAAAAATGTACCGATTATAATGATTGCTTGGGTGAAAATTATATTGATAACAATCATAAAAAAAAAAAAAAAATTCGAAAAAGATATCCGTATGTCAGACATGTTTCCATTCAAAACACATGCATCATGTTCACTGCCATGCATACAACATTTAGTTACCTAACCTATATAACCCCCCCCCCCTTCGTATATGGATAGATTTCCGTAGATATTGATTGTCCGATGGTGTGTCAGTTACGGAGACATATAGAACTATACGGTTGTGAGCGCAAACAACTAACGAAGCTGTGTGTGTGTGTGTGTGTGTGTGTGTGTGTGTGTGTGTGTGTGTGTGTGTGTGTATGTGCAATTTGGTTGTGACGTAGTTTGATGTCAACAATATTATGAGCGCCTGATATATATTTTTTTTGTTTAATTCTTAAAACGAAACATTGGTGGGTGCCGCATTAAAAAATATGTCATACACACTACTACACCAACGTTAAAAATTTTTGGAGTCAACCGGCAGCGAGTAGAGCGTACATAATTAGGGTTCCGTACAGTGAGCCGTCACTAGACCAAATTAAATTTTCTTTATATCTGGTAGTGCTCACTGAAAATGTATGGGTGTCCCAAATTGTACTGAAACATGAGTTAATTCGTTGTTTATTCGTTACTGTTTCCTTTTTATGTCATCGAAGATGACATATTAATATCGTTTTGTGACTGAATAATTATTGAGTTGTACATCCATATTGAATAAACACAAGAGGGCTGTAGAGCTCTGAACAACTATAGAGTTAACAAAAAATCATAAATTAACATTTTACTGAGATGACATTACTCAGTGCGTGCCAAAAACACGCATTTGACGAATTTTGTTATTTAAATTTTTTTTTCAGCAAATCTAGGAGGAGCGAATGGTCTTTTCTGGCAAATTTTAAACTCAATCGTTAAAACCACTGACCAAAATTTGCAAAAAAAGATATTTTTAGAATGCTACGAGACCTCACACGATTATATTAATTAAAACTTTTTAAAATCATTAATAATCCCCTTCTCATTTTAATTTAAAATATTTTTTTTTTAATCGCTAACTGACCATGTAACTACGGGTCGATAAGACCTAACATTGTGCCGAATTTCAAATTTCTGCTTTACATTGTTTTCGAGGAAAATCTCTGTAACATCTTTCTTAAAAAGGTTCCGTTTCTCTTTTTACAGTTCGGAACACTAAAAAGGTCAAAATGCTAAGAGTTCATTTAGTTTAGATATGTCTTCATTTTGAAAATCACTTCCGGTTGCGTTAAAACCTCTAAATTGTAAATTACAGAAGAAATCCAAAAGAAACAACAACATCATCCCTTTCCTCAGTTATACATCGCAACAGATACAACCTTGTTCCTTTCTCCCACTGTTCGTCACAACAAACATATCGTAGATGCAATATCAACTGTACTTAAGTGTGTGTAAACAGGGCGTGGCTTGTCTCTTCCACTTGTGTGCACCTCTTCTTGAAGTGTACCATTCTCGGATCTATTCTGTAATGTCAAACAAATATAATTTTTGTACATGGAGGAAAAATTTTTATATACAAAATTTTTTCATACTTGTGTAGATACATGTATATCATTTTGTTGGCTCTAACGTTTTATTAGTTTTTCACATGAAAATTTCACATTTAACTGAAACGGAAAAAATTATGTCTTTAAATAAATTGTAATTTATTTGCTGCTTGAAAAGAGATGAGATTTCTGTTTTTTTATTATAATAAAAAAAAAACTAGGTGGCAAGTTATATAATTTTTAATTTGTATGGTAAACAGTTTTTATGGAAAATTTTTTAAATAAATATAAAAATATTATATTACATAGATTAAAATTTTATGAAGTTGTAGTACTTTGAAGAACGCTTTTTTCCTCACAAATTTTAAATTTTGAATTTCTAAATAGTCACAAGGTTTTGTCAAACTTTTAAAATTTATTTTTTCTTTATTTAAATATGAATTCTGTGAATAAAATTTCGAATTTATATCTTTTATTATCATTTCTTTAAAATAAATTTCGTTACGAATTGTACTTTGTAATAAATTGTGACTTATAAAATGGCCAATATTTTCCCTAGTTAATGCGCAGACATTAGAATTTTAAATAGTTACAACATTATGATACCATTTTTTTAAGGATCTGAACATAATTTAAAAAAAAAAAAGCAAGAGCGATTCGGACTCGCAATATTAGGGTTCCGTACAGTGAGCCGCCAATAGTTCAAACTAAACTTATTTTTATATTAATAAAATTTTCTTTTTCTGTTACAGGTAAGCCACAAAAGTGTTCCGAATTGCGATCACGAAAACGAGACAAAAATTTTGTAAGTAAGCTTTCGTTATTTGTATAGAATATGTTTTTGAAATACAAACTTACAAATTTGCGTCACCCCACGAAACGAGACTCGCTTCGGGTAGTCTCGGTCCGACAGCCGACTCGAGCAAGTGATGTCTGCGCTGGGCGAACACTAAGAAAGATAAAGCCTGTACCTGTACGATGTTATACGATGTAAACAGGGCGTGGCTTGTCTCTTCCACTTGCGTGCACCTTTTCTTGAAGTGTACCATTCTCGGATCTATTCTGTAATGTCAAACAAATATAATTTTTGTGCATGGAGGAAAAATTTTTATACCCAAAATTTTTATGGTATAATCTACTCTACAACAGTAAGATAATAACATACTATAAAAATAAAAGACACAGAGACTTGCTTTACAGTAGTTACATCTAAATTTGAACTAAAAGAAAAATATCCGTGTCGCAGCATCCTGCATAACATAGCGAATTTCCGTTTATAAAAAATAGTTTTTCTCGGAAACTACAGTTGACATAGAAAAATAGTTTAAAGACCTATTTATGTAATTTTTTCTCCTCTATTAATGGTGTAAAAAAATTTCGCAAAAATTTTTGAATAAGTGGAAATTTTGGCGAAAAACTAATTTTTTGCAAGAACAAAAACCATGTTCCTGGCATCCGATGTGTCTGGCTGGCGAACTCATCCAATTGTGGTTTGGGACTTCCAATGTTTTCACCAAATTTCGTAAAAATTGGATACTTCGGTTCTAGGGACTTCTATTATTTTCGGTTTCTAGGGACCTCAAAACAAATTTCTGCCATAATCGCGGGCTCAAGTCAGTTGCGTCATGACAATGGTGGTAATAGCTGAATTCCATTCTGGAAATTCGCTAAAACGATTCTTAAATTCATCATCAACAGTCCAGCAAACCACTTAAATTTTAATTTTCACTCTCTGCATCAGAATTTATATTATCAACGTATACCTACATATGTATGTTCTGTTAAGTTATATAATAATAAGTAAAGTCAAGTACTGAAGTACTGTAGGTAGATACTTCGTAACTGACACTTCACTAGCGCATATTTAACAAATACCAACTCTGTATAGACAGACATTCATATACACCCCGGCAAGGATAATTTCTATATGGAAATACCTTGTAAAACACTCTAAGTGTTTCTCACGTCTCTAAAATATACATTATGTAAGTATCTCTATATCGCTTGTGTTTGTTAAATACTTACGCTAATTAGTCAACGTGTTTGTGCCAAATGTTTGTCTGTGTTTAATTCATTAATTTATGTGTCTCAGTGGCGAATATTTTACAGGGGAGGGGGGAGTTTGTAACGTGGGATAGAATGGGAACAGATAGTAAGTATTACTTTGAACGATATTTTGTTTTACGCGAGAATCAATATGATTTAATACAAAAGTTTAATGTATTAGTAGGTATTCCGTATAGGTTGTATAAATTTATTAACACCTTGGTGGTCAATGACGTCGTAAGACGTCAAGTGAAACCTTACTAACTCACACACACTACGTCGTAAGACGTTAAAAAATTTCATGTAGAGTGTATTAGCTGTTAAAATAGTGTACCAGTTGGGCGATTTGTCATTACTGGTTATGACCGTTAAGGTATTAAATGACTAGATAATAGTACTAGCGCAAGCAGACAAAAGTAGTTAAGTCCAACATATCAACTTGACAGCAGAGAGAGTAAAAACTAAAATGAAATGCAGGAAACATCAGTTTATATGAATTATCTTCAAGTTTACATGACATTTTGTAAAGTGTTCTTAATCAATTATTTTCTTAACATGTAACATACAGTAAATCATAAAAAAAAAACTTTAAACCTTGAATTAAAATTTTTAAGACATTTTTATGGATTTAATATATAAAAAACAACAATATATTTCATTATTGAAATCATTTGTGAACCTAACTCGTTTTAGCGGGAAGTTGTTGCCATGAAAATACATTTCCAGTTTAATTAAACTATGTAACTACTTATTTATTATTTTATTAAGAATTTTAAGAACTTAACTTCTTTTGTTAGCTTCTGAAAAGAATTTTTTTTGTAACAAATGCATAACAAATGATGTTAGGAGTGGAATTGACTTTTGCCTTTTTTAAAAGCTTTTATTTAACTTGATATGTTAGTATGTTGGTTTAGATCAAATCTTGGAATCAAAATTTAGACAGGTTCTAATTGAGCTAGAGGTTTCAAATTTTATATACGTGTCTAACCTTGATGACAATGCAATATTGTATAATTAGTTTTGTCCTACATTGCTCCAAAAAAAAAAAAAAAAAAAAATTGTTGATTTTTAGTCCTGTGCAACTTTTTGACATTTAGAATTGTCAAATATTGTCCATTGATTTTACATTGCAATTTTTTGTTTCCATAGTTATGCTTGATTAAGGTAAATTAACCGATTAAAATATAGGTAAAAAATTACTTCTTTAATTTTTTTTTCAAATTAATTGTAATCAGACTAAAAAGTAAAAAATAAATTAAAGTAAAAAAAATGTTTTTTAAGAAAAAGCTTTTATTTAAAAATGGGCTAAAAAAAAATAAAATAACCTTTGAGTGAAGTTTGAAGCAATATGCAACATAATTTATAAAAGCTTGAGGCGTTTAATTAAGTTTGGTAACTACTGAAATGTAAAATAGCTCTTATATCCACAACAGAAATAATTAATGATAACGCCTCAAGCTTTTATAAATTATGTTGCATATTGCTTCAAACTTCACTCAAAGGTTATTTTATTTTTTTTAGCCCATTTTTAAATAAAAGCTTTTTCTTAAAAAACATTTTTTTTACTTTAATTTTTATGAGATAGACTCTCTTGGGCCTTATTATAAAATAAGAAAACAAAATCAAAAGTGGACTTAAATACCTTTGTCTGCCTGCGCTAGAGTTTATTTGGGATTTTAATAATTTTAAGAGTTTTGCTGTGATTTCATAATGGGATAAAGTATTATTCCTAAAAAGGTCCATCAGATTTATGTTTTTAGAAAGTTCAAATGGACGTTCAACTAATAATGTTCAGTATGGCCCACATAAATTTCTATACATATCTACACAGTATCTAAAATTAAATTACCAGAAATAATTTAATTCGTTAAAATTTATTAATTTTATTCCCAGAAATGTTTTTTATTGTTCAATCTAAACAACAGGAGGTCTTTAATTTTTAATTATTTTAAAAAAAAATTAAAAGTTTTTATCTTGTAAATTATATATCAAAATTGGGTCAAATTTTGTATATTAAATATTAAAATACACTGCCAGTATGTTGTGGCACACAGCTTCCTCGTACCTGTAACATAATTTTATCCAATCTTTAGAGTAATTTTGTGTTGAAATTGCATTTTGATATGAATTTTGTGTCTTATGATTAATATTGTAAGACAACAATAGGGGGTGTACTGCTCCTTAATTTTTTTCTTTCTTTAGTATTTTGCAATGGAATTCACAGGAGACGATCTACCAAGGACCTCTACCAGGAACCCAAATGCACAATTTTTTTAAGAAGTTCATCAAAAATGATTTGAATAGTTCCAAAATTATACCATTTGGTGGCATCTTTGGATACACAGACAGACACCAAATAAAAATTGTTCAGAAAGTTCCAAAATTTCTATTTGGGAAGTGAAAAAAAAAATTCATATCTCAAAAGTGATCACAATGCTTTCACCACTTAAAACAAAAGCATTGTGAACACTCGGAAACAAAATTGATTTTTTGAAAAATTCAGGGGAGTATAGCCCCTTAAGGCTTAACCTGATAAAAGTATAGTTGTTTATGATAATAAGCATCACATTAATTATAAATAAAAAGTTTATCAAATATAGAATTCCCATTTAATTAAAATAGCACAATAACTTTTTTTCCGGTTAAAATTTATCTATGCCCGAAAAACTTTTCTATAAAATTTAATTTAATTAATATTCAAGGCAACTTAAATATTTTAAAATTAATAGGTAAAATATACAAGTGTAACCGGAACGAAAGCCAACCATCGGAGGTGGGTAGCGGGTACAGTTAGTTTTGATAGGTGAATATTTATGTTATATGGTAGAGACACAAGGATATGTAGGTAGCCATATTTACGGGCAACCTGATCTGCTCACTGAGGATCTGGTCAAAGGATATTGTAAATTGTTGCCTGATTTAAATATTATGTTGAAAGGGGTATATATAGGGTGTTTATAGAATGATATAGTAGGTGAATTGATTTTTATAATTTAAAAATTAATGGGGCTTAGGGTGAATGCGGGAGAGATACCGCACATTTTGAAAACACTTGATAATTCCTAAAGTATTCATTTAATTGATTTGAAATTTGGTACACAATAAATGTAAACATTGTTCTTTAAAATTATTTATAAATAATTTTAAATTTTAAGTCATAAAGGATTCATAATTAACATTTTTGTAGAGCTTGCAAAGCGGCGTCTCTCCCACACCTATGGAAGAGATGCCGCATCAAAGGTGAGACGCCGCATAGTGCATATTAAAAATTTTGCATTTTACACACATCTCCATACATGATGCATACCATATGTAACCATCTTTGGCACTTTATACATCTTAACCAGTCAACTTTTTTCTTGTTTCTGAGTACTTTTCAAAACATTCAATACACAGGCTATCATCATTATTTTCGTTATCTTCACTAATATCTTCCTGATCCATTAATGCATCTTTTATATTTACGTGGCATAATTTACAGTCCAAAAAAAAAATTGCATAATTAAGATATATAAGTCTATGTTTTTAACATGTAATATGATGCGGCATCTATACCAACTTTAAATGCGGCATCTCTCCGTTTTGTTGGGATAGATGCCGCATGTTGCTATAGCAAGCATAGTGCGGATTTCCAGCCTAAAATTTTATACAGTACTCGTAAAATATACCAAAATTAATAAAAAAACTCATTTTCATTAATACAGTGAAATATACATTCTTAAATTCTAATGAATTAAATTCGTGATAAAATATTATGTTAAAAAACTTACTTTTCAATAATAAAAAGTTGGATAATTGCTAAACTGATGGACTAATCATAAATGTTACCATATACAGCTTAAATGAGTAACTTATTTTAAACATATAATCCATTAATACCGCCAACTATCAATCAACGGACGAACTATGGCTACTGCGGCATCTCTCCCGCACTTACCCTAGACATTCTAAAATAAGTACTCGCTTTGAAAAAATCAAACAAGTATTTAAAAAAAATCATTTTTTTTTATAAAAAATAGTAAAATTATGTACAAATGCCGTCCTGATAAACAAATATATTTGTCCACCATGGGCGCTGTAGTAGATTTTTGTATCCCCTCCAGGCAAAAGCTCATAGCGAATAATTTTCTTCGCTTTGGTCGCCAAACGACTACAAAGTAGTCTTTCAGTATATATTCTGAGATTTTTCTGTTTGTTTCTAGGACGTAAAATATTCAAGTAAATCTGGTAGACAAACTAATAATCATTTCTGCATAGTTTTGGTAACTTCCACTAGGTAGCAACAACTCTCATGAGAATGAATATATTCTATTCATCATTTTTGATTGTGTTTGAAAAACAAATCTTGACATACATTGGTCCTTTTCTGGGAAATCTAACAGAAAATTTTTACCTCATATTTTGACTAGTGGCTGATGTGCAGTAGATATTCTTCAAAGCTCCAGGTCCCTAGGTGATCATCCTAACCTCAATTTTAATATGTACGTTCTTACTAAACACTTTTTAGCGCCCTAGGATTATGGAGAACAACTTTAACCTTTAAAATGTAGCATTTATCAGAATGTAGGATCGGTGAATTAGTGAAAAAAAATTTGAAAGTCAGTTGAAAACAGTTTTTGAGACTAGTCTAACATTTTCATAATTGTTTTTCCCGGAAACTTACGGTATAAATATCGAATCCATCTAAAAACATGGTAAAATGTACGCAATCATACATAATTCATATGAAATTTTAAGTTATAACTTGTAGATGAATTTATAAAACATTAAGGGTGATATAGATACAAAATATGATGGTTCCTGCTTCACCTGTTTCACCTGTTTCTCTACCTTAGCGGCCCACAAAACATCAACCAACGTCATCAATATTTCATTTGGTTGAAATTAAAATTATTATACGTAGTAGACAATGAAAACAGTTAGGTTACAGGTTCAAGACCATATACGTCAGGTGTTACGAAATTTTCTTCTTGTAAATAAATTTTATGATGAAATGTTTTTGAAGAGACGGCTCGAATCTTATAAAAATATAAAATCAATATAAGTTACTTTTGTTAATGAAAGCGTCCAATATTAATGGATGTATAATTACCTAAGGTACTTAGTCGATAAAACTATTTTTCAAAGGATTTTAAGGAAACTTCTCTAGATACTTATTTAATTCAATATCAATAATGCAAGCCCTTACCGAAAAAATTGACTACCCCAATTTTGAGAAAAACGATTTCAAAGTTTTGTAATTTTAACACAAACTCTTATGGGAAAACACTAATTTTTTTTTTTTTTTTTGATTAAGGGCAGGGTAAGGTATTAAAATAATCTTTTTTTGCTTTTTTATTTTTTTAACTGAATGCATAATATCTCAAGAATATTGTCTCAAAATTTCAAGTTGATTGGAGCAAAACTGAATTTTGTTGTTACCTGGCAGATGTTTCGCTCTCTCTATATATATATATCTCTCTCTCTCTCTCTCTCAGTTATATTATAGAAATTTCAATGCAAGTACTAACGTACTGATACCTGTACTGTATATTTTGTCAGTGTAGGGTACAAAATTTAGTTTAGCAGTAAGTATTCTATATCATTTCTATATAAGAATTTTTAAGTGTTCAAAACTTTAAATCGTTTTCCCCACAACTCACGTTTTCAACGTCGGTGCCCCTCATAACTTCAAAACTACAGCATCGATCCTTTTGAAATTTTGAACACTATTTCTGTACATAATTTACGAGGTAACGCTGGAGAGCTTTTTTCAAATTTGTTAGTAATTTTTTACTTTACAATAGCAAATTAGCCGATTTTTTTCGCAAAAATCGTGTTTTTCCGTTCTAAGTGTTCCAAAAAAAGTGAAAAATTGAAATTTCGAAAAACCCTTCCAGCGTTACCTGAGGAAAACTGTTATCTAACGAATGAAGTTTAATTTTTTTATTTCGGATGATCAAGCACCAAGTTATTAGGGGCACCGCAATTCTACTTTTTTCCGAGACACGTTCGAATAATTGCTGCCATTACTGCATTTTTTAATATTTCTTCCTGAAAATTTTATAGAATATTCTACGAATGTTATACTTTAATGTACTACTGGTTTTAATAAAGAAATTTTAGCTGTGTCGTCACAAAAAAAATAAGTAAAACATGCCTTTTTTTGTACGAATTAACCTTACCCTGTCCTTAATATTATGATAAGACACAAAATTTAAAATAAGATGCAGTTTTTATGCATAAAATCACTTTAAACATTGGATAAAAATCTGTTATGAGTAGGAGGAAATTGTAAAAACGATGGTAGTGCATTTTCTCCTTTTAATAACATCTCTCTTCCATGCTAGAAATAAAATTTTCTGTTTTTTTCTTATTTATGTTGTACGATAAATAAATACGTAAACAATATGATATGTGTCAATAAAAAAAAAGTTTTCCACAATTTACCCTCCGTCTTTTTTCTGATTGCTTTCACTTTTACTATAGACAATAAGAAAGACCGTTTCAGTTTTTTTTTTTTTTTTTTTCAAAAATTGAAACGAATTGTTTACTTTCTGTGTTTATCTACGTTTTTTCATCTTTTGTACCTATGTGTTTACGCCACTGGCTATTATATTTTGTTTATTTATTTAATTTCTGTATTGGGTATCCATTACTTCGATGTTTTTTTGTTTTATTTACATTTCTTATTTAGTTCAGTATTCAAAATAATTGGTTGATTGGTTCAGTCAGTGGAGGGAGTGAGATATATCCAAAAAAAAAAGTTCGGACTGAAATCCTAACGAAGTTTGTTTGTTTTAATTAATTCGCATAAAAATATATTTTTTAGGGATTCAATTAAAAATAGAAGTATAACGATAACGAGGTAAAATAATACGTTCAAGGTATATTTTCTAGGGCTCCGAAGAGAAATTTTCACACATTCCGTAATGCCTACACCTTTTTTGCTTTTGGATATGGATTTTTCGGCTCTTAAAATGATCTTGAGGTTGCTTTTAGCATTTTTTCGAGCCATTTGACTATCTTTTAAGGGAAAGTTTACTCTAGAGTCCTTAAAAATTATGTATTTTTCTAGAATTTTTTTCTCAAGAACGGAAGTAAATATCAATTTCAAATTTTGTGCATATATTTATTAAGTATTAAACTACACAAAAAAATTTTCTTAAGGAAAAATATAAAAAAAATCCATTTTATAGATAGTGCAGCGTGACGATTCGAAAATCCAATGCCTTGTTGGTGGACATCCTAGCGCCGGTAATAAACAAACCGAAATCAAAAAACACAAAAGATTTATAAAATATATGAAGAGTACCTGCACCTCTACCTATAATATCAATAAATTGCTGAAAGAAAAAAAAATGGCGCATGTTTGAACTTTTGATTACGATTTTTATCTTATTTTTCGCTCTTTGAAGTAAATTTAAAAATAAAGAATATGTTGAAAGTGTATCGAACTTAGTTAGAGGTGCCGAAGAATTGAATTATCTTTAAAATAAAAAATTAAAAAAAAGCATCCATCGAATAGTTTTTGAGTTATCGTGTCCACCAGTTCCAAAAATGTAGTTCCGAGATATTATAAAATATATATAAAGAAACGTATTTTCAAAATTTTATATTTAATACTCATTATTGCGTGAACTAGGTTTTTTGATTTTTTTTTTATAAAAAGCTGGATTCGGTTAATGTGCAAGAATCTTGGTTTTAAATTATTTTCAGTAAAGTTACTTTGGGAACATATTCTACACATAATTTGCTATTAATTTAGGCAAAAAAAAAATCGATTTTTTTTTATCAAATCTCAAGTAAACCTTCCCTTAAATTGCTTTCAGCAAAATCACTTTGGGAACATATTCTACACATAACTAGCAACCAATTTCTGCAAAAAAAGCGATTTTTTTAACGACTCTCACGTAAACCTCCCCTTAACGACATAAATTTTCTAAATTTTTCTTTTTTTCTAAAAAGTTCTTATTCATATTGGTGAATAAATATTTATTAAATTTTGTCCCTTACTATACTTAAAGTTATTTTTTAAGCTTACTTTGATAAATATAATGATCAAATTTGCTAATTTGTGATAGTTAATGAACAAAAATTCAAAACTAAAGTACAAAATCGTTTGTAAGATAATTTAGTATTTATATGAATACGCATTTATTCTGCATCACATTTTCATATGAGACATCGAAGAGGAAATTATTTAGTCTAAGAATACAATTGTATAGGTACATTGCGAGTACAGTCCGCCGTAACAAATTAGGGCATACGTGTATACATATAAACAAATTTGTGAAATAGCTTCAAAATCGGCAAAAAGGAACTGGCTAGAATATTAGTGAAGTTGTATTACACTTTTGTATCAGAATAAATGTTATTAAGTACACATAAATAGAACAAAATATAATTTAATTTTTGATTACGAATTGTATAGAAAGAGACGATGGGGGATAAAGATAAAGAAGACAATATAATGATATGTTTAAATTTGTATTTTATTTCCTATTAGTTTAACTCCTTTTCTGGTTGAAATGGACACACTATTGCACTGTATGTCCTAAAATGCAAGCATCATTTGGGTTTCAGTTTATCAGAAAGAAAAATTCTATATTTGTAATATTACACGAAAAAGCCAGAGATTGATATACATAGGAAGCCCTCATTACGCAATCCACTGGGGCCGTTGGAGGGGAAATTGTTAAATGAGAAAGTCAAAGGTCATGGGCGTCAATGTTTTTTTGATTTATACATTTGCATGATTTACTGTTACAAATTATTACTTAACAGCAAGTAAAAAAATAACACACAAAATGCAAACAACACACTAACACATTGAAACATATTCGCTTTGAAACAGAGGGGTGCCATTATACACACGGCTTAATTGTTAAATGGGGGCGTACGAAATAAGGGCTTTCTATGTAATATAGCACTCACTTTTAAATAATAAACTATAATTTTAAGTTTTAATTTCCAAATACTAATTACATAGCGGCAACATTACTTGCAACCAACGTAAACAACCAGTGGCGATCAAAATTTTTCTAAATACTTTCGAAACTATGCGTTCCAGCAACAACTGACATTACGATTTCTTATCTAGTTGGCCACGAAATATTACTTAATGCAATTTGGGGCAGGGATTAACACTCACCCTGTATAGTTATTGTAATGTTGCAAGGAATTTGTGACAATATGTACAAATGGTGATCATAAACTGATCTGATAACCAAAGCCACTTGAAATCATTCTCCTCTTGTTTTGCAATGTCTTTATGTGTACGGCTTCTATTTACTACGTTTTGAATTGAGTGCGGTATATAGTTGTATATGAAATGGATCATTGATGAAACGGATTGCGTGCGGGGGGTGTACGGGGTATACCGGAGACGGAAACGTATTATAGAGTGTACGGAATACTGGAACATCGGTACCTGAAAGTACTCAAGTACTGTACTTTAGTGAATTAATATCGTTAATATGATGTTGTATATAAGTAATGTGTTTTAAATGATAAAATAATGGATGAATCTAATATATTTATTTTATATATTGTTTCGTCTTGAATATTTTGTTAATTAATTAGTATAATTAATAATGCTCATTTGAATATATTTATTTGTAAAATTGTAATAAATAATATGTTGTAAATGATTGAAATTAATTTCTGTTTGGTCGAAAAATAATAATATTTTCCCGGATTTAGTAAGGTGTGCTTATGTCGTGTCCATTATCATTTATTTCCAAAATAGTTTAAGGGGTCCACTGGTGTGACGTTTTCAAAAAACTGGAAAAATTTTTTTGGATGTTTCGACTGTCTATACTATTAAAAATAACATATTAAAATTTCAAGTGCATATCTCAAATAGTTTTTGAGTTACAGCCATCCGAAGAGCGGATTCTGATTTTCATTGTTAACTTTGAGATATTGTGAAATATATGAAGGTTGATAGTTCGGGAGTTTCTGGACGTGGCTGCCAGTCACATGTTGTGGAGAAGCTAGACCCTGGCACATTTAAACGACTCATCTAGTTTTACTATGACAGTTATAGTGAGTACATCGTAAATAATTTTAGTAAAAATTCTCAGTGATTAAAACTAAAAGGTAAAATAAAGAAAAACTATAATTTTCAAATTTGCTGCAGTTATAACTCGAAGACAAATCGTCCGATCGATTTGATTCTTATTGCAGCTTACTTTTAAATATGTTTCTTCGTACCATGAACCTCTAGTTTTCCGATCGAATAAAAAATGTAATTTTTGCAGGCCAAAAATCATCAAATTTTCGCGCAATTTTTGAAACTTTTGTTAAAAAACTCCACCATTTTCTACTTTTTTTTGATTGAGGTTCACGGTACGGGTAATACCTTCTAGTTTAATAGGCTTTTTGGTTTTTTTGATTTCAGGCACTGTGAAGGTCGCTATCAATGCAGCGACCCCGCAATTATTTTTTAAAATGACAAAAATAAATATTTATGGATACTTCAACCAGTTACAGTTTGTAATGGCAATTTGGGACTAAAATTGACACCTTACCTCCTATTTGAGGGACTAAATCATAGATTTCCAACGGGAGCGATATCGCCGTCTACTGGGCGCTGGAGCCTTCCATAGGGGCGGTAGCGGAAAAGGTAATCAAGCGGGTTGGTCAAATAAATAAATTAATATTCATCAACAATATTTTAATTTTTTTATATAAAATTAACTATTATGGGCTAGTGTTAGGGAATAGTTTTACACTAAAGGGGGCGATGATTCAGGCAAGGTTGGAAATCTATGGAATCTATGGACTAAATCATGTGTTTTAATGCCAGAATTCCAAAAAAAATATCTGATATTGGTATTAGAGTTAAACCGTTTTCACTAATAGTGTCTTTTTGAATCTCTCTTAATCTATTTCGCCGGCAAACATTTTAACTAAATCGGACATATTTGAATCACATTATCATAACCCAAAACATCATTAATGAAATTTCGTTTTAATTGAAAATTTATAATATATTTCGTGTTGGTTACGAGTTGTATGCGACTGTTAATATTACTATCGTTAATTTTCAGTAATGAAACTCATTAGCAACAGCCAGTCTGTCCATCATATATTGAAGAAATCATCATCATCATCATACATAGGTATTGATAATTTTATCATTAAACTTGTTAATAACAAAATTTAATATCAACATAATAACATATACAATTTGTTAACAATATGTACTTACCAGAGGCAGCTTGCCTACTACATGTCTCCCCCCGCCCCCATTCGCCGGGACTGTATTGATACATAATTGAGTACCAAATATCCATACATTAAGTAAATTCATCAACTATCTGTTTTATATAAACATTTAATATAATAGACACATGAGTACCTACATACATATTATATCGGCTATTAAACGCATAAAATGTATAGTTGGAGTCACGTATCTTGACACTCTGCTATACTGTAAGGCAGGGGTTAAGGCAGTAGCTGATAAAAACCCCCGAGAGAAAACACCATTCCGTTCAAAGGTTGCAAAGAATAAAAATTAATCTTGTGATTTTAAGAGTAGATGGGTATATTTTTAACGACGTTGTTGCAAATTCAAATTTCTATAAATTATATAAAATTTTCCAAAATTGGCCCTACCCAATCCAGGGGGGAAAGTTCATATTTCAAGTCACTCCAAGATTGCAGATTGGAAGAATACTATGACTGCTACCTTGCTGCAAAATTTAAAAAAAAATTCATTTCAAATAAGAAAGGTAAGGGTTTCACATGAGATAAGGAAATCACAAATACCTCAATTCACCTAAGTTACGTGACTAACCAAGGTGCCGAGAAAATCGAAAGAATCCAAAATTTTTCGATTTTTCCAAAAAGTTTAAAATGACGATAACTTTAGGACCACTAATTAAAATGTATCAAAATTTTGCTCATTTTAATGTCCCATTTCAATGTTACATTTCCCTGGTCCCAGTAGATCTGAAGACATTTATTAATTTTTGACGCTAAAAGTCCAGTTCCGGCACATTTCTCTCCGAATTTCTGCCTTTTTAAGTTCTTTCTAAGTTCTGACAAAAGCCGCAATTGGTCAAATTGGTCTGGATGGATCATACTTTCGCTTCTTATAGTTATAGCTTCACCTTAGAGCCCGTATCGGCGAGGAATAAAAGTCTGGAATTACTTTATCAGATCTAAAAAAGTATTTGTTTTCCGTAACAAAAATTGGGGAACCAAATAAGTATATTCAAGGCAACTCTTGAGTTTTTCTGTCGCTTGTGTTTCGCTATAGCTGGTTTCTACTATACTCACAAACGGTGTACACCCATCACCGTGTGTCGTACGTTTTTATCCAAAATACGTGTCTGTGTATATGATACCTACTATATATTTACATACATCGCGTTGACGATATCGTACTTACCGACTAAGTACCATATTTATTTTACATTAAACTACACATAGTATACATATACATACAAACCTTTTTGCTGAAGGTTGGCATGATGTGTGTAGTGTGTGGTAATGATGAAACGCGTAAGCAATGTTGACAAGAATTTAATATGAAGCTTGTACCAACCACTTCACCACCATTGCCTCTCTATCCAATAATAATGGATTGATGTGTTTGTTGTCCCTGTCTATCTGGCGTGTTATTTATTTTGTTATTTGACAGTGGCTTGGAACATATACAAAACAGTGTACTGGGAATACCAATTATTAGGCACTCAGGCAGGAACTAACCACTTCGTCAGAGGATATTTGGAAAGTAATCGGTGTAAACATTTATAACAAGTTAATACTGGTGTGCTGTAAACGTACTGTAACTGTACATACTCAAACAATTCCAAAAAAATAATTTTAATTTATTTCTTCAATTCGGCATAAATGTTACATGGGAAATTAATTAAAGTAATCGGTGTAAACATTTAGGAAGTTAATACTGGGGTACTGTAAACGTAATGTATAAATGTACAGGAATAAACAGTCTGAATTTTTTTTTAAATTTATTGCTTCAATTAGGCATAAATGTTACATGGGCAATAAATTAAAGTAATCGGTGTAAACATTTATAACAAGTTAATACTGGGGTACTGTAAACGTACTGTAACTGTACAGGATCAAATAGTTCAAAAAAAAAAAAAAATTAAATTTAATTCTTCAGTTCGGCATAAATGTTACACCGGGAACTAATGAAACTAATCGATATACATTTAGCAAGTTAATACTGGGGTAGTGTAAACATTTGTAACAAGTTAATACTGGGGTACTGTAAACGTACTGTAACTGAACAGACTTAAACAGATCCAGAAAAAAAAATTAAATTTATTTCTTCAATTCGGCATAAATGTTACATGGGAAATTAATTAAAGTAATCGGTAAACATTTAGGAAGTTAATACTGGGGTACTGTGAAGGTAATATAACTGTACAGAATTAAACAGTTAAAAAAAAAATTTTTTTTAATTTTTTTCTACAGTTCGGCATAAATGTTACATGAGAAATTAATTAAAAGTACCTAATCGGTGTAAACATTTATAACAAGTTAATACTGAGGTACTGTAAACGTACTGTAACTGTACAGGATTAAACAGTCCGCAATTTGTTTTTTAAATTTATTGCTTCAATTAGGCATAAATGTTACATGGGGAATTAATTAAACTAATCGGTGTAAATATTTATAGCACGTTAATACTGGGGTACTGTAAACGTAATGTGAGTGTACCGAATCAAATAATCGCAAAAATACTAATAAAACTATTATTTTTTTAAATTTATTTCTTCAATTCGGCATAAATTTATTATTATTATCAAATGATACATGAGAAATTGATTGAAAGTGTATCATTTGGAGGAACAAATTTATTTAAATTTTACTGTTACTTTCAGTCCAAAATTATGAGAACGATATTTGAAAAATAATTTTCTATTTGTAGAATATGAAACTAATATCTATGTTGCCGCCAAAAATCCCTAGGCTAAAGGGAAAAGTCGATATTATACTTTCTGTGAATTTTGTGTAAGTTGACGGTTGCTCAAGTACAACGCTGGCATTGAAAACGTTAAGCAAAATACGACTGATAGAGGCTGTCTTCTAGTTCTAGAAAAGAACGATTTCGAAAACTTACAATTCAATTCCAGTTTTATCATTCTATCATTTTGTTTACGGTTTTTACGGTACTAAAGTAATTTAGTAAACTTGGTGACGTCATTAGATTAAAAAAATTTTTATCAAAACAAAGTTGATGGATTGTACCATAAAAAATGACAAAATATTATTCAGGTATATTTTCCGCCTCTCCTTGTGAAAACGCCACTGCGTAATTCGTTTAGTAAAATATTACTTTTCGGGCTTGTTGCGTAAATAACTATTTTGTATTTTCAAACGTCAAAAGCACGTATTGAAAAAAATTCTTTGATTTACTTATGTACACAAAAGTTATAACGTTATTTATTAAAGGAAAAGATGAATCATCAAAAGCAAGTAATAACTTGTTCTGAATATTTAAGAAGAAAATTGAAAGATATTTTCATAATTATGTTCCAACAAAAATGAATTAATTAAAATTTTCGACATCATTATTTATTTGGACATTGTGGGTAAAATAAACTTGTGATTTCTCGAAAGAAATTTTTTTTTTTTTTTTTTATTTTATTGATTTTTTTGTTTTATTGTTTTTTTGTTTTGTAAACCAGTTTACATAGAATAACGTTTCAAATATCTTTTAATATTGGAATTTTTTCTGCCGATTATGATAGTACAATAAAGATTGCAGACAATATTTAAATTTTGATAAAAAGCTTGAAAAACTTTTCTTTTGGTTGAAAAAACACATACAGATTACATGTTTTACGTCAGATGTCCCTTACTGTACCTACAAACAACTAACTCCATCTATCCATCCTTTTATTTATTTAGTTAGTACGGGATGGATAGATGTTGATAGCTCATGTCTGTCTGTCTCTCCGTCCTTCTTGTGTGTGTGTCATGTTTGGCTGTTGTCATGATATTATCCATAATGTTTTATATGTAATAGTACGGGAAGGGATTCAGTGAGAGGCGGGGGGGGGGGCTGTCTGCTACAACTACGTTTCTCAATATATAAAAGCACAAGAGCATAATTTGTCCAAAAACCAGTTATTATAAAGTTCGTGCGTTAGAATAATAGGAACACTACCAAACCCAAAACTTTATTATTATACGAAAAAGGATATTTTGGGAAAGATCAAAGTGCAATTCCAATTTGAATAAAAATCCTTTTACCATAATACATCTATCTATATGGTGTCTCCTTCTATATAGGGCACACGCGTTTATATATTAAATATGAATTTATCGTCTCAGTTAGATAAACTTTCATTTTAGAATATTCAAATAAAATTTTATTATAAGAAAATTTGTTTATCACACTAAACGCAATTCAAAAATGGATTTTCCATTTTTTCCATTTTTTTTCTCTCTGTAACGATCGGAAAAATAATTTTGATTAAATCATAAAAATATTATACGAACAAACGGAAATGATTTTTGGAAATCATTTTTGTGGCGTCCAAGTGGTAAAAAAATTCGGCGACAAAGTTTTTTTTTTTGTTGAATAAATGTAGATTTTTCCACTTAATTTCATGTAACCTTCGAATTTTTCGTGATGGAATGAAAATTCGATTGGACAAGAATGAAACAATTAGGTCATGTTTTTTTTTTTAGGGAATTTTGAAAAAGTATACATGCGACACCATGAAATGCGACACCAGTCTAGCTTATGTTTCGTTGTTTTCTGCTGACAAAATCAGGGCCAGATTTACCCTAAGTGCCGCCCTAGGTACCGTGAAAATGTTGCCCCTGCCCTTTGCTTAAAAAGAAAAAAATAAAAAATGATCAACAAAAAAAAAAAAACAAAAACATTAATACCAACTTTTGCTGCCATCTTCTCAAAATTTGCCGTCCCTAGACCATGGCCTAGGTAGGCCTAGTGGGTAATCCGGCCCTGGATATAATATTACACAAAAGAAACTTCTGAAAATTCAGTTTTACTTCAACTAGATTTCAAGAAATTACTGGTGCATAAAGGTATCACTCTAAAGGAGGGAATTTCGTAAGGTGAAAACTAGCCTATTGAGTTCAGTTTAAATTAGGAAGATTAGAAGTAAAGCTTATACATTCTTTAGTTCCATTTGTTGTGTAGCTTTGATCAGCGGTGGTAACCTGTGGACACTTTCGCAGAAAGTAACCGTAACTTTAACTAAATCGAACTAACCTTGGTGTTAAGGTTAATTTTAGTTTACTACTATTATTAAAATCAAAATTTCAGCTTTAGTAACCTGGAAGATGAAAGGTGGATGACAGTCGTTTCTAGAAAATTTTGAGCTATACCATTAAAACCACTGAAATTTAATACAAATTCTTTTAGAATCCTTAGAAGTAGTTCTTTTAAATGATATCTGAAAGAACGTATTAATTTTTTTAATGATACTAAACTAACACCTCTATTTTAATCCAAAATAATTTTTTTTTAAATCTTATCATGACCTAACATCATGCAAAATTTCAATTTCCGACGTTATATAGTTTTCGAAAGACACGAGAGTGATTCTATAGGGTTTCCGTTTTCCCTTTCAAAATACGGAACCTTAATAACAATGTGAATGGAATAGGATACTTTACGAAATTGAACTTTAACCGAGTTTCTTCTTGAGGGCGCTCAAAAGCTCCAACTCATATTTGTCGAACACTACTTATATTTCTTGATTATTGTATTAAAATTAATTCCACAAATCCCTTCCTCGTTTCCCCAGTTACTATAAATTGAAAATTTGAACCCAAACTACCCTTGGACTGGTAACACTTAAGAGGATTAATTACTGGCAACGAATGACGATGAAATTATATAATCTCCACAGTGAAAAAATTTGTGTTAAAATTAACACATTTCACATGTCCAGAACGGTCCACTCAATTTTTTGTGTTATTTTAACACAAAGCATATGTGTCAAATCTATACACAAGATTTGTGTCGATGATTTAACACACACGAGGACATACATTTTGTGTTAATTTTTCACATTTATCAGAGTTAGTTGTTAAACTTTTTCATTCAGCATTTTACTTCCACTTAAGATATTTGAAAATCGTCAAAAATTAGAACGATTTTGTTTATATATTATTATAAATGAGACTCAAAGAAGGAAAAGTAAGTCAGTCCTTTGTAAAAATTCTTACTTGTTTCCATATATATGTACCAAAATATATATAATAAAAAAGATGAGAGTAGTTCTTATTAATTTTAAACAAAACCGAAAAATTATACGGTTTTTTCAGTTATTGACGAATATAGTTTTATCAAACGTTTAAAAGTGAAACAATTTCCTTACATTTTAAGGTTATTTTGTAACAGACTCAGTTAAAAAAAATCATGTAAGCTTACGAGATTTTATGTTATATAATACAATCTCAAGGAAGCTTACATGATTTTTTTTAACTGAAACTGTAACAAAATAATCTTAAAATATCAGAAAATTGTTTCATTTTTAAACGTTTAATAAAACTATATTCGTCAATAACTGAAAAAAAATTATAATTTTTTGGTTTTGTTTAATAATAAGAACTACTCGAATCTTTTTTATTATATATATTTTGGTATATGTATTGTAATGTAAGTTAGGTACTTACAGCATTCTTTTGCTCTACACAAATATTGTGTTACTTCCTTGCTGTTCAAAACAGGTCAACATTTTTATTCTGTTAAATTGAAATTTGTTTTAATATTTTCATTTAACACAAACACGAAATATTACATTAACGCAGGGTTGTGTTACTTATTTAATAGAACACAAATTTTTTTACTGTGTGCAAAAATAATTTACCCGCATATAATATATTAAATTAATAGTTTTTTCACCCTTCATAATTCACGACAATTATGTATTAATAAAGACTCATCATGTGGATGCGGATGTGAAAGACTTGAATGTGGCAAATAGGGGTGGTTGGGGACACCCCCGTCACCAAGTGGGGTGGGGGTAGTGTAGTGGTGTAACGTAGCGTATAATAAATAAGACTTTAATGATAATTTAAACGATAAAGGGAAGAAATGAATAATATTTAAGGTATTGCCGCACTAAAAGTCATTAAGGTAATGTAGTAACTGCCTGTTTGGCTGTTATATAGATACCTACAGTTCTGGTTCAGCAACCTGTCATATGTATACAAGCCAGCCCGCCAGGGTAGAGTAAATTTTGAATGGTTCAGTGGATTCAAAGAGGCACGCGGTGAGGGGTGGAGTGAAGTGGAGAATAGGAAAATGATCTCGAGAATATAAGGGAACGCCTGCTTGCACTCTATGGGTGGTATGTGTTGTATATACGCATAGAACAAAAGAGAGCGTATAGGAAAAATGAGTGGGAAATTTATGAAAATTGAGGGTGGGAAATTGATATGTTTTTAACTGACTTACTGAATAGGTACGTGGTGCGTGCATCCTGTTATACCTTTTATCGGAGGTGGGGGAAAGTAATTAAAAAAATATAAACGCAAAACTCAAAACGAAATTGTTTTATTTAGTACTCGAGCAACACGTATTTCGGCTTTATTTGGTAGAGGAATAATTAAGAAATTATATCAAGCGGTGAAGCTAGTAAAATTTTTATGCTAGATGTCATAATTTAATCATTATCTCGCCTAGAGGGGTATTATAGAATAGGGAAAAAGTTTGTGAAAACCATACAATCAAAACCACTTAGGAAACGTCGACAAGTGAAGTACATTTCCCGAGGAGTGACATAACGAATCCCGAATTTTGAAATTCGGCTTCGTTCTTGAGTTTTGAATGTAAAAGTAGGTGAATCGGTATCAGATAAATGCACTGTTTCAAATGAACAAAAGGTATCTCTTAAGTTAGCTGTTACAATAATATTTTCGAATAAATTTTTATATACCGTACCTTTGGAAATCGTGTAATTTCATCAATTGCTAATAATCGGACAGTAACTCTTGGAGTGCAAACGTTATACAAACTTGTAAAGGTTATTTATCCGGGAAAATATCCACTTTTTTTAAACTAGACACTTTTTGTAAGTCAACTGAGCAAAATTCAGTGGTGGAAAAGAATTTTCATCTCCACCCCCAATAGAGGATAATATCTTAAGAAATTCAGAAAAAAATCTTCTAGAGATTTACATCTGTAGGCTGTTTATGAAAAATTTTATCTTGATACACTGAAAAACGTCAATATTATGCGGATATGACCGACAAACATGACAAAATCATTAGATTTCGGGATTTTTGTTGCGGAATCCTGAAAAATATTTAAAGAAAAATTTGAACATTGTTATTGTAATTTTTTTAAAAAAATTGTTATTTTTAAAAATAATTTTTCACATATGTTTCTAACGAAAAACATATTTTATATTAATATTTGTTTTTAATTTATTCAATATTAATTTATTTTATTTTTTTTTTTTAGAATAAAAAATAATTTGTTTTTGAAAAAAATATTGCGACATACGATATCACATATTACCACAGATAGGAAAAAATGGTCCCTAACAGAATCGTCATATAAAATATTTTGTACTGAGGGCTTACGAATGGAGCTGAAGGGCTGTCATAAAACGTAAAAATATTATCAATCTTTCTAAAAATCAGTTATCTTATACATACATATCTTTATATTTTTCTAATGCAAGAACTAAACCATGTTGAAACATGCGAGTGAGCTACTGGAGACCTGATATATACATTATGTTTATATTAAGTAGGTATAATGTTTTTATAAAGAAGGTGAGATATACATGTTATTTAAATAATTACAAAGGAAATAGAGATATGTTTACATTATAAATATTTTCAATTCGGCTCAATTAATTTCTACACAATTAAAACAAATAACTTTCGTCCTTTTGTGAGGTTAGCACCCTGTAGCCACTAAAACCGCAGGAATTTTTTCGGAAGTAACAGTCGCGTCACCCCTCAAAAGGATAAGAGTTATTTCCCTTACACCCTAAATATATAGATATATATGTGATACATATATATATATATATATATATATATATATATATATATATATATATATATATATATATATATATATATATATATATATACAGGGTGTAAGGGAAATAATTCTTATCCTTTTGAGGGGTGACGCGACTGTTAATTCCGAAAAAATTCCTGCGGTTTTAGTGTCTACAGGGTGCTATGAATCACCCCACAAAAGGACGAAAGTTATTTGTTTTACACCCTGTATTACTTATTTAGTCAACATTAATTTTTTAAAATTATTTTTAAAGTTGGAATTACATATTAAATAATTAAAAATAGGTAATTTTTAATTTTTACTGATTTGTTCTCAAAAGTTTCCTTAGGCTAAGCTTCAAATCCAGAGGAAAATCCCCAGCCTTATAATAAAATTTACAGCCCCCCAATCCAAAATATTTTATATGGCGATTCTGTTATAGAGATCACTGTTTTTCTACGTCTGCATATTACACACTAAAACGTACCACTTAACAAAAAAAATTAATTTAATTTTCAAAACGAAATTGTCAATATTATTTAACAA
Source organism: Brachynemurus nebulosus (assembly GCA_035578155.1). Taxonomy (NCBI): domain Eukaryota; kingdom Metazoa; phylum Arthropoda; class Insecta; order Neuroptera; family Myrmeleontidae; genus Brachynemurus; species Brachynemurus nebulosus. The sequence goes on along the minus strand of JAPWDM010000002.1, from coordinate 76,647,849 downwards.
AACAAAAAGGAAAACCATTTTTCAAATTGTGAGAAAAATAGAGGAATCCATTAATATCTATCTAACATTCCAATAGAAATTTATTTTTAAATACAGCAATAAATTATTTTCTGGTAAAAACCATTTTCCTATTTTTAGGAAACATTGTATAGCTACATTCGACATTCATTTACTGCATCGGCGAATAGTTTCAAAACGACAACCAAAAAAAAAAAAGGTTTAATTTCGCCTATTTTCAACGACATGACACTTGAAACAGTATCTATCCTATTTTCAAACAAATACATACATACACACATATATCATTGAATTAGATGTAATTTGATATAGCGGCTATTTTATCGATTCTGGCCATGTTACGTATATATGTATATGGTCAGTTTTATAGCATTGGTCAAATTTGTTGAAGTAACTTCACGACATGGCGTTGCCCTATGTCCTTTTTCTCCTTATCCCTTTTGATATTGTTTAATTATTCTTTTTTTTAATTATTCTTTTTTCTTAATAACGAACTGTCGGAATATCATCTAAGCAAAGTTTTGTTTAAAGTGGCCTACCAAAAAATTTGGAAAAATGAAAAGAATGTAAGGAAAAGTAAGAGTAAAAACCTTTTGCTATTTTTTTTGCTCGCCAACCATATTTTTGAAGAAAAATGTTTTAATTTAGTTTTTTTTTTTTTGCTCCTCAACTGTCTTTTTGGAGAAAATTGGCAACATATTTTGTTTGCCCTCTAGGGATTCCTATTATAATATACAATATACATATATACCATGTGAGTTTTTTGAGAGTTGCCATTTCTATTACAACCAAATTTTTATGATAGAAATGGTATTGGAAAAGGTTCTTTTCTTGGATGTAATGGAAATGTAACCAAGAAAAACACTATCGGTTGAAGTAGCCTCAAGTACATATGCATATTTTTATCACCTAACTGATAAATTAGAGAAAAATTAAAAAATTAAACTTGGGTAAAAAAAATCTTTTTGCTCATTTATGTTGTTAATTAATGCATTAGATCAGTTTTATCAAAAAATTGATATATAGTCCCACTTAAAAATCTATAAGTTTGTATCATAGATCGAAAACCATAAGAGCTATAAAGCTCCTGACTATAGCAATCGGTTGCCGCCGTCGATATCTTCAACTCTTATTTGAACCATTTTTCGATTAATTCAACGGTTTGGCTGTAATAAAAATAGTAACTCTCGAAAAACTCACACAGTATACAAAAATTCGGGCCTTCCCAAAATAAAAATCGTAAAATCGTTTTTGCCAATTTGGTTTTTGAAAAATTAAAATGCCATCGATGACGTCATCGTTAGGGTAAATTTTAGTTTACTGATCGAAAGGTATCAACGCAAACACTATCAGTTATCAATTCTAAAACGTTTAAATATAGAATTTTGAACAAAAAGTCTGTAATTTTCGGGAAAAATGTGTCTTTGCTTCGACCAAAGCTGTACTCCACGTATGAACCCGGTATAACTGAACATATATATCTACCTAGCTAGGTCCATATAAAGTACCTGTGTATTATTTGACATATATACAATAAAGTTGGTCAGCCAGACAGATACATATAGAGTAGGTATAGAAAGGGGTGTAGCCACTGATGTGGAACCGTTGCATCACACTGTAATTTCTAACCAAGTAAATTGTGCTATCACACTGTTAGTGGCTTACATCTACAGGGTGTAGAGAAAATAATTCGCGAGATTTTAAACTGTAGATTTACTTACAAAAAAAATTAGGCTCATTCCGTAGAATTTTTTTTGTTTTTGTTTTTGTTTTTTTGAATGGCAAATCAAACTATAGAAAAACAATTACTCTGATTGCAATGAAATTCGTAGTGGACGATTTCGGAATCAAATCGTACAATTTCATTTCAAAAATTATTCTTCTGTAGTTTCGAAGTAATGTCACTTGCTGGAAGACGGACCAAGAGACATATACGAAACCAAAATTGTTCCCGGAGCTCTGAAGTGAAAGGGAATTTTCGCTACTTTAGTAGACTAGTTGGTCAAGTCGTTAATTCTTTTTATCAAAAATCATTGAAGTTAAGGTGGCTGTACACCGAACGTAACATTGTTAATAACACGTGTTTTTAGCAATGTTTTTAACAATTTTTTAATATTGGTTAAATTAATGTTAATAACATTTGCTACTAATATTTGTTAATAACATTTGCAATTAACATGTTAAAATTTGCTGAAATATTTAATAACATTTTTGCTATTAACTTTTGTTAATAACATTTGCTTTCCGCATTTGTTATATTTTTTACTAACATATTAAAAAAGTTGTTGATAACATTGTTAGCAGCACTATTTTTGCTATCGATCTGGAAGCGGTCTAGATCAAAGGATGTCAATAATAAAATGTTAAATATAAATAAGTTAATTATAAATAAAACATGTTAACAACATTCTACGTGCATTTTTCGGTTAGTTAATTTGTAATAGGCGATTGCATACATATCAGCTGTTATTATTTTGTAGCTATATTTACAAAATATATGTCGCTGCACATTTCTTGTAAATTTATTTTTTCATTAGTTCTTGTAAAAGTAAATTATATGATAATGTTTATGACTATTAACAATGCAATGCTTGATATTTTAAAAAAAATGAAAACTCTCAAATGACAAGTCTCCTAGTTTCATTTATCATTTTTTTTTCTTTTTAAATTATTTAATATAATTCGTCCATTATGGGTGTCTCTTTTTTGAAGGTACGGACGAATCCTTAATTTTTTTCTTTTTACGTTGATTTTTTACTCTAATAACCATCACAGGAGCTACTACAATAGCAAGCTAGTTCTTCCTACGAAATCATTTTTAAACTAAAAGTACTAACAGTTCTACTAAAAGTATAGAAAGTTCAAAGACAAATATGTTAGTACCATGTTTTGTTTCTAATTAACATCGTTAGTAAGGATGTTAGTAACACTGTTATTAACTTTATGAATAACAATGTTATTAACAATGCCACAACTATACTCATTGAAGTGATTTAAAATGTTACTCATTTTATATCAGAAACATTGTTATTAGCATATGAATGTTAACATTTTCAAAAGATATTTAAACAAATGTCGATAACATTTTTGTTATTAACATTTTTGGTTTCAACATATTTTTGCTATTTTTTCGGTGTACAGGCACTTTTAAACTGTATTGCTACAAATCTACCAACAAAATTAAAACAGGCCAATTTTATTTCTCTGAATTACCAGTCTTATTTGATTTACACCCTGTATATGTATATTATGTATACGATGAACTGATTTGCTTGGTTTTGTATGCGTTAGATATTGTACCATTTCAATTGAAATAGAAAATCATCTATTAGTATATAAATCGGTCAAATTACTATTTGAACGGGCGAAAAAAAATGGTCGTTCGACCGATCGACATCCATGCACACAGAGATATTTCGGAAAAATGTCAAAAAAAATATTAATTTGATTTATTGATGATGATAGCGATTTTCCACCAACTAATGCCGCCACTGCCTCTGCTTGAAATAATGATTATTTAAGTCGGATTTATTTCTATATTCGGATTTGATTTATTAATGGGAAAATTTGCTTGTAAAGCAATATGTACCGTTGAGGAAAATTTAACTGGGGCTTCATCAGTTCCATAATAATCAGTTATATTCAGCTGTATGGTCCTAGAGGAACTATAAACTATTTTTTTGATTGATAAGCGCTTCAATGAGTAAAATCAGTTTTGGTTTTGCAGTCCTGTTTTCCGTCTAACATTTTTTGGTAAGATCGAGAATAGTAGGGGAGAGGCAGCTAAAAGGGACAAACTCATTCGTTTCCGACTTCAAACTGCTATCATTTCAAATATGGCAGCCAATATTAACCATTTATTCAATGGAGAGGTCCATTTTTTTTTACGAAGCAAAATTGAACAAAAATGCAGAACAATTAAGGTATCTCAACAATTAACAATAATATGGGACAGTGCTGTTTTAAATAGTTCACGTCATCTGATGCGGATATGTGACGTCATCGCTTCTACACCATTGTAAATATAGCAACAATTTTTCGTTTTTACTAAAATATCGTCTTTTGAACTTTTGAAGATTCATAAATATATACCTAATCAAAAAATCATTTTTTTTTAGAAATATTAAATCCATAATAATTTGACACAAATTAATAAAAAAATATTTTATAAAAGACACTCGGTGTTCAATTATACGGATGTCTGACGTCACATATAACGAATTGAATCAATCCTTTCGCCGTAACTTAGATTTCCTATTTGTCTATTAAATTACTGACGAATTTCAAAAATTTTTTCACTGATTTTGATATGTTAGTTTTGGTGTCTATATTTTAGTTACATAACTACGTTTACAATATTACATTATTCACCCTACGAGACTTCTTACGTAAGGACCTAAGAATCTCGTATGTGTCTCCCAACCCTCATAGCTTTCATGGTACCCTCTCAAATAGAGTCTCCCTAGGCTACGGGTTGTCGTATCCGTATAGCACGTGTTTAGAGGGCGCATGTTCATAGAGCGAACTTAATTATGGTGCAATAAAAATAAACTGACCAGATGTACAAATATACATTGAGTACCAGATAGTATCTGGTCAGTTTATTTTATTGTCTATAGTTTTATGACTCTTATTCGCTCAAAAAAACACCGTATTTACTTGCGCTCTACGGACACGCGCTCTCTGAATACGTAAAGTCTTCCCTTGTCCACATTAAAAAGCTTGAAGCGTTAAAAATTTTTATAGAAGCACAAAATCTGATTCTTTAGTCTATTCGTTACCGAGATTTCTTTCCATGTATTATATCTTTTTAATATATTTTCTAGTTGCTAACAAGATAATCGAATTTTCATGACTTTTTATACACTTGACAAATGTTGATACATTTTGTCAGTAGTATATAAGCATCCACTTACTGTCTGTCTACAAAATAGCTTACTTCCCCACTTGCATGTATTATTTACAAAGCTATAAACTACTACAGGACACTTAAAGAGCACCAAGTCCACACTAATATATAATAGTAGGTATATAACTAAATTGTCAGTTGGCACTCCTGCTGTCATTCAACCATTATTATTACACTGAATGTATGTATGTGGTATGGTTAGTGAGATCATAGGTACCAACCTTTGCATACATATTTCCACTAAAAGTGAAGTGACTATGGTTTATTTCAATAATGGTGCAATTATATGTAAACTATACACAATTAAGTTCTTAAGGTAGGCATAGTTGGTGCGATAGAAATTAAATAATTACTAAATAGAAGTCGTACTAGTGCATATATATTATAATTTTCCATTTCAAAACGATTGTATCGTAACCAGAAATAAAACAGAACTATTTTTTTCTTTTAATATAATAATATATTAGCGGCAGTAGTATGTGAAAGATGTACGTATACGTTCAATTGGGATAAAAATATGTATTATATAAATTATGTGCCCGTTACTAGATTTTATATCGCTCATTAAACATACATGTATATTTTTAGTTGATATCAGGGGCGTAGCTACCGCCGTATCAGCCGTATCAATGATACGGGGCCCCCGGACTGCAAAGGCCCCTAACGTGTGTAAGAAAAAATTAGTAAAATGTTATCCACAATTTCACTTAATCTCGTGCTTCCCGGGAAAAATACATACAAAAAAACTGTTATACGAGAGAATTTCAGACCCGGAATCATATTTCAAAGTCAATATATACTATTGCTGTTTAGATATATTAATTTCTCAAACTAAACAGATTTCAGAGCCTTTGTAACCTGACGAACTGAGTTATATGTTTAAAGTATTACAACCGGAGAAACTCCTATCTTCTTCAAACGAAGTGATAAAAAACGCTTCCGGAAAACTGTCGGCTAAATACAGTAAAGACATCTCAGTCTATCTTTAAGAACAATTAATTGCTCTGAAAACATGCTTAAAATCTGAAATTCAAAAAATTCATTCCATTAAGGAGCTCATGGAATTATTGTTGATAAAATTCAATTTCTAGAAGGAAGCGATAACTTATAATAAATAAATATTTATTTTAATTTAATACAAGATTTTTGTTTTTTTGTGAGAAATCTTTACCCTTCATTTGGGCCCCCCAACTAATTTTGATACTGGGCACCTCCAAGGCACGCTACGCCACTGGTTGATATAGTTTCTAATTTTCACCACCAGAGCCGCGAGTGAGAATCTTTGCATCGCCAATAATTGTTGTAAAACGTGCATTAACACTAAAAATTTTATTTTAACTTTTATTTTAAAATTTTTGATTTTCTTCCTTCATTCATTTTAGTGTTCCGTACCAAAACTGGCAAAATCAACACTTATAGAATCCCTTCGGTGTTACTAAATTGTAGCTATTTTTTTTATATTAATCTCAAATTATTAAACTTTATCCCATTATTGTCCCTAATTCATTAATCTACAATGCACGTACATAGATTGAATAGATAGATAAGTTGATTAGGGTAAAATGGGTGCGGGAGTTTAAAGGGTGTTAAACACAATGAATCTTCTAGCTATGCTGTATACACGTTACACCTTTGTATATGTATACAGGGTGTAACAGAAGTAAGTAAAAATTATTTCAAAAGTAACATCGATATTTATAAAATGGTGAATACCTCTGTCATAGCACCCCGCATAGTACAGCGAATTTTCGATCATTAAACCTTACCTATGACAGTGGTTCAAAAAACTTTTAAATTTTGGTAAATTTTTGCGATGAAACACTTTTTTGAGGTTTGTGGCATCGGACGTGTCTGACTGAATTTTAGCGAATATCAACTATGACTTCTAGGGACCTCAAAGCAAATTTCTATCATAGCCCCGGGCTCAAGTTGTGCTATGACAGTGGCTGTATTTGATGAATTTTCGATTCGATAATCCGCTAATAAGTACTTACTACAAAAATTAACATTTTTAGAATATTTTGAGAATGTACAACAAAGATTTTCAAAACGTTTCAAAGTTTCATTCGTCATAACCGATAATTTCTGTCATGACGAATAATTTTCATATGCTCCTCACAGACCAATGAACACTATTATATTATACTATGTACTAGACAAAGCGTAGTAATGGCAGTTTGTAGGTATTTTTCTAGAAGCAGGTAACAGGGTGAGATGCGTGAGATTTAAGAAATAAAATATAAAGTCAATTTTTGAGTAAATGCGACTATTATATATTATTGCAGGGTATAATTTGTATACGTAGGTATTTTGAAAATAAAGAAAATACCACACTTTTGTTCTTTCAAAATTTTCGCAGTTTCTTCTCAAAAAAGTAAAATTTTATTATATTTTGACAACAATTATTTGAAAACGTTACTACGGATATCATCCATTACTACATTACAGTTAGTGATGGGCAAATGCAAGACCAAGACCAAGATTTGGCAGTCTTGTTCTTGGTCTTGTTCTTGCATTAAGAAGCTTGGTCTTGGTCTTGCTAGAGCAGTTTGAGTCTTGGTCTTGGTCTTGGTCTTGCAAAATGCAGTCTTGGTCTTGGTCTTGGTCTTGGTATTGCTAAAGAATCTTGCACTTTCTTGCATTTTTTATTAGCGAATTTTTTCCTTCTAAAATCAGAATTTTCTCTCTTTACGGTATTAATTCTACTTTTAAACTATTTAAATAATTTAGCAATTGTCTTGCTTTTTTCTTGCTATAGTCTTGGTCTTGCTCACGTGAGTCTTGGTATTGGTCTTGCAGCCATACTTATAGTCGTGGTCTTGGTCTTGCAAAAAATGCAAGACCAAGACAAGACTGCAAGACCAAGACTAATTTTGCTCATCACTAATTACAGTATACTATTAGGTGGTATTCCGGTCGTACCTGGCTGCCACAATTATACATTTATATAATTAATCTATATAATATAATATATATAATATGTTCATTGGTTTTTTTTTTTTTTTTTAATTTCAAATATTATCGAGTGCTTGTGAGACACTACTACGTATGATAAACTTTTGTTTGCATTTCAACACACGCAGTATTAATATGTTCACTAATCGTTCAGCTAAACTGAAACTTTAAGCACTCGATTTCTTTGGTATAGTATGACCAAAAACCACATGTAAATTAAAAATCACAAAGTGATTGAAAAAATTATCCGGATCGGCCGGAAATCGAACCCAGGATCTTTTGGTAATTAGCCAGACGTGTTAACCTCTCTCGTGTTAACGATCCCATGCTCGGTAAGCGGCCGAGCCGGAGACCCATTCAATCACCTATGTGTATTAGTACTCTCTCTGTATATTTGAAATTAAAATTGTAACTGTTTCTCGAATCAGAGAGAGTACTAATACACATAGGTGATTGAATGGGTCTCCGGCTCGGCCGCTTACCGAGCATGGGATCGTTGGTGTAGAGGTTAACACGTCTGGCTAGTTACCAGAAGATCCTGGGTTCGATTCCCGGCCGATCCGGATAATTTTTTCAATCACTTTGTGTTTTTAATTTACATGTTCATTGGTCTGTGATGCTTCCTAAATATTTTTTAACTTATTTCCTTTACACCCTGTATATGTATATATTCGAATTTGTAAGTGCATCCTATATTATACTGTCATAATTTACATCCTGTGTATATGATTTATGCCCCGACAACATAAATATTATAGCTGGTATATATTTTACTACTACGCCACCTATTTACATCAAATTAGAGTTTAAATTAGGCGCACACTTGTAACGAAATAAAACAAGCAAGCGGTTTGAATTACATATATTGTTAAATGCAAGTCCGTAGATAGTTGGTTGATGTATGCACTACTACAAAATTCTATCCGTTACAAGTGCGGAACAAAATTAATGACAGATGAAATATTATTATTTTCCGGCGGGGGAGGGGGGGCGGTACATTAGGAATATTGGGAGCGTCAGGTTGGATGCCATCAGGCATGTGTGCAAGCAATATTATGCCTAAACATGAGTTTTGAATGAGCGATATGAGAATGACAGGTGCAGTAGCAATGTTGTATAAACAGTGGCAACTGTTCTGTGTGTTTATTCGGTTTTTACCGTCAAAAATTTATAGATAGGTGTTATGTCGGGCTTTGGTTTTGCCAAAAGACGCAAGAGCTTGGATTCATATCCAAAATACGCTGTACCGTAAACAAAATGCCAGAATGATGAAATTCGAAGCGGATTCAAAGTCGATTTTTCAATTTTTGCCAAATTTACGCTAGAAGGACCACCAGAAAAAAGACGTCTCTCGAATTAATAGCATTTCCGAAAGAAATTTCGCTATTTTGTTGGTAAAAATGAAAAATTTGTAGCTAATTTACCCTAATTATCCCGATTCGAATCATGTTAATAAAGTTTGAGGTGAGAAATTTTTGGATTTGGTCACTTCCTTGGGTTAAAAATTTTGTATGCTTTTAAAATTTTGAACAAAAGTGTTAGAATGATGGAATTTGGGAAGAGAAATTTAAGTTTTTGATGTGATTTTTTTTTATTTTTCCGCAAAATTAAGAATTTTAGACAATTGGAAAAAAAAAACTTCTGTGCGATAATTCATATTTCTAACATGAATTTTGTCATTTTGATTCAAAAATGAAAAATTCACATTCTAAACTATACTCTTATTCAATCAATTAACTCTAGTTCAAATCACTTCTATAAAGGTCGTGTCGAGAAAAAAAGTTTTGACTTTGATAAAAACCGCCGCAAAGTGATAGAATGATCAATTTGCGAACGAATTGTACGTTTTCGAATATTGTACATTTTCTGATTTTGGTTCATTGGCGATTCTAGAACGCGAGGAACCATCAAGGTGGAAAAATCTCGCAGTGTCGTCTTCAAAGCCATTTATACCCAGCTCATTTTTGAATTTTGTTTTAAAAAATTTTTTTTTATAATCTCAAGACATGTAGAAAAAATGTTGTATATTTAGTTTTTTAATAAAATATTTATTTGTATAAAAAAAAAAAATAATAATAAAGGTCGATTTTTGACGTTTTTTTAGCGAAACTCCCCTTAAGGTAGACGATTGAATTTTTACCAGCTTTCCCAAAAAAAAAAAATTTTTAATCACAATTTTTTAGTTAAAATTCTAACTTGAAACCTCATTAAAGATTAATTTAAACTGTCCGCATGACTAGTTGGCTACTTCTATTCTGGAATCGTTTCTAGAATTTAACGACCATCCACCAAAATTAGAACCACTTTCGACAGTTACGACTAATAAAAAAAATAACTATATAAAGAACATAATATTATACAGTTACGTATATGTACAGTAGCGCCATATAATAAGACTTAATGAAGCTTAATATAATGATTACGTAATAAAAATGGCAACGCCATAAATATATTTGTCGCATTAACTACAAAATAAGAACCAATAATAACAAGTATACATACAAGTAATTCTCACATATTCGTACGATCAGTTTAGTTACATGGTTAGGCGTCGTTCAACTTTTATTTCGTCTCACTCGATCATTTGCTCTCCATATTATAGAGGTACATGTATTAGTGATGGGCATAATCATACTCTCTTAATGATCGAATTCTTAATAAAAATTGAATGATATATAATTTGAATTATTTACTGGTTATAACTAATATCGTTGGGTATTGCATATACCAAAAAAAATTTTTCTCCCGCTCTCATATTTTGTACGGGGGGACTTGGGACTAACATTCAAGAAGAAATTTACCTATATTACATACATTAGATACATTTTCCGGTTAAAATAGATTATATAGTGAAGGAAAGTATGATCTTCACGTCTGGAGGCCTCAAGGACATAGAAAATCAAAAATCTAGATGGAAATAAATATCGCTGGATCTACTTGGGTTAGAGAAAAGTCTAATCTAAATAGTTATTTTTCTATTTTTTTCGGAGCTTGTTTCGAATCAAATGAAATCGATGAAACTTAGACGAACTTAAAGTGTAAAATCTTTTTTCCTGTCTTTCTTATCACAACTGAAAAATTTTTGAATTTTGCAGCAAAGTAAGAGCCGTGGAATACTTCCAGACAATCGACAATTGGTTTTTTTCTTGAAAATAAAGGAATCGTAGGGTAAAATTTAAAAAAAAATATCTTATAATACAGGGCGGAAATTAAATTACTCTTATCCTTTTGAGTGGTCACTCATAGTACAACTCATAGTACATACATACTAATATATATATATATATATATATATATATATATATATATATATATATATATATATATATATATATATATTCCGAAAAAATTCCTGCGGTTTTAGTGTCTACAGGGTGCTATGAGTTACGCCTCAAAAGGATAAGAGTTATTTAATTTCCATCCTGTATAATTTTGGTTCTTTATAAACTTTGAACAGGAACTTACTCATGAACTAATGATATCAGTCCCCTATCGATTACTGACCCACCCCTAAGCAGATTTCAAATAAAAATATTAATCTACACAGTATATTCGTATTATTATTATGTCTTCTAAGAGTGCTTACTATGGTTTCACATACTTTCATCCCTTATCTCATACATTCGAACGTATCAGTTTAGAAAGAATCAACAACCATAATTCATTCAGATATGTATTTTTGTATCGCTCTACGTTAAAAATCGAATGATCGAATATTTTTAATTCGAATTTATCCCATCATTGTTAATTCAAAATTTCTATCTCTAGCCTTGTGACGAAATACAAATGACATTATTAGATGAAGAGGCACAGGCAAACAGAAGAAGAAGAACACGAAAAAAGATAACGGCATATACACAAAAAGTGGAGTCAGTGAGCAGTTAGAGTTGTTGGTTGATCTGCGCCAATAACATAAAAGATATTTATGTTGACAGATGAATAAAAACCATCTTATACTTGATTTATTAGATTAACACACAAAGTGGAGAAGGTAATTTTATACTCACATACCAGCACCTCATTTTCCTCGAATTTTCGAGCTTGATCGCTGATGGTGTAGGATTCGACCGGCCGACAGACAGACAGATACATATATGTTCACATGAACATATGTCAACTGACTTCAAAATTGTATCACTAATTTCATTTCACTCTAGTCAATTGTATGGCCCGATTCACAATAACGCTCCGCTCTCGGTACGATATCGCTACGCTACCGATTCGATAAAATATATTCTTACATAATAAATAATGAGTGTATTCACACATCATCGCTCCGATATCGGTCCGATATCAGTCACGGTTCGCTCCCGCTCCAATACCATTCCAATATCAATACCACTCAGATAATATTTTACCGGAGCGGTATCGGAGCGATATCAGACCTATATCGATGTGTAAACATGTTTTTTGATTCCACTCCGCTCCGTTTTCTCAGCCTTCTTTATTTATTTATTTGAAAACTATTGTATTAGGAAAACATGATACAACACAACAACACGATGTCATACATTATGATTATGATACATATTACTAATTAACTAATAGATATATTGTATTATGATATGTTTTCCTAATACAAAATAGTATGTAAAATATGGGGAAAAAATTTTATCGGAGCGAAACCGGAACGAGAGTGGAGCGAGAGCGGCACTATAGTGTGAACGGGGGACGAATAGGTACCAGCATGGTATCAGCACTGTAATGTGAACACAGCAAGATTATATCGGAGCGAGAGTGGAGCGGAAGCGTATCGATATCAGCACTATAATGTAAATCGGGATTGACTGACTGACTGTTTCGCCTTCTTTGTTTTTCGCCCCGATCAATTCACAGTTTAGTGGAATGGAATAAATATTTGGATGTTGTTATTTATAAAAGTGAATAAAATATTTTGTATGAGAAAAATGAAATAATTGAAGATGTTTTTTACCGAAAATTATTACCAATTGTGGCGGAAGCTCTGAAAACAGTAGCCGGAATTATACGAAAAAAGAATTTTTTTAAATACCTGTGTCGTAGCATCTATCTATAACAGAGAAAAAATTTTCAAAATTCGTTGAGTAGTTAATTTTTGGCGCTTTTGGATTCCCAGGACTTTGGCGGATATCATATAATGTAGCATATACTCATTTAAAATTATTTAAATTTTTGACGGCTATAAAATTTTTCTTAGCGGATCTAATTGTATAACATAACCTATATCCGTTTAAATTAGTTTAGCTCTTTAACGGTGAACAAATTTTCAAAATCGATGATGACGCGTTCTTGAAAAGTTAGTTGAAACATGAAACAGATATAAATATTGTTATTGTAAATTTACCTATCGTAAAGAAAGTCAGCAAACTTCTTAATTTTTGTAAATAATAAACAAATATTTTACTTCGCAAAAATACCACTTTTTTCTTGAAACTATGGCAATATTGTTTCGAACCGTCAGTTCAAAAAGAACTGTTTTCTGTTTGACGGTTCGAAACAATGTTGCCACAGTTCTAAAATAAAAGTGGTATTTTTGCGAAGTAAAATATTTGTTTATTATTTACAAATATGAAGTACCATAAAGTAATGCTCAAATCTATTAATATTCTTAATTTTTCTTAAAAATTAACAAAATTTGAGTGAAATGAGCTGTTATGAAACCATTTCTTGAATGACAGTTGACACTTTTCGGATTCCATATCGTTATAGGTCTACAATATTTTCAGCTTTCATTACAAATTTACCAGTAAAAATGATTTAAACCCACGATCTATCAGTTCACAAAATTTTCGGTACTATATGACAATTAACTAAACATTCGCCTAAAAATGTATTTTCCTTCCTTTATGCTCCTATTCAATTGTTTTATTCTCAGAAAAATCAATAACTCTATTTCTTTCTATCCATCATATATATCCATTGTAGTGAAGTGAGTGAGAACATTCATAATACAATCAGTTCCGAGTACTGTGTCACTCGAGTACTCCTCTCACAATGTTTAACTACTGTATTATATTCATTCATCAGTATTGTATTTTATAACCATACAAAATATAGTACTGAACTAAGGCTGTCGTTACATACGACACTTGCAAGCGTGTGTATTTCAAGCGTGTGCATGCGCTTGTCAATTATTTCCTCATATACGGTGATTATGTAATCACTTTTTCACATACGTTTACTCGCACTTGCCAACGTCTGCATACGTTTGTATAATTTTGTAAATACACAAACGCGTGCCAAGTTGTTGGTTGTTGCTCGTAGGGTAATTACTGCGTTGCAACAAGCGTGTGCACACGCTTGCACACGTCCTGTGTAACTGCAGCCTTACAAACGATCAGTCAATATTACGTACTGTTTGTGTATACAATTTACAGTCTACATAATCTAGGTATGTACATAGATTTTTGACAAAATACACATATGTATGTGTACTTGTACATGATTTTGAGCGTCGCGACGGAAGGAGACGCGCTGTTTACTGCTTGATATATTTATTTATTGTTGTTTTGATTGTGTGTAGGTACATATATATTTGGAAAAGTGGGGGGGGGGGGGTATTCGATGTATTTATTTTTACGAGCAATTTACACCGATTTTATTTGACAATCATGTTTGGTAGGGAATTTTTTTGTATCGTCAATGAAAATTGTTTTGAATTACAATGTTTCAATACAAACATAAATAATCGGCGTTTCCCCTATAGCAAAAAAATAAGGGAAACGTGTGCCAGTTGTTACCCAGTGACAACAAGTTGTAACAACAAATTAGTATGTAAGTAGCTTGTAAAATGTTGTTTAACTGTACGTTAATGGTTATATATGAATCGAAACATGTTACAGAAATTAAAAACTTATGGGGAGATTCGCTAAAAAAAAATCGATTTTTTTTTCTACACAGTTATATTCCTTAAGGTGTTAGAAATATTCTGCTAAAATTTTACTTAGAAAAAATGAAAAATCAAAAAGTTATGGTCATTTTAGTGCACGCACTTTAATATAATTCAATTTAAAAAACAAACTTCAAATGCTTTTTTCTCGAAAGTACGTTTTTCGACATGGTTCCCTATGTATCTCAAAAAGTATTTGAGATATCGACAGAAATCAAAGTGCATATTATTCCCCGATACCGCCATTTTGGCAGAAATTAGAAACCTTTGGTTCCGTAATATATTTTTAAAATGGCGGCTATGTTTATAGTCGAGAAAAAGCGGTGATTTTTGAAAATTTTTTTAAAAATGCGATTTTACGCTGGTTTTTTGTTTTTTTCTTAGATCCTAGTTGGTGCCATAACTTTGTATATGTATATAGAAAATTTTAGATTTTTTGATTTTGGTTCACTGGGGATTTCAGAACGCGAGGAAACCATTAAGATGGAAGAATCTCGTAGTATCGACTTCAAAACCATTTATACTCAGCTCATTCTTCAATTTAAAAAAAAAAAAAAAAATTGTAATCTCTAGACATGGAGAAACAATATGTTGTATATTTAGTTTTTTAAAAAAATATTTATTTGTATAAAAACAGGTCGATTTTTTGACGGTTTTTTTTTGTGGCGAATCTCCCCTTAAGTAAAGTGGTAAAAAATTAAAAACTCACAAATTCACACATTCATAATATTGCAATAAATGCTACTGAACTTGAACTGTCATATATAACTTTAAATGATACTTTTCGTTATCGTAAATTGTTGATCGTAAATATCTCGTAAACGGTGCGCCGTATAGCGAAGAATATCAAAATTTTTGAAAGCGTAAGCGAAGCAAGTTATGAGTATTTTAAACATATTCCGACTATCAAAATGTAGTTTTCGTTATCGAAAATTATCGATATCGAAAATGACGATATTTTCAAAATGGATGTTATAGCTTCTTTTTTTTAGAGAAATAATTTCTCTCATTTGTCGATCACGCTGACTGTGTTCAAAACACGACACGAAATGTTACTGTTGTATATAAATTTATTATTATGTTTGTTTCTAATTATGATACTTTTCGTTATCGTAAATTGTTGATCATAAATGTCTCGTAAACGGTGGGTCGTAACAACAAAATTATACAATTTTTGAAGGTGAAAGCGAAGCAAGTTAAGAGTATTCTAAACATATTACGACTATCAAAATGTGGTTTTCGTTATCGAAAATTATCGATATCGAAAATGACGATATTTTCAAAATGAATGTTATAGCATTATAGCCTTCCCTATATATTAAGATATTCTTTTTTTTTTTAGAGAAATAATTTCTCCCATTTGTCGATGGCGTTGACAAACGAAAACTGACTGTAACTTCAAAACTCGACACGAAATGTTCTAATCGAATTAAACAACAACTTAACCGCACATGACGTATGCGCTCGCTATACTAAATTCGATTGAAGAAAAACGGTTCTGTTATTGTGTTTCCGTGTGAGCGGAATTAAAATTATTTTTAGATAAACGAGTTAAAATGGAATAAATAGTTTCAAATGGGGAACTGAAACACAACTGGTGGTACGCGTTCCTCCTATTTATTATTCATAACGGCATTTAAGTCTTCGTGGTGCCGGTGCATATATAACCACGAGCCATGTATGTACATACACGCGCGCTGTCGCAGGCCAGTTAAGTATTACATATGTTGCAAATCAGCAAAAAATATGTATGAATAACAAATGGTTGGGGAAATACATAGGTGGTTTGAGTTTGAACATTGGAATAAGGGTCATTTTTTGCGCGTCGACATGTTGATGTGCTTATATATTTTTTTCTTTTTGAAGATTCTTTAGTAAAAATTAAATTGGGCAACACAAAAAATTTATTTTTGTCCCAAGAAGGGTTTAATGCCTGATCTTTACAATATTTCATAAGCTGAATCAAGAAATGAAAACAGTTTTTTTCCATCACGCAAGGTTTTCTTATGACATTTCAATGACAATTTTTTGATTTTTTAGGCCCATTAATTTTTAAATGCAATAAGGCATATGCCCCTTAATATTTTTTGTTATAATTTTAGCTGCTTACTAAAGAAATCGACAACTGAAATATAACATAATTTTCAAATCCTGCTAAAATTACATTGAAAACTTTACAAATCCTGCTAAATACCTATACATAACCTATATTTTAGATTTTAACCGTTCAAATTTTAATTTTTTTACTGACATGCGGGACGTACGAAGTATAAAATTATGTTTTCACGTAAAATTTGTATTTTAGTATTTACCTAAAATTTTAAATAATGAAAACGTAGATGTAAATGAATTACTAAGTAAGCACTTTGGTTTTAAGTGACAAAATGAAAATAGTTTACAATATTACAAAACAAATTGTATCGTCTAACCCTGATACATCTAATATTGCTGAACCAAGTTTTTTTTAATAAATTTCCCTTATAATTTCTGTTTTAAAACGCATTTTATATAAATGTTACTATCAAAACCTACTAAATTAAAATAATTTTGATTAAAGAAGGGGTAAAACGATAATTTTGTTTTTTGATAATAGTACTAATCATCTTTTTTACCTTGTTAGTTAATATAATTATGACTTTTTAATCGAAAAATTAATTTTGAACTGAGTTATGGTTTTTTGCGATTTCCCACGATCTTTATAAAGTGGAATTAGTAGATTTTGATACTAGGCAACTCATATAATATAATAATAAAATGCGGTTTAACGTCCGTTTTTATGACAGTTAATCTATAAAAGACGTCACCCACATCATTATTTTTCTAGCTTTATTTATACTTTACCTATTACATTACAATAATTACATTATGATGTAGGTGGAGGAGAAGGAAAGTGGGGTTAGAGCTAGCATTTGATAGGTATGCGTCTACAGCCATCTCCTTAAGGAACTATGCCGATATTCATCTGGAATTGTGAAGGAAAACTGCAGAAAACCTTCACGAGCATAACCGGTCGTCGGATTCGAACCCTCTACCTACCACTCCGCAAGTGCCAGTTAGTGCTTCAGTTCACTGCTCGGCCACTCCGCTGGTTACACAAGTAATTGGTACATTAAAAGGTACATTACAAAGGTAGTTACATCTCTTTTAAGGGTCCAGCTGAAGGGTCAAGCATTCTTGCATTCCATTTTCCCGGGTACCTCTTTTCCATACCTGAAATATCTTAGGATGTTAGGATCACTAAATTTGGGAAACTCCCCTTTTAAATATAAAAAAACTTATTAATCAAAAAACCTTACGTGATAGGAGGTTAATCATGATTAAAAATTTGGATCCTACTCATAAAAATACGGTAACAGTCGTACAGAAAAGTTTATTAGTTTATTGATGGGCGAAAAATGACCCTTATCACTAGATATTTCCATTTCAAATTGATATAAAATTATTTAAATTTTTCATAAGTTTGTCTTTAAATTAAAATAAATTTCAATCTTTTCTGAACGTATTTTTAATTTGGAAGACTATTTTTATACCTATGTATGTATATATGTATATATCTTATTTAAAACTATAATATGAGAAACTTGAATTGCAGTTAGTTATAGAATAAAAGTTGGATTTAAAACAAATATAATTAATAACTTTATATTAATATCCTTATATCTAACGTGTGCGCCTTTTGCGCTGAAGAAATTGAAACATAAAATTTATATTTTCATTACGGATTTTCTTATGAAGTTTTCCACTGACGGGAAAAGTTTATAATAACCTAAGTAAGTAATCTTTTGATAACATCAACTACATATAACTAACTGAAATTTGTTTTATATAGGTAGTAATAAGTATTGCATTTAGATCAAGTTTTCTATGAGTGGTATAATATACTTGAATTATTTCAAATACCAATTACTAATTACATATATTTTATCATTGACAAGTGAAAAGATCTCGACTAATATTGACAATTTTTAATTCATTTTCAGTTAATTAAATTGCAACTATTTGATTTCATTAAAAGTTGCGTCAAATGTTCTCAGACTTGTGTCAAATGAGAGATACTGCAATGTTTATGTTTAAATAATTCAATGAATAGTCTAAAGTTTTGCATAATATTGAAAATAAATACTTACAAGTCGGGAATTTTTAACCCTAGAATCATACGTGCACGTCAAAACGACGAATGAACTTCTCTACCTGCTCCAATACTACAACTTGTCGGTACCTGCTTGCTGTGAGATTTCTGTTATCTAATTTATTTGTTGTTATAACACATAAGACGTATTTATTTTGTTTATAGTCATTGTCGTTTTGTTCGTATTGAAATAGTGTCCGTCTAAAGGACGTCGATGTATGATTACGCGATTTTTTTTTAAAGATTTTGTACTTCACATATAAAAGTTTTCCTAATTTTTCTAAAATTTATTAAAGATATGCATGTTGCAATTAATTTATTCAATGATTATGATAATGTGAAAGATGATTACAGCTGTTTGACTTATAGAGACGACATAATACTGAAGTTTTAATATATTGAATCGAAAACTAAAGAATGCGTTTCAAGTGACTTAATAAAAGATTAACAATTTATTTTTTGGAAAATATTTTAATTTTTATTATTTTTTGAGAATTTATTTGAAAAATTACTAACAAATTTTAGAAAATTTACAAATGTGCCTAATGGGGAAATAACTACATATCTATAGGAATATTTATGACTGAGAAATTTCACATTCTGTAAAGTCACACATGTCCATTGGCTCATAATAGTTCATAAATTAATTATTTGATACACATGTTTTATGATACAATTGATGTATTTATCTATTTTTTAATTTTTATAACGAAAGTATGCTTTGATAAAAAGATTAAAAAATTAATAAATATTTACATTAAGAAATTTTTCCAAATCTAATTTTTTTAAATATTTTGTTCGTTTTTGTAGTATTGTTATGTAAAGAAAATGTTTTTTGCAAATAAACTCTAAAACTCTCCGGAAAAAGTCCATCGGTCAAAACGACGTCGATGTATGATTAAGGTTTCTCGTAGACCAACGTATGATTCTAGGGTTAATGAGGAATATACTGCGGAGGGTCTTAGCAAAAATTTACCAAAAAAAAGATTTTTGTCTGTTTGGATCCAGAGATAGTAACCAGGGCCGGATTATTGCATAAATAAGTGAGACAAATGGCTAGGACCCGGTTTTTTGAAGGGTACGGTCAAAGTGTGTATTTTGAATATTTTAATAAATATTGGAGTGGTGATGGGAACGAACCCTGTCAGAAGAAAATGTCTAGGGCCCCAGAGTGGGTTAATCCGTCCCCGTCGACAAGTTTACGATCAATTCTTTAATCCTGAATAGGATTTCTTGTAGCCTGGAATCATTTTCGCCATTAATTGGAATAACATTGGATCCATACAATATGAAATGTCGCTTTCCGACCACTTGACTGAGAATGTAATTTAGACAAATATTGACACCTTTTTCGAGCATTAGAGAAATGTTTAATAGCAATTCCTTAATTCTGAATAGATTTCTTGTAGCCGGGAATAATTTCCTCCATTAATTAGATAGAATAACATTGGGCCGTGTAATATGAAATGTCGTTTTCTGACCACTTGGCCGACCATGTAATTCAGGTATGTATTGACACCATTTTAAGCATTAGTGAAATGTTTAAAGGCAATTCGTTAATTCCGAGTAGAATTCTTGAATTTGATCGTGTAATATGAAATGTCGTTTTCCGACCACTTGGTCAAGAATGTAATTCAGGTTAATATCGATAAATCAGTTCGTTAGGGTCTGGGTTTTTAAGGGGCCCAGTCAAAGTGTTACATATTTAAATCAATATTTGGGATTTGTTTTAGTTTTTGACAATATATTTATTGTTGTTTTTTTTTTCTTACAAAAATCAGAAAATTATAAAACTATCGTTGCTACAAAATCTAAGAAAAAAATCAGTGGTATCTTATTTAAGAACACCCTGTGTATTATTGTCGTGCTAACATTCTAACTATCCTGTTGTACCTACTATTCTAAAACATCGTATAAACGTCGAGAATTAATTTAGTTATTTCTAAGTTTTCATTACGAAAACTAACCACATTTCGAGAGTCGGTGTCGAGATAGAACATAAAAGTTGTATGTTTTGGTTCATACACCGCACTTACTTATTCATATATTGTATAAAATTGATTATATTTGACCTTTGAGAGAGAAGAAACGTTTTAATCAGTGAATGGGATTAATTTTTAATTATATTATTTATTTCTAATAATGTCGAATTTCCACGTAGGTAATTATGATAGCAATTGTGAATTCTCTTATTCGCATTCTTTTGTTACTGAACAAAAAAACGAGAACAAAAGATGGTCGAAAAAGAAGAAGAATAAATGACAAATGACAACGCAACTAGACTTTTACAATATGGAAAATTTTGAATAATACTTGAAAAAAGTTATAAAGTAATACAAGAACGGTCGAATTTTTACTGACTCAATTTTTGATTATAACAATAAGAATATTGTTGAGGTCCGTCTTGAGCCCGTTTTTAAGATTTCTCGCCTTTGAAAAACGTCACCCACATCATAATTTGTATATTATGTATATTAATGCAATAACTTTTATATTATGTAGCTATTTTATGATATGAGTGGATCACAAGAAAAGTGATTGGGGAAGCTAGAGTTTGAAAGAGTTATACTGATATTAGTCTGGTACTGTGGAGGGAAATTATAGGAAATTTTTACAAGCACAGCCGGTCGTAGGATTTGAACCGTTGTCCTACCAGTTGCCCAGTACCAATGGCTGTTCAGTTTTTCACTATGAATTGGTCCAGTCAATTTAGGTGTGAAAAAATTCTCAATTATTATCCCCCCCCCCAATGAGTTTCATGAATTTACTATGGGTACCTGCTATTCTTTAAATAATCAAAAAAATTCAAATAATTTTCAATAGACTAATGAATATGCTCCAAATTCATATGTTAAATTATTTTGACTACTAATCTTTCAAGCTAATTTGACTTGATGATGTAAAAATATTAGAAATTTGAGAAATTTGGGGGCGACATCACTATTCAAAAATCTAAATTACCACCAGTGTTGTGGTAATTAAGCGGCCCCTACACGTTCAATAATATTGCACAAAATCCGAGGTTGTACAATATTATGGATCGTCTGTAGGTTATATTGAAGGGTTGTACAATATATTGTGCTGATCAAAAATAGTTTGAAATATATTGTGCAATGAATGAATATTGTAACGTCTGTAGGCTTTGTAGATATTATTGCGCAATACTACTTTATTTGTTTGATTTGTTTGTTATTCTGTAGTCATATTTGATGGCTATTATTTGAACCTGTATGAATTATTAATTTGCAAGAATAATTATTTATTGCTTTGCAACATCTTTATCACTTAATATTTAAAATTAAACAACAGTTTAATTAAGTACAATTGCTGCATTCAGTTTATTGCACAAATTTCTTTAAAAAAATTATTGAACCGTCTGGAGAAGCGTTCAATAAATTGCACAAGTTGATTGCACAATATTATTGAGCGTGTAGGGGCCGCTTTAAGGATTGCAAATTTACCGACTTTTTCATTTACCGGTAATTCGGTAAATTTTTTTAGCAAAACCGGTTTACCGGTAATTTACCGGTATTTTTTAAAACACGGAAAATATACGAATAAATATTAGAAAAAAATAAAATAAAAACGTAAAATTATTTTATTAAGATAATTATCTACACCAGCGGTTCTCAACCTGGGGGGCGCGCCCCCCTAGGGGGGCGTGGAAGAATTTCAGAGGAGGCGTCAACAAATTAAAAAAAATTAAATAAGTTTGTAGTTTTTGAAACAGTTGTTTTTTCATGTACCTATATTTACAACAACAAAAAAGTGAATTTGATGCTGGACACAAACACACAATCATTGAAATTTCTTTATAGCTAGTAACTCAATAAAATGTAAGTGAGCGTCCGGCCAGGTGTGAGAAATTAGCTGACTTGTGATATTTCGATGGTTTGTGTAATTAAAATTTGTATTTGAACAAATATGATTTTATATTCCTTACCAGAGTATGTCTAGCCTAAGTTCAAAGTCATTTTACTCAAACGTAATGTAAGTAAATTTATCATATATGTCTTAATTAACTTAATTCGTAAAGGGAGGCGTGACCTCACACCAAAGTATGAAGGGGGGCTCGGAGCCTGAAAGGTTGAGAACCCCTGATCTACACTATACAAAATAAGAAAAATTATGTAAAAAAAATTGTATCTGTTTGATTTTACGACTTGGTAGGTATCTACAGCTTCTTTCACAGAAATATACCGCCCATTGTTATTGTTTATTCAAAAAATAGTTTTAAATCTTGTTAAATAATTATAAAATATGAATCAATTATATATGTATACCTACCTGTAATAAAAATTTACTTACCGCCTCTAACAATGTAATCATTTAACGTAATGTTTAATTATTTTGAAAAAAGTATAGCTGAGTACAGCTGATTTAAATAATATGTAAGTAAATACAAAAAGGAGGCTTTATTGCTATATGTGCGTTTTAAAACTTACCATTGAATTGTGGGATTTTATTGTATCATAGAATAGTTTATTATGGATACACAGTAAGGGGTAATTTGATTGTGCACATTTACTTTCAATAAACTTGATCATTCTATGAAATAAAATAAACTTATAAAAATTTTCAAATATATTATTTTTAATTTATCGAATTACCGGTAAAAAATCAGCGATTTACCGGTAAAAATTTTAAGGCATTTTTAGTAATTTACCGGTAGACCGGTAAACCGGTTTACCGGTATTACAATCCCTAGTGGTAATGTGGGAAAAATGGTTCGTTTCTTGGATTTAACACTTTCGAACCTTACCAAAAAATTTCCTAATATATAGTTCCATTTGAAAAAGTATAAATTTGTTATCTAACTGAAAAAACTATACGAGCGATAATGCTCTTGATCATAACAATCGGTTGGTCCCCACCAATATTTACACATTTTGATTAGAGTAATGATGTAACGGGTGTAATAAAAATGTGAACTCTTGAAAAAAATCACCCTGTATTATCACATTTGTACCACAACTTCGTTCTAATTGAAAACGTTTACAGAGAAATACTTAAGTTTTGTACCAACTGAAACAATATAAATTCATTTTAAACTAACCTTCCTCGCTCACTCGTGTATCCCGAGATCCATAGGTAATATACATATGTAAGATTAGTGTAGAAGTTTAAATTGTTATTTTAAATGAATTATAATTATTTTATGTAATTTTTATGAAAAGTTATGTCGGTACGGGGTGGTGGTGGTGATTTAGCTCCTTTGTTCCATTTTTATTGCTCCACTTTACGTTACCTAGTGGCAGCTAGTGGTGGGGGGGAGAGTTACTACATTTTTGTCTTGTTCTTTTATAGTTATATAAAAATGGATGTAATTAAAAAAATATAAAATTATCAGAGTGATTTTTTTTTTTGTAATTAATTTTTTATTTTTCTGTTTTTAATGTTTAATTAAAAATGTATTTTAACGAGTACAATTTTTTTTACTCGGTTATAAAAAACGATGGCTGTTTTTATTTTAAAAATTATTTTAATTTTTCTAGTTATTTTCAACTTCTAACGACTTTTTCTGGTTTCACTTACGTGAAAAATCATTAAGAAAATCAAATCAATGTTCAAAAATTTATGCAAACAGTTTTACACTGGTGATGTTTGATTGCTTAACTAGGCGATGCTTAAGTACACAAATTTTTGAATCTTTCATCTCTTTATTTTGCATATTTTGTAACCCTCAAATCATTCTAGAATTTATTGGAACTTTCTTTGCAATAATAAATAAATTTAGAACATTTTATAAACTTTTTCAAATCATTACTGTATATCGCGCGTACTCTTTCTCAACCTCGTATATCAAAAACTGCATGTTTTAGGACACTATCCCTTATCTATATATATTTATATATGTAGGTAGCCAACGTCAAAGGGTGTAATTAGCATAAATCTTAAGTTCATAATGTTGAAAACACAGATTTAAATACGTATTATTTGTGTCTCCAAAAACTTGGACTTTTCAGATACGAGGTTGAGAAAGAGTACGCGCGATATGCTTTCTCTATACTTTTCTGTTTGCACTGGACAAAATGAAACACTTAAAATTATTAAAACCTTCTGTTTATTTTCATTCAATTTTTAAAATGAAATTAAGAATATAACTCAAATGTGTTTCCATATAATACATTTTGTGTATTAAATTAATATTTAATTTTTTTTTTTTAAAACACTGCATGTTAAAAGAACAAGTCAAAAAATATAAACTAATTAAATTTTCTAAGAAAATAACGTTTTGAAGTTTTAATCGGTTAATATACTGGTAGACTGTCGCACATTTTAAATTGATGGCAATTGTCACACTGGTGACAATTGACATGTATTGTGTTACATAACACAATTCAGCGCACTACTTTCTCTTAAGGGGGTATTCTAGTCTAGAAATTCGAAAAAGCGATTTTTGTTTTTTTTCATATTCTTAAAGTTCAGACCTTTAAGAATAAGTCTCTAAAAGGAGTTACGGAAATTCGAATTATTTTCGCAGTTATGGTTATTTTTTAACCCTGTGTACTGTGTATCTTTTCAGTGTTAAATTCAAATTTTTAATACAAATTACTCGAAATTACTGTTTTCGATACGGTTGACATGATATCTCAAGTTCTAATAACGCACCCGCTTACTTGAAATTTGGTGCAGACCTTCTTAATACTATCAAAATTGGTCCGACGTAGGGGTTTTTGGAAAATTTGTTTTTTACTATTTTAAAAAAAAATCCATTTTTTTTAAACTGGACGCCATTTTGTCAAAAGATTTATTTTTTCAAATCGGCTACGTCCAATTAATTTTTCATCCTTGTTTGATAAGAATTAACTAGAATTTTATGATTCAGATCACCAGGAGGGTCGGAATCACGTCTACCAGGAGACACCTCTTTTTTTGGGTCCCCACTTTGTCGGCCTGTATCGATTTCAATTTTGAATTTTTTTAAAATTTTTATATATTTTTATACTTTTCAAATATCAGTAAAAAGCTGTTAAAAAATGGATACTAAAAATGTTTACTTTTTAAAAGCTTTTATTTAACTTACTATGTTAGTATGTTGGTTTAGATCAAATTTTGGAATCAAAATTTAGACAGGTTCTAATTGAGCTAGAGATTTCAAATTTTTTATACGTGTCTCACCTTGATGACAATGCAATATTGTATAATTAGTTTTGTCCGAAATCGCCCCAAACCAAAATTGTTGATTTTTAGTCCTGTGCAACTTTTTGACATTTCGAATCGTCAGATATTGTCCATTGATTTTACATTGCAATTTTTTGTTTCCATACTTATGTCTGATTAGGGTAAATTAACCGATTCAAATATAGGTAAAAAAATTACTTCTTTAATTTTTTTTTTAAATTAATTGTATTCAGACTAAAAAGTAGAAAATAAATTAAAGTAAAAAAAAATATTTTTTAAGAAAAAGCTTTTATTTAAAAATGGGCTAAAAAAAATAAAATAACTTTTGAGTGAAGTTTGAAGCAATATGCAACATAATTTATAAAAGCTTAAGGCGTTTAATTAAGTTTGGTAACTACTGAAAAGTAAAATAGCTACAGTTATATCCAAAATAGAAATGCCTAATTAATGATAACGCCTCAAGCTTTTATAAATTATGTTGCATATTGCTTCAAACTTCACTTAAAAGTTATTTTATTTTTTTTTAGCCTATTTTTAAATAAAAGCTTTTTCTTAAAAAACATTTTTTTTACTTTAATTTATTTTTTAATACGCCCGAAGAATCACGTCAAAATCGAGCCTCTACACTAGAATAGCCCTTTAGGTTCCCTGTTCATTGCATAGAATCTGAACCGGAAATGTTTTGATGAGTCACAGAGTACATTGCATTTAATTGTATTTATAGAGTGATATTTATGCCGACATATATGCACATTAACTGCTAGTTTACACTCAAATAATTGAGCATTTGATGTGTATTATTGAGTCTGTGATGAATATGGTTTACATTCCTATACATAATAATTAGATATAGTACGTAATTTAGATAAATTTCTTCATAGGAAAACTTTTATGTGCTACGGCACAGAGAGATAAATTTGAATTATTTCGTGGAGGAAAAGTTGAACTAATCTTTTGCTGTGCATTCCGGTGAAGACAAATGCGAAGAATACGCGGTTGGTTCGTTTGTGGAGATATACACGGTTATATCACTCACTACCTTTTGAAATGTAAATATATGTAGATTTAATTATAAACTAAATTTTGTTAAGTAGAGTACACAAATTATTTAAAAGAACATACATAAATAATTAAGCATTGTAATTTAATTCAGAACGTATACCAAACACTATACTTAATATCAGTTTAAGTAATAATGTTTTTTGAATAATGCCGTCAGTTGCATAGAAGTAAAAAAAAAATGAGTTATTCGCCAAGTGCTGTGTTATAGACTTTCGCGATGATTAAGAGTTTTTCAGTTTTCGATAGAAAATATGGGATATCTAAGTAGGTTTTTTTACGGTTTCGTTAATGCTATTTGTATATTTGTTGCGTACGAAGGTTAGAAATTTGATTCTTTATATCTTTTAGTTCAATATTTTTCAAACGAATCTGTGTATCTGTCAATTTATTGATCGGTTTCAACTGACTTCTAATCGGTATTATAGACGTTTGCCCCTGAATTCAGGCAATCGTGTATGCACATTCAAGTGTCCCCCTACCTACTTACCGTATCATATCATCTGCAATTTCGAATTTATTTGTATCGATATCAGTGGTGTTAAACCTTTTTCCGTATTCAAATTTCATTAGAAAATGTGATTTTCTGTTATTTTTACACTAAATGAAATTATAATTTTTGAGACTTAAAAAAATTTGGTATACGTAATGATGTCATCAAGGTTAGTTGTTCCAAGTTCAGTTGATAGCTACAACAATGAAATGTGACGAACTCTTAACTCTGGATAATTTGCGAGTAAAACTTTAATTTTCCCTATAAAAATAGTCACGTTCGTTCAGAAAATGAGACTTAACAATGATTTATTTTCCGGATGCAATTTCTTTTTCTGGCATTAAATTTCTTTGTTCGACGCATTTTTTTTTGCGGCCTCCAGAATTTCAAAATTTTATAATACCTAACTTAAAATCTTCTAAAAGTTTTACTTACTTTTTTAACGAAACTGAAAATCTACAAACGGTTTTAAACTACATTTCGACCATTTCACTATGTCTCGTATAATTTGAATCATCCTATAGTTAAATGTGTAAGCACAATATTCACAATACTTAAACATGTGGGGATATGCATAATGTTGAGAAGCTGTTATCAGCACTGTGATCAACATTCACATAATCAGTTCATAAACGTACGACCTTGCAAATGTGATGATGGCGTATTATCTATTTTATTAATGTTATTTAACCTTTTGTTATTAATTAATTTATCTTCTCACATGTAGACATAAGTACGTACGTACAATATACATTTAATTGTATTGTATAGGGCAAAAAAAAAAATTATCATAAATATTAATTTAAAACTAAGTGGAAATAAAACAGTAATTTACAGTTTATTAAATGTGTTCACTGTGTTTCAGAATATACAGTGAACGTTCCCTATAGTTCTCCTTCGTTCCTCCCCCACTCTATCACTTAGTGTAATATTTATTTTATAAGAGCTAAAGATCAAAAAGTTTTTTTTTGTTTGTATTTATTGAAATAGACTACTGATTCGCCAAAAAAAAAAAAAAAAATCAAAAATCAACTTTTTTTATTATTTCTTTTTTAAACAAGTAAATATTTTATTAAGAAACTAAATATTATTTTTTTCTTTTAAAAATTCAAAAATGAACTGAGTATACATGGTTTTGACATCGACACTGCGAGATTTTTTCATCTTATTTTAATATTTATTTTATAAGAGCTAAAGATCAAAAAGTTTTTTTTTTGTTTGTATTTATTGTAATAGACATAAGAGGAGATTCGCCAAAAAAAAAAAAAAAATCAACTTTTTTTATTATTTTTTTTTTTTAAACAAATAAATATTTTATTAAAAAACTAAATTTTTTTTTTCTTTTAAAAATTCAAAAATGAACTGAGTGTACCTACATGGTTTTGATATCGACACTGCGAAATTTTTCCACGTTGATGGTTCCTCGCGTTCTGAAATTCTCGACGAACCAAAATCAAAAAATTAAGAATTTTCTGATAATATACATATAAAGTTATGGCACTAACTAGGATCCAAGAAAATAAATGAAAAACCAGCGAGAAATAAATTTTCAAAAATCCCCGCTTTTTCTCGACTCTAAACAGCCGCCATTTTGAAAATGTATTACGGAAGCAAAGTACCTGCCAAAATGACGGTGTCGAGGAATAATATGCACTTTAATTTATGTAGATATCTCAAATACTTTTTACGATACATGGAGAAACTATGTCGAAAAAGGTACTTTCGAAAAAGAGCATTTAAAGCTTCTTATTTTTCAAACATAAAACAGTGATGTAAATTAAAAATCACAAAGTGATTGAAAAAATTATCCGGATCGGCTGGGAACCGAACCCAGGATCTGCTGATAACTAGCCAGGCGTGCTAACCACTATACCAACGATCTTAGATGCTCGACAGGCGTCCGAGCCGGACACCCATTCAATCACCTATGTGTATTAGTACTCTCTCCGATTCGAGAAACAGTTACAATTTTAATTTCAAATATTATCGAGTGCTTGTGAGACATTATTACGTATGAATATTTGAAATTAAAAATAAAACAGTGATACAAGAAATTTAACACAATTTTATATTTTTAAAGTACAATTTAATATTTGTAGGCAAATCTACTTGTTTTAGGGATGCTCCTTAAATTATTGAACTATAAATTCGGAACCTAGACATTAGGTAAAGATACTCATATATTTTACTAGCAAGTGGAGGGGTGGAACAAAATTTTTGGAAAAGTTATTCCTCTCGTTTCATGCTACGAAACTATAGAGAATGAGCACTGTACTCTGAATAATTTCAAGTAATTAAAAAAAAAAAAAAATTATAACCATCTGGCAAAATTAGAACTCTAACGTTGTCGAGCTTTCTACTCCGGAAATGAGGACTCCGAAAAGTTATAAATAATTATATTATCTACAAAAAAGTCTTTTACAAAATTTTTGTCCGATTCTCGATGGCTCAAGATGGCGGTGGACTTTCAATAACTTCAAACCCGAAAATTTGGTTTTACATTCGTGATAGACAACATTTTGTAATTTCCAAAAAATAAATCGCTGCCGCCAAAAAGGCTAACAATATTAAAATATTTTTTGAGCGAAGTTGCGCCGTTGGGAAATTTTGAGAATTTTCTTGCCTTTAAGGAATATCTATTCAACATTTTGATAAATGTTTCTACAAGACTATTATTTTTGTTACATCAATAATTATTGTTTTGACCTTCTATGTAACTTTTTTTTACCCTTCGAGTCTTTTGTATAAAAAAATAATTATATATTTTATTTTTCCATATTTTTTTTTCTTTTTTTTGTAAAATATTATTTTTAAATTAAAAATTCCAAACACAAATTTTCCATTTAAAAAAATAAATACAGAAAACAGTAGGGTGAAAGAAATGTGGAAAAAATGTATGGTTAATGCCGTTTATTTTTGCTTTATAAAAATAACCCAAAAAAAAAAAAAATAAAAATATAAAAAAAAAACTGTTTTATAATTCCTGACAAATTATTCGTAATGTTAAACAAACCACGGGTAAATGTTGCGCTACAGAGTGCTCCGATCAGTTGTCTCGTTTTACACTCGCAATAATTGTACTAAAAAAAAGAACTGGTTAGAGTGAAGCTTACAACGAAATACCTACAGGTATATTCATATGAATTTGTACCTACACACATTTCTGATATTGTTTCATAGGTAAGCCTCTGAGCTATGAACATGTAAAATTTTAATTGTGTGCAATTCTGATTGTTCATATTAAGGCCACTTAAGGGGGTATTCTAGTCTAGAAATTCGAAAAAATAGATTTTTTTTTAAAGTTCAGGCTTTTCGGAATAAGCCTCTAAAATGATTTACGGAAATTCGAATTATTTTCGGAGTTATGGTTATTTTTTCCCTGTGTACTGTGTATATTTTCAGTGTTAAATTAAAATTTTTAATGTAAATTACTCGAAACTACTTTTTTCGATACGGTTGGCATGATATCTCTATACTATTTTTATTATTAGTTTTATACTATTTTTAAAAAAATTCCAAAGTTGAAAAACGGAGGCGAAAAAATGATTTTTTTCAAATGGACGCTATTTTGTGAAAAAATTTATTTTTTCAAATCGGCTACGTTTAACTAATTTCGCATCCTTGTTTATTAAGAATTAACTAAAATTTTATGTTTCAGATCACCAGAAGGGTTGGAATCACGTCAATCAGGAGACACCTCTTTTTTTTGAATCCCCACTTTGCCGGCCTGTATCGGTTTCAACTTTTGAATTTTTTTTTTAAATTTTTATACATTTTTATACCCTTTAAATATCAATAAAAAACTATTAAAGAAATAGATTTTTTTCATTACGCCCGTAAAATCACCTCAAAATCGAGCCTCTAGATTAGAATACCCCCTTAAAATACCAAATTATTGCTAATAAGTCCGAAATGAAATTCAAGTTTGATTTGTGAATTGAGGGCTCCGTACTATATTGAAGATAAAAACAATTATTTTTCGTTAAAAATTCACTCGGGATTTCTATTATTTTTGTCTCGTTTTTTTGTGTACAACCAATACAATTATTATTTTTATGTAAATATCATACACACAAAAAAAGGGAAAAATTCTTACCAAAATAGTACAAGAGGATACGAAAAAGAAGAAAAAAGCCTTTGAGCTATGTGTCAGAATGTGTTACATTGAAATCAACGCTGTGGTATTTTGTTGGTTTTTTCTTGTATGTTTGTGTACGCGCCTCGATTGCCGAGACCGCAGACATACATATATACACATACACAACTGGACCCATGCTAAATAATAACAATTTTTTCTTGCCTCGTATTCATCACAATGTGATTTAAAATGGTCCGCTGATTTGTAATTCTTGTTTGTCCGTTTATTTAAAAAAAAATATATATGTATATATAAATAATAATAACAATTTTTATCATTCTTCTGGGCTTTATATATATATATATATATATATATATATATATATATATATATATATATATATATATATATATATATATATTCTTTTTATTTATTTATTTATTTTTTTTAATAATGTGACATGTGTAATTACAACAGGTGTTTTTTTCTATTTAAAAAAAAAAGACTTTTTGGTACGTTTTTAGGGTTCCGAAGACACTTCAGGTACCCTAATGTTTTCACCTTGTCCGCAATAACAATTTTTATCATTCTTGTGGGCTTTATTTATTTATATATTCTTCCTATTTATTTTTTTTTTTTTAATAATGGACATGTGTAATTACAACAGGTGTTTTTTTTAAAAAAAAAAGACCCTTTGGTACGTTTTTAGGGTTCCGAAGACGCTTCGGGTACTCTAATGTTTTGACCTTGTCCGCATGTAGCCCATTTTTATTAAGAGGAGATTCGCCAAAAAACATTCAATCACATCACATTTTCAACCTACATATCTTTAGATTACAAATTTTTTTTTTTTTTAAAGTTCAAAAATGAGCTTTGACAGGTCCTCCCGTTCTGAAATCCCCAGTGAAACAAAATCAAAAAATCAATTATTTTATGAAAATATACATATATTCCATATATATACATTATAAAAAAAAAAAACCAGCGAGAAATCGCCTTTTAAAAATAAAATGTGCAAAAATCACCGCTTTTTCTCGACTATAAATAGCCGCCATTTTGAAAATATATGGTGGAACCAAATGATCCTAGTTCCTGTCAAAAATGACGGTATAGAGGAATAATATGCACTTTGATTTATGTAGTTATCTCAAATACTTTTTGAGATACGCTAGGAACCATGTCCAAGAAATGTACCTACTTTCCAAAAAGAAGCATTTAATGTTTTTTTTATTTAAATTGAATTATAGTAAAGTGTGTGCACTAAAATGACCATAACTTTTTGATTTTTCATTTTTTTTAAATAAAATTTGAGGAGAATATTTCTAACACCTTAAAGAACATAACTATGAAGAAAAAGAATCGATTTTTTTTTTAGCGAATCTCCTCTTAACATCACTTATTCATTAAAAAATTCACTGCCTCCGTAACGTACCTCAATAAAAATTTGTATGTTTACGTCAAGAACAAAATGATGGAAAGTTGAATAGTACATTAAAACATAGTAGTAAGATAAAATAAAAAAAAAAAACTTTTACTATATCTAACTTCATTTTCATTTGTTAATTAACTACACACAACCACTCTTATACATTTCTATTCCTTAGGGATATTTTTGACTGTCTTTGTTTTTAAATGGGACATCGCTTTCTACTTTTTCCCTTTTTTTCTGTTTGGTGGGTATTATTTCGGATATATTGTTGTTTGGGACTTTATCTCTCTTAGTGCACTTTTTTCTAACATTCTCGCAAGTTCATGTGATTAATAACATTTGACAATTTTTTTTTTTTTTTTTTTGCCTACTTTTAGGATATAATTAATTTATTCGGAATTTCTCTTATTTTTATACAAATGAAATTTGTATATACAGGTGATCTGTTTGAAATAAACTCGTATTGATTTTGTTTTATTCCAGATTTAAGAAAAAAACTTAAATTTTTATTTTTTATCTACGAAAAGGAGAAAAGTATTTGAGCCCAAAGCCACGGAAATATACCAAAGTACATAAAAGTATGGAAAAATTTAAACAATTTAAAAATTATCATATTTGCCCGATAGGAAAATAATACAAAAATTTTATAGTAAATTGTATTCTGTGTGTATTCTGGCCTTGTTTTTTTTTGTAAAAAGGAAAAATAAAAGCACCTATATTTTAATTTTTTATATAATTTACGTGAAAACGATAAAAAAAATTCAAAGTTAATTCTATTTGAAACCTTTTTTAAAAAAGCACTAATGTTTATACATAATGTTTAAAAGGCTGTTTTATTTTCAATTACTGATATAGCAGAGGAAAACCGGAAATAGGGAAACAGGTTTTTTTTGAAAATTGTGAATTACACTGTCATTACCGTAAGCAAATACGTTAATGTTAATTTCAATGAAATTTTAATAATTATCCTTTTTGGTAAGAATGTTGTATTTTTCAAAAAATTTTCATTAATATTTTTGAAAGAATGTTTTCTTACTTTCATCAACTTAATGCTTAAGAAAGTGTCAAAAATTTTTCTGAATTACGTGGTAAATAAAGTGGTCGGAAAACGACATTTCATATTACACGACTAAATGTTATTCCAACTAATGGCGGAAATGATTTCAGGATATAATAATTCTATTTAAAATTAAAGAATGGTCTAATGCTTAAGAAAGTGTCGATATTTATTGGTCGGAAATCATTTTTCATATTAAATGTAATTTAGAACACTGATAATCGTTGTAGGTGATCCTATATGTGATCGGTCCGTACACAATTACCTGAAATTTTACCCGGGCCGTGACTGAAAAATAGATTGACAAACGCTGGTACTATCAATTGTACCAAAATTATTAGGATTAAAAAATTCAAACGCCACCAATAGTTATAAACAATTGAAGAGGTGGATTCCAAAAGGCGCTAAGTCATTTTTTGTCTAATGTGAGATTTTAGTTGATGCAGAATGTTCAAGTCCAGCTCTACACGATTTTCATAGTGCCACCCTTCAAAATGAGCTTAGTGTACTGTAAAATGAATGATGAAAAATGGAATGTTTTCCAAAAAAGCGCTAAGTTAGTGACAGTTTTATTTCAAAACGCTCTAAGTCAAATTTACTCGTAAACCATTGCATTTTTTTTTCCAATAATAGCTGGTATTTTTTTCCAAATTTGCTTGTAGACAGATTTTCTGTTATGTCAAACACATGAAATAGCTAATAATGCACTGTTTAAAATGTTTTTTGAATAAAATATATCTGTATTTAAACAAACTAGGTTTATTTTAACTAACTCAACCCTACCTTTTAAGGTTTTTTTTTTTCAATATAATCTATTGAAAATTATATGTATAAATAAGAACAAATAAATAATATCAATAATAATTATTATCTAAGAACTTGAAAATAATTTAAACAGATTACTACATTTGCCTACCTAGATAGCTTTTTACATTTCCTGAAAAATTGCAAAAAGTGACTTAGCGCCTTTTGGAATCCACCTCTTCAATTAAATTGTTCATTTTCTTGTAACAACTAAACCACTGATTTTAGTATCGAAAAATTTGTTGACAAAAAGTACGACGATTTCTATTTAAAAAAAGAAAAAATATTTTTTCTGAATTTATTGTGATTTTTGTACCCTTTCTACATAATCTTACAAAAACACTAAAGAAGAAGTAAATATTTGCCATTGCTTATTTAAAATTATATTTTTTAAACAAATATTAAATGAAATTAAATTCTGTACTGAAGTTGGTGTTATTAACAATTGAACCTACTCAACTGGCTCACTGCTCCGTAATATTGCTCAACAATTTTCACTCCTTACGGGATTGTAACATATTTTTGGCGTCTTATGCGCTGCGTAAAGTACCTTTTTTACATTGAATATATATGTATACATTCAATTACATCTTTTTACACCCCCCCCCCCCCACCCTTTTCTCTTAAGAATTACATAAACAAATTGGTTCACTTTTGTTTTTCTATATACATAATCTAATTTTAAAATTCGTAAAAGAAACTAAAATATTGCTTAAGGTAGTTCTCTGTTGGGACATGTAAGTATAAAAAGTTGTGAATTAATATTTCTAACATTAGTATTAGAGTAATCTTGTTGCGTTTTTTTTTTTCAGTACTAGCATATACTTAATAGTCTTGTTACAAATAGAAGAACAAATATGTGCCTATTAGAGTAGGAACTTAACCCTAATTTTTAACAAAAAGCGACCACGAGCGTTCTAGTGACTGATTTTTCTTTTAATCGATTCAATATTTAAAAAGAAATGAAAAATTCCAATACTATTTTTTTACCAAATTAATGAAAGTAATAGGTAAGATACATGTATAAATTTTGTATTTGTAGTATTCTATAAGCACAATTAACATATAAAAAAATATTATAACATTTTTTTAGAAAGAGAAAAAACTATTGACAAATATGATATTTTAGAATGAATACGTAGACTAAAATCAAACATTTGTAAGAATACTTGTCAAATTATTTATTGTTATCAATTTTTAGCATTGAAGCCGTGGTTTAATCAAAAAATTGTATTTGAATTTTATATTTTATTTTAAATTCTGCCACTAGAACGCTCGTGGTCACTTTTTCCATTTCTAAGCATCTTTTTAAGGGTAAGTTCCTCGCCTATATATAATAAAATAGTGATAAAATAACATTTCGTGTATAGTTTTTTTACCTACGTTATCTTAAAAACTAAACAGTGAACCCACCAGCACAGTGTGCTAGTGTGCTCTGGTGTACTATGTACTCCAGAAGAGTCATTCGTTTTTTTCTCAATATTTTTTTGAGGTATCAAGAGAACATTGGGCGCTGTAAGAGTGCTCGTTTTTCGTAATCGAATTAAATTTCCAATTTAAACCGAAATTATGTAAACGTTTTACAAAAGCAATCTGTTTAATATTCAACAATCAAAATTCGATATTATCATTTTGTCCTTTTCTTTCACACTATAAAATTCTATTCGAAGAAAAACGGTGTCTATAAAAAAAATAAATAAATAAAGCCTTTTCCATATAGAAACAAAGCTTACAACATTTTCTGAGTATAAAACTTCAATTATCCCCTTAAGTTAGAAATTACAAAAAAAAGAAAAGAAAATGATATAACAAAAAAGGAAAAACAACAATGTATTCGCCAACACTTGTTACATACAGCTATTGCTATTACAACCACTGTGGAAAAAGTGGAAAAACTTGAAAAACTGGCTTAAACATTTCATAAAGTGTAATAGTATAAGGACAACACGCAGCTGTGTAGATATTATACTCTAAAACTCTAACGAGTCAATCCAGTTTTCATTTCAATAAACGAGCAAGTGTCGAAAAAAATATGATTTTATAATATATTAAATAGGAGAACTTTCTTCGGTACACAGTGAAAAAACACTGAATCAGGGATATGTTTTATCGTTCAGTAGGTATACACAGAGACAACAACGAACACTTACGATCATCTGAATCATATTTAAATTGTATGAAATAATATGATTTATTTAATATTTTAATTCGGAACTGGGATTACGATTATAATATGTTTTGAGGTTCCTAGAAGTCGAAAGTGATGTATGTATTTAGGTGTCCGCGCGATAACTCTTGAACGAAACATCCGATTTTTACGGAATTTGTTGAAAACGTCTTAGGAAGTTTAAAAATCTTGGATGAATTCATCAGCCAGACATATTCGATGCTAGCAAAATGGTTTTTTGGACATTTTTCGTGAAAAAAATTAGTTTACACCATTGGAAAGTGGAGGAAAAGTCACATAAAAAATGGATTCTGAAAAATTATTCTATGTTAACTGGTTTCCCGAGAAAAACTAATATTTTTAAACGGAAATTCAGGACTGTTTTGTAGTTCAATGGTATTCGATTATATGTATAGTTTTCGATTATCCGTACTTAAGATTATACATGGACGATCACATTTTTTTTTTAGGTATTAACTTTTCCACCTGTAATCAAGCCCAAAAATATATCACACAATTTTTTCGTATTATAATTTATCGCATATATTTTTGCAGTTGTAGCATTACTGTATAAAATTTTTTTATTAATAGATACATATATAGAGCATTTTATATAAAACAATATATTTCTTTATTAACATGGAATACACAATTTCATATGACAGTGACTGAATAAAATGGGGGTAACTCTAATAACGCTACATCAGTGGCCATATATTTTCGTACAACAAGTGAATTTGAGTTTTGCAAATACTTAAGATTCATCGAACGACTGACAGCCGAAAAAAGCGGGGAAATTTTTTTATCAAATATGTATTTATTATTCAATCCAAAAAAATTTATTTTCTTGCAACTTAAGGGGAGATTCGGCAAAAAAACATCAGAAATCATAAAAAATTAAAGAAAAAAAAATCATAATTGAGCTGAGTACCTACCTATAAATGCTTTGAAGTTGACACTGCGAGATTTTTCCACCTTGATGGTTCCTCACGTTCTGAAATCCCCAGTGAACCAAATTCAGTAATGGCACTAACTAGGATCTAAGAAAAACAATTAAAAAACCAGCAAGGAATCACATTTTGAAAATAAATTTTCAAAAATCACCGCTTTTTCTCGACTATAAACAGCTACCATTTTGAAAACATATTACCGAAGCAAAAGATCCTAATTCCTGCCAAAATGACGGTATCGAGGAATAATATACACTTTGATTTATGTCGATATCTCAAATACTTTTTGCGATATGTGGGGAACCATGTCGAAAAACATACATTCGAGAAAAATACATTTAAAATTTTTTATTTAAATTGAATTATTGTAAAGTGCGTGTACTAAAATGACCATAACTTTTTGACTTTTCATTTTTTTTTTAATCGATTTTTTTTTTTTTTTAGCGAATTTTCCCTTAAGATTTTTTGGCGCGTTACGTGAGCGTAGCGTCTTATGTAGTGTTTTATTTCGATACGAATAAAAATTGAATTGAGGATTGTTCATATTTTTATGCACTGTATTGTCCATTAATGTCTTCAATATCGGTAGAATGTCTCGTTCTTAACTGAATGTCATGTTTTTCTTATATTCCACCATATTAGGAAAACTTGGTAGTCGTTCGTCGATATTTTAAAAATTTCCATTCACTTCATGTGCGACTACTCACTTACCACGACGGGGAAAACATTTTGGAAGCGTAATAATAAGAATGTACACTGTATTTCAAAAAAATAAATGTCGACTTGTAATGAGGTACATAATACCGTAGTAACAAAATATTAAATAGCCGTATGAATTATATTATATTTTTTCTGAATAAGCTTATCTTTTTTGAAACACAAATTTGTTGTCTAAACGCAATTAAATTCGAAGGACTATCACCTCGAAACCACTCTAGTTACGCTGTCGTGTTTCTTTATTGGAAAAGTTTCCTGTCTTTCCTACCAGAAATTAAGAAATTTGAAAGAATTATTGAAAATTGTTCAAAAAGATTTTGAGTACCATTGGCATAGCCTTGATACTATTGATTGACTTGCATTTTCGATTTTCTCGAAAATGAAACAAAAATTTCGAATTTTAACTTGGAAACATTTTCCACTAAAGTTCTCCGGAAAAATTTAAATACTTTTTGGAAAATTAAGAAAAATCACAGAGATTTCACCTTGAAAAAATAACGATCACTATGTAAATTTATTTAGGGTGAATGCGAGAGAGATGTCGTACATTTTGAAAACACTTGATAATTCTTAAAGTATGCATTTAATTGATTTGAAATTTTGGTACACAATAAATGTAAACATTGTTCTTTAAAATTATTTATAAATAATTTTAAATTTTGAGTCATAAAGAATGCATAATTAACATTTTTGTAGAGCCTGCAAAGTGGCGTCTCTCCTACACCTATGGGAGAGATGCCGCATCAAAGAAAGTGAGATGCCGCATAGTTCATATTAAAAATTTTGCATTTTACACACATCTCCATACATGATGCATGCCATATGTAACCATTTTTGCCACTTTATACATCGTAACCAGTCAACTCTTTTTTTGCTTATAAGTACTTTTGAAAACATTCAATACACAGGAAATCATCATTATTTTCGTTATCTTCACTAATATGAGGGCTCTTCCTGATCCATTAATGGATCTTTTATATTTACGTGCCATAGTTTACAGTCCAAAAAAAAAAAACAAATTGCATAATTAAGGTATATAAGTCTTTAAATGCGGCATCTCTCCTTTTTGTTGGGATAGATGCCGCATGTTGCTATAGCAAGCATAGTGCGGAATTCCAACCTAAAATTTTATACGGTACTTTTAAAATATACCGAAATTAATAACAAAACTTATTTTCATTAAAACAATGAAATATACATTCTTAAATTCTAATGAATTAAATGCCTGATAAAATATTATGTTGAAAAACTTACTCTTCAATAATAAAAAGTTGGATAATTACTAAACTGATGGACTAATCATAAATGTTACCATATACAGCTTAAACAAGTAATTTATTTTAAACATATAATCCATTAATAGCGCTATCTAACAAGCAACGGACGAATTACGGCTACTGCGGCATCTCTCCCGCACTTATCCTAAATATCTTTAACAATAAATAATCTAGATAATAATTATAAATTCAATATGTCCCAAATATTTTTAATGCAAGTGTACATACATATATATTAATATAGA
Source organism: Brachynemurus nebulosus (assembly GCA_035578155.1). Taxonomy (NCBI): domain Eukaryota; kingdom Metazoa; phylum Arthropoda; class Insecta; order Neuroptera; family Myrmeleontidae; genus Brachynemurus; species Brachynemurus nebulosus. The sequence goes on along the minus strand of JAPWDM010000002.1, from coordinate 76,607,569 downwards.
AGGATAACCAGGAGCAGTTGTTCCTCGTTTTGTATTATTATAATATATGTTTTACAATATATTAAGGATTGTTTCTTCTTGAGAGCTTCTGCTAAAATTGTATGTACGTCCGTTTATACATATACCTACATATGATACCTTCATACCAGTCATCTGTACTCTGTAGGTATATACCTACATATATAAATAAATATATGGTTGAAGTGTGTTTCAAGCTACTAAGGACATACAAATTCTAATTATTTTGGTTTTCAAAAATTGTTAGAATAGATAGTTGTGTTAATGTTAGGTACCATTTAAAAATTGTATCATTTATGATGAAATAAGATTTTCTCTTTTCAAATATCTGACAAAATAGTTGAATTTTTAATCGGTAAAACCTATTGCTGGTACCTAGATTTGCGGATAATACAGAGCACGTACTGACCTTAAGATGTACTATTATCAGACAATATTTTATTACAATTAATTCCATAGGATATAACCGGGAATTGGAGATCGACAAAAAAACATTTCCTTAAACTTGTAATTTCATTATTTGACTTTATTTGGCGATAAACCTCAATATTAAGACCAGCAAAAAACCAAACAGAATTTTTTAACCAATCTTCAACATGTCGATTGGTGTCGGTGTCTCAAAACACCATTATCAAGACAAGAATATAAAAATCAATAAAAATAAAAATAAAAAAAGAAGAAATTTAAAAAAATTTTTTCATAAACCAAAGAAATTAAAAACCTTTTAGTTTGGATCAAAACTCGTTGGTTGCAAAAAAGGAAATACGTACGTCACTAAAAATGATATACGAAAACGGAAATGTGACACAACAAAAAAACATCTGAAGATCAAACTTGCAATAGAGAACAGAAAAAGTAAAAGAAGAAACGAAAAATCATTTTAAAAAAAAAACTGTAAAAAGCCACAAATCGCCTTATGAATCTTCTATTCAAATTAGTTCCATTGACTTTCGTCTAAATCCATTGTCAACATTTCCTTTTTGTTTTCTTTTCATATATCCTTTGTAGCTGGAGACACCATGTATGTGTACATATGTTGTAGATAAAACTGAATATACATAATATTATATTTACGTACATACAATTTTATTTAAGAGATTTTGATATTAAATAATGATTAGAGTGTAATAAAGTTGTTTATTAAACCTTTAAAATATATTACAAAATAAATAACTTTGGCAAAAATTTAATTTCCATTTTCTCCGTGTATTTTGCATTTACGTACGTCGTTAGGTAGTTAGAGGTATAGGTAAACAGGTTATACAAAATTTATGTGTAATACAAAATAGCAATATTGCACATATATTGTGATTTAATCGATTTCAATTAACATTATTTGAGAATAATAATTAACAACGTGTCTACAGGTTGTTTAGAGCAGTGTTTTTCAACCTTTTCAATGGGGCGACCCCCTTAGTATGGAAAAGTATTTCGCGACCCCCTACCCTCCGCTGTTACTTTTATTTTTTTATGTTATAAATATCGAATCCGTTCATCATTATTATTTTCATATTTAGATATCGATTAAATACATAACAAAGGACTTTAAACAGGCATATTTTTATATCGACATTAAAATTGACGACTTATAGTAGCTTCTGAAGGTGCACGTGGCGTAAAAAGTGACATGCGCACGCACGACGGTCGTCACCGTGTAACACTTCCGAGAGTAATCCATTTGAATTGTTTGAATTGTGAACTCGCGTTAGTGTTTAAATTTATTGAATTGCCTTGTTTAGCAGTTGCTCACTTATTATTGCCTAATATTCAAAATTCTGTGCTCATTGTAATTATTGAAAATGGATAAGTTTTTGGAAACATATGCACAACCGTCAACTTCAAGTTCCAATGAGAGTAATAAAACAAAACCAAAGAAAAAGTGTCCAGAAGACGACAATTATTTAAAATTCGGATTTATTGTTATTGAAAATAAGTCGGAATTTTGAAACTTAATCGCGCAAAAGTATGAAACTCTCATACTAATGTAATCATTAATTAAGCTTTTCTTTATTAAATATCATATATTGAATTAGAGCGGTTTTATTTTTAAAGTACTGCGACCCTCTTAGAAAGGCTTCGTGACCCCCCAGGGGGTCGCGACCCACTGGTTGAAAAACACTGGTTTAGAGTATAAATTAATATTGGTCTTTGTACATCTTTTTTTGGGGTTCCAAAGAAAAAAGATTTCGAATGCTTTATAATTTCATTATGTCATGTTTGTCTATTACACTCCCATAATTCCTTCTTACGGTTTTCCGATTGTATAGATGAAATTTTGTACGTACAAGTAAAGATAATTCAATTCTTCGGCACCTCTACCTAAGTTCGATACACTTTCAATATTTTTTTTTGTTTTAAATTTACTTTAACGAGCGAAAAATAAGACAAAAATCGTAATCAAAAGTTCAAACATCCGCCATTTTTTTTTCTTTCAGCAATTTATTGATATTATAGGTAGAGGTGCCGGTACTCTTCATATATTTTATAAATCTTTTCTGTTTTTGGATTTCGGTGGTTTATTACCAGCGCTAGGATGTCCACCAACAAGGCATTGGATTTTCGGATCGTCACACTGCACTATCTATAAAATGGACACTTTTTTATATTTTTCCTTGAAAATTTTCTTTTGTGTAGTATAGTACTTAATAAATATGTGCACAAAATTTGAAATTGATATTTACTTCCGTTCTTGAGAAAAAATTCTAGAAAAATACATAATTTTTAAGGACTCTCGAGTAAACCTCCCCTTAAACACAAAAAATTCCTAATTTTTTTTTTATCTGTGTGGCCAATACATACGCATTTTTCTTTCTCTCAATCGGATCAGCAATGTACTTCTGGATTCTCGGATATTGGTTGGCTTACAAGATAATTTTCATTAAAGGTACTCAAATTACTATGGAATTGACCCTCATCGTAACACTAGTAACACATGTTTGCCTATTAGTATGATAAACCGTAAAAATCGGTGAATAACTCCAGTTATTGAGGAAACAGGCACTTGACAAATTTTTCGTTTTCCTATTTTATTTTTTGCTAATTCACACTTTGTTTTTCGTCACAGAATTTTCTTTTACAATTTTACAATTTGTTATTTTTAGTCTTTCTTTCTTTTTTTTGCCAAGACTGTACATAACAAATTAAGTAAAAACGTTTCCAAGAAATCAAAGAGCGCGAAGCTAAGGAAGAAAACAAATAACGAACATACACCGTGTTCTGTTTTGTAGACAGACGTTCATTCACTTGTTATTGTTCAAGTGTTTTATTAAAATTAATTAAATTTTTAACAAATTATTGTTAAAAATTAATATGAACAGCTTGTTAGCTTGCTTTATTAATGTTCGCGTTCACGCTCTGCCGGGGGAGCTTTACAGCTAAGATGTTATGCAGAAACCGTACTGACGGATACTAATAGACGGGGGGGGCGGTGGTAGTGGCGTGGAGAGGAGATGGGGGCACAAAGGGACTTATTTTCATTTAATTGTAACATATCCGCTATGTATATACTTATAGGAATAAGAGTTTCCGTTTAAACATTTAATTATAAAATTATAAACAAAAATTAGTATATTCTTCTAGTCTGTTGTTAATTTGCATTGATATTTTAATTTTCTCAACACTTTACGATCCGAGTACGCAGCATCTGTGTAACAGCCCGAAACAACCATGTGTATAACCGCATGTTACCGCAAACAGGTATTGATCAGTAACAAACATGCCGACTGTCTGGGTGATGATTTGTGTAAATATTTATAGACGGATAACGCATAAAAATATAATTTTATACAGGTAAACATCTTTTTGTGCCATGGATAGGGACCACATAAAAAAAAATCATCGAAAATACATAACTCAGAACGCTAAAAAGTTTGATGATTTGCATAAAAGTTGCTTTTCTAAACAAGACAAAACATCAATTTACACGTGGGAACATTTTATTTCATTTTTATTATTTTAGCGAATTTCCATTCTGAAAATTCAGCTATTTCGATCTCTCTTACGGAACAAGTTGGACCCGAGACTATAACAGAAATTTTATGATATTATGAAAATTGTGAAAAATTCATCTGTAAAAGGAATAAATGGTGCAATAACATATATTCTTATGCAATGTACTAATTAAATGCTTAAAAACCATTAAAAATTAATTCTTTCAAAAAAACTTATTATAGTTAATGTTTAATTTCTCTTGCTTTTGATATACATTATGTACTTTAATGGAATTTTTTTCAAAAATCGCATAAAAAATTCGCACAAAAAAAGTCGCACAGAAAAGGACCGCATAAAAAAAGGTTTGGCTGTATTATCATTTATTTTGTTATTTTTTCGTAATTGTATTGAAATGTGTAAATGTGATTGTAATAAAAGTAATTGTTTTTGGTTTTTTAATAGTATATTGTGCAATAAGTGCGGGAAATTGTCGATTGCCCACGAAAGCGAAGTTGGGCGCACGAACGTAGTGAGGGGCAATCGACAATCCCGCACGAGTTGCACATACTATTTTTTATTACGAATTTGACATAATTTTTTCTATTATTATCACAATTTTTGACATTTTTATTATTTTTTAAAATAATATTTTTAAGTGTTCGTCTTTTTTTTTCTGAATTAATTATCGTTTAAATTACTTTGTTGGTGGTTTCTATAGAAATAATTATGAAATATTTATTAAATGAAAAATCAAGGGGCGGCTTTGCGTGTTTTGTTTAAATTTTGCGCGTTTTATTGTCAATTTGCGTGTGGAAAGTTACTTTCCGCACGCAAAAAAAGGATGTGGGAAGAGTACAGTGGGCAAACAGCTATTTTGCGTACAGAAATGTGTGCGCCAAGTTAGTACTTCCCCCGTATGAGTAATAAAAAAATATTTTTTTTATCAGTTTCTTGTTATTGTATTTCCTGTTATTATTTTTCTTTTAAGTGCTTGATTTTAGTAAAAATGAAAAGAACGACTTAGAAAGCTTATAATTTGCTTCTAGTTTCATAAATTTCTCTGACGTCATTAAACTAAAAAAGTTATTTTTTTCAGATTGATTATCTTCCTGCAGATGAGTTATTGAATTAGAATAAAAATATAGCTACATTGTCACCAGAAATGACTAATATTGACAAAAAATTTCAAAACTAAATTAAATATTTACGTTACAATATTTGTATTCCAATAATAAAAAGTTAATCAATGTTTTCTTTTATTGTCTCAACTCCAAACCCGTTCACCGGCAACTAACTCCCTCTTCCATAATTAATTCAAAATTTTAATTGAGGCTACAAATTGAATAAAACGCCCCAGCCTGGCTAATAAATAAGTAACGAAAAATAAAATTAATTTTTATTGCCGTATTAAAACAAAAAGAATAGACGAAAACTGATGTTTTTCATTAGACAAAATACACTAAATATTAAATACATGATTTTCAGCACCATTTTATTTCTACTTTTTTTTTGTAAATAATAAAAATTGTTTATCAAATACAATCATAAAAAAAGTGTATAAAAGCAAAACAATAAATATTAAAAAATTATGTTCTCTTTATTTATTTATGATTCACGTTTATTCGGTTGTGAATAAAATAAAAATTAGTCCGGCATAAAGCTCCGGTATACAGAGAGCTCCGGTATAGAGAGAGCTGCTCCGGTAGGTATTGTGTAGGATCCAGTGGCGTACAGTCCATTTTATGTATAGATAGATACTACAAACATTATTATACGTATACAGGGTGTAAAGTATATAAATCTCGCTACAAAAACAGTGAGTCGATTTCACCCGATGTAATTGATATTTGCCAATAAATTTGAACCAAAACTATTTTTTGACAGAATAAATTTGATACTAAATATGGGTAAAAGTAGGACCTTTAAAATTTTTTTTAATCCGGCTCTGACCATTTCATCTTTAGTTTTTTATTTGTAAAAAAAACATTTAAATAACACGTTTACGGCCCAAAAATGTTTACAAAATTTTATTAAATTTGAGTGAATAAAATTATTTTTTACCTTTGATGTTAAGAAGGTATTTATGCATAATTTGGTCAGAGTCGTACTTAGAATCCGACTCTGACCGTCTCACCTTTGTAAGATAATTTCTTTGTTTTTACAAAAAAAAAAAAAAAAAACATCTGGGAAACACGTTTACGGCCCAAAAACGTTTACAAAATTTTATCAAATTTTAGTCAATAATAGTATATTGTACAATAAGTGGGAAAAGAGGCTTATTTCTCACGAATATGAGTTTGTTGCGCGAGCCCGCAGGGCGAGTGCAACAATGCATATGACTACAATACTTTTACAATACTTATGAGTACAATTCATACTTTTTCTACGAGCACATTTTTTTCATAAAATTTAACATAAATAATTAAAATAAAATTTAAATAAGTAGTAAAAATTTTTTAAATTTATAATGTCAGGGGTAAGATGTCCAAATTTTTACCAAAGCATACTTTGAAACTATGGAAACAATAATAAATAATCAACATACATATGTATATTTTTAGAATTGCATATGACATTATATATTAAATCAGACATAGCCAACTTTTTTATTATATTAAGCCGTGCGAAATAATTTCCCACGGCTATTTCCACATAGTGTGGACAACTGTTAATTTTTACATTTAGTTAGCCGTGCGCAAAATGTTACTTTTAATAGTAGGAGTAGAAAAAATTATTTTCTACCTTTGATATTAAGAAAGTATTTATGTATAATTTAGACAGGGCTGTGCTTAGAAAAACTTTGAAACATCCGGTAGCCAGTTAATTTGCGATTTTCTCAAACTGTTAATTCCGAAAATATTCCTGTGTTTTTAGTGTCTACAGGGTGCAACGAGTCACCCCTCAAAAGGACGAGAGTTATCTTTTTTACATCCTGTATATATGTATGGATAAAGTATTGCTTAGACAAATAGATTTTTTTAAAAATTTTTTTTTTTAATAGCACACGCTACTGGTATGTGAGGTGGATTGAACGCGAATGTTTTTCGTTTGCTCCCCCCCCTCCCCTTCACCCATCTCGCCGGATTCATTCAGTCATTCAGTTAACAAAAATTAAATTCGATATATTCATTTTCTCATTTCATAAATAATTGATGATTCGTCTGATGGTTCTCTGGTTCTCTGGTTCTCTGGTACTCACTGTGTTTTTTTCTTGCCGTTCAAAATATCTGGTATAGCTACAATATAGTAGTCGTTGGTATTTTCATCATTCAATTGTTTTCTCGTTTCTTGACGGCTTAATGTTTCTTGATTATATTATATATACAGATGTTTCACAAACATGTTCCATAAACATAATCAACTTTCAATGGAATTGATTGTTACTTTATGTGATTCCATAGCTGCTATTTTATACTACTAAATACATCGATGTTTAACATCGATTCAAGAGTATCGATATACGATATATATCGAAAGAAAGACATCGATGTTCGAAAACACCGATGTTTATGTAGCAAAATAAACAACCGCTATAATCTATTATTTTATTTATTAAAAATTAACATTGCCAGTATTTATTTGGTACACTTTGCAAAAAAAGTCACTTTGTTTGCAGTTTCCCTTTTAATATGTTCCTTTGGTGATACAAATGTGTTGCCCAGCTTTTGAAAAAAGTCTTTATGAAGCTGTTGAAGTTGTTGTGCAACACAAATATTTATTGGTAATTTTTTTCACGTTTGGATAAGTGGATCCTAGAACTTGCCATAAAAGTAATGGATCTTGTTTTAAATGAGTTACAGGAATTTTTAAATACTGGATAGCTTATAGTAGTATCGATGTTTCGAAATTATTCTCGTAACGTCGATGTGTCGATGTTATCGAGGACATAACATCGATGTTTTCCCACTAAACATCGATGTTTTTCTACCATCGATGAATATCGATCATCCCTATTATCAAACAAGTGATCAAAGCGTAGTTATGTTGCTATCGAAAGAAAATACAACTATAACCCGTTCTCTATTCCTAGTTGTATATTTTTTAAGTTTTTTAAACAAAAGTTGTATTTTGTTCTTTTCACTTTAATCCTTTTCATGGAAACTTAAAATTCGAAAATTTTGTCAAGATTCGTTTAGGGGTTTAATTTGAGTCCTATTTCCTATTCGATTTCCCTAGAGAAAAATTTTGACTTAATTTTTTGGAAATTATTTAAAATATGTATTATGATATGTTTTAGGAACACTTGAATTTTTGAGTCTTTTTGAGATTGCACGGCCTCGGAGAACGAAGAATAACTATTAACTCACTTTTACTTTTTTTTAAAGCAAAATTTGATTAAAAAAATTTTTTTAGTCGTTAATTTTAGGTATTCTTGAGGGTTCCAAGGCCCCAGAGAACTTCCAGACTTTATCAAAGTATTTGAGCAAAAATTTCATCAAAATTCCTCTAATCGTTAATTTTTGGTTCTTCCTAGGTCCGCACCTACCCACTAGTGAAAATAACTTTTTTAAATTGGTTGTTTTAATACGAATAATATTAGTACGACAACAATGACAAGCACTAAAGCCGTTATAATTATTTCTGTTTGCGAGATTGCGTGTAGGAGAATACTGGGATGTTAATAAATAATCACTTGTACATACAGACATACGGTAACAAAAGAAAATTGCATATTGATTCAGGTTCCACTTACTTGATGAAATTCATTTTTCTTGTAATTTCGTGAATTTTATTATTATTATTATATGAAGCATTTGTTCGTTAGAGAGCTTTCCATAAATACAAAAGTCACTAAGAATCATTAATCATTTGTTCACATTTTGAAGTATAAAGTATAACAGTAAAAAAAAAAAAAAAAAAGAAAAGAAAAAAGAACGAAAATTACAATATAAGTTGTAGACGTTGTTTTTTCGATTTTCTGATGTAATGTGTAGGCCATGAAATTTACAGGTAAAAATACGCTACCAGTGGGAAGTGGCAAATAGCTTCCTTGTACTCGTAACAGATATTAATCCATCTTTAACGGCATGTTAATAATATAATGTTGATTCACATGACTCTAAACAAAAGTGATTCCAATGCTTCCGCTTCAGTAGTCTCGGCAGCAAAACAATACTTGTAGTGTCGAGAAAAGTTTTTGTTTGAAAATGAACAGTTGTCGTTTGAAACAATTGTCATCGTTATGCTAAAATAATATAGTGGTTTTTTGTATAGTAAACTATTTTTTTTTTATTATTATTAACAAATATGGTATGAAGTAAGGTAGCGTTCAAATTATTTCCAGTAGACACTACAGTCAACCCTCGTATAACACGATACTCTTAGAACACGGTTTCCGTATAACACGACTTAATAAAATTGGACAACCCCATTATAGCACGAACTTTTCTATAACACTGTTTCAGTTGATATAAACAGGTGATTCGCCTGTTTATCTATAAATGGTGTTTTTTCTGTCTCCTGCTTGTTTATCAGCGACTCGCAATGCGACGTCTGTGCAAGTGCATCGCTGTTGTTAGTGAAAACTATTCAGTAGACAGCTTCTTCATTAGAAATGTTTGTTTTTGCTTTTATAAATGAACTGTTAAAATCATTACAAATACTTGAAATAAAATTATTTTTTTATATGACTTTTATGGTTTTAAATTTTATAACACGGTTTCGATATAACACGGAACGCATTATTGTAATTTGTATTACTTCTAGGTTTCGCTTAACACGGTTTCGATATAACACGGTACGCATTATTGTAATTTGTATTACTTCTATAGGTTTCACTTAACACGTTTTCGATATAACACGGTACGAATTAATCGTATTATACGAGGGTTGACTGTATAAATTATTGTAATCCAAGGCTCGAAAGTTGACTTGTGAAAAGTGGCAATAAAACACTTCCATTCGTATTTTCTCTAATTTCAATTTTCATCAAGAAATTTGATACTAGATATGGGTCAAAAAAGGGACCCTTAAATTTTTTTTAATCCGGATCTGATAATCTTATATTTTAAGATGAATTTTCTGTTTTTAAAAAGCAACATACGGTAAATAGTAACTAGAAGTAAACATGCTTACAAAATTTTATTAAATTTTAGTCAATAAAATTATTTTGTACCTCTGGTATACGATAAAGATATCAAGTGATATTTTTTATCGGGTAAAAAGCTAACGATGTTTGTAACAATAAAAATAAGAAAAATCAAAATGCTCTATTAGTTCAACTATTAAATAAAAATATAAAAGTTTTGTTTAAGAAACTTTTATAAACTCACATATACATATATATAAACTCACATATACATACGTATGACTAGTATTTAGAAAGTCGTAGAAACTTCTACATACTATACTCATATTTATCTAACAAACTTAAAAATGCTTATAGTTTTATAATAACCGGGCACTTATTAATAATTATAGGAAATAAGGAGCTTTAAATAAAAGCTTTTATCGCGAATTTGTACATTTTCATGTGGCATTTAAGCTTATAGTTTATGGGCATGGAGTTAACAGTTGTGGGTTGGTTTAATTCGCAAAATATATAAAATATATGTAGGTATAGTTTATTTCAACAAAACTTGAATACTCAAAAATAGGTAACTTTCTGAATGGATGACGTTATTTTCCAAATTCTCAAAAAGTTTAACTCCAAAAGTTTAAAGATTAACATTCTTTTTACTGAACTACACAATACAATTTATTACTTATAGTACGGTGCAATTAGACTCAAACCTCAACATCCAAAGTAACAGTTTCACTCCAACTCCAAATTGTTCTATACAGTCCACATATTGTTTGGTAAAAAGTTACACCATTTTGAGCGTCGGGTTTGGGAGGGAGGAGGGTAGAAGTAGGCAAATTAACGGTTTTCGGCAGTTTTTTTAAGTATTTCGAAAACTATGCAGTTTAGCGCAAAAAGTGCCAATACAAAAATAATCTACATTAAATTGCGAATAAAAATAGTTCTGTGCATAATCTTATACTCAAGTGAAGAGTTCCAGAGTTATGGAGGGTGTAAAAGTAGCAATTGTTAGTATTTTTAGATTTTTTGGAAAAAATCTGACACATTATCACTAAGCAAACTAATTTTTTTTTTGTACAGGATTGTGTTTTGCAAAAGGAAATTGCGATTAGTCCTCTTCAAACATAGCACCCTCCTCTTCTAAATCTTCGTCTATGATGTTCGTATCCCTGTTATCACATCCTAGGCCTGAACAATTACCGCATATGCTTGAGTAGTTGCGACCACTCTTTCTGCATTCGAAGTTACGGACGCATTCGTCTTTGCAAGCGCACACTATGAGGGAAAGTAATTCCTCGGGAACTACAGGACGTGCTGTTGTAATTAGTCTCAGGTGTTCGTCAATCTCCTTCCACCCCACTCGAGAGGATTCTTCTACTTATTCAGCCACTGCTGCACCTGATGATAGATGCATCAGTGGCTAAAAATATTAAAAATTGCTACTTTTACAGCCTCCGTAACTCTGGAACTGTTCACTTTAGCAAGATTATGCACAGAACCATTTTTGCTCGCAATTTAATGTAGATTATTTTTATACTTGACACTTTTTACCCTAAATCCCATAATTTCCGAAATATTTAAAAAAACTGACGAAATCCGATAATTTGCCTACTTCTACTCCCCCTCCCCCCAAAACCCGACGCTCAGAATGGTATCACTTTTTGCCAAACAATATGTGGACTGTATAGAACAATTTGGAGTTGGAATGAAACTGTTACTTTGGATGTTGAGGTTAGGCCGTTTTTTTGAATAACTGAACCGTACTATTATTGATATAAATTTCTAAAATAGTACCCCACCAAATCAACAACACTTCTCCTTATTCGCAAAAAACTGACCATCCAATATATAATAGTCTGTAACAGTACTTCTTCTGCGTTCACAAACAGATGCTGGGTGGGGGATCTTATTATATCGCGTTTTCCTCCCCTACAGCCCCGTCTAGCGTGGCGTAACGACATGATACTGTAAAAATAAATTATGAAAATAAAAATTTAGTTATGTAAATATAATTTTAATGACGTAATCTCTCTGAAATTTACATTGACAAGCATTAACAAATTTGATTAGCTAGCAGATCGTTAAGATTTACATAATATATATTCTTTTTTTATATTTTGATATAAAATATAAAAATACCAAGTGTTTATTTACATACATACATATTACATACCTTTCCCTACTGTCACTAATGACACTAATAAAAAAATTTTTTAAAGCAACTCGTAAAAAATGAAAAATAAAAACAAAAAATTATAGTAGTATAGGCCTGTATGCATTTGCGTAAAATTTTACAAATATAGTGAAAATTATGGTGGCAATATTACCGTAGCATACACTAATAATAAATTTTAATATAATAATTTTGAATTATTATGAGGAATAATAAATCTAATACCGCATTCACATCGAGGTGATAAGTATTAAGTAATAAGTAGAATACATGAGTTAGGTGTTGTAATGCATATCGCTTCAGTGTGAGTGAATCATCTGAGACTGATCGGTTAAGAGTCCAATTTCAGTATCCGACTTTGTTGGGACGAACACTTTTTGGTAGTTTGGTAAGATGAATATTGCCACGACTTCTCTCGGATGGATGTTGACCCAGTTTTATTCAAATATTACTGAAATTTTGCATAAAGTGAACGTATGGTTAAAGTTTTCCTAAAGTTCCAGGCTGGAGACCTAAAAAGAACCTAAGATTGGACTAGATCAATTATGATTAAATTTTGTTCAAATACCGTTAAGGATAAATTATTTCCTAAGGCCCCAGTGTTTCCTATCTTCTTAAAGTAAGTAAATGCCTGAATGGATCTTGACAACATTTTGCTCATTCAGGTACCTATTGAGACCCCAGAAGAAGCGAATGTGAGGTTAAAACGTCCATTTTATGGAAAGTATGGCTGATTTTATGGAAAATATGAACTGATTTTGTACAAAGTTTTGGAAAATTTGATTTAAAGATGGTATTCTTGCGCCCTTGTCGAGGCGACCTTGTAAATATTTTTATTTTATATTTGAGGAGCAACATTAAACAATACCAGATGAATCCATTTTTGGAAATTTTACAAGAGAGGTCAAAATGTACACTGTTAAAAAAATATGTATTATTACAATAAAAAATATGGTAATTTTTAACAATATGTGTCTTGGAAATTACAATGTGTTAGTAAATTTAAATAATTTAGTTGTAAAATATGAAATTTTGTGTAAAAATAAATATTCACTGTAATTTTAAATACTTTGATACTAAAATTACATATAAAAGTGGTATTTGACATGCTAAAATAGTAAAATTACATTTCGAAACGAAAATTTATTGTATTTGTATGTAAATTACTGATCTTTTGGATGTAAATTACCGGTATCACGTGATTGAATCTGCGCAATTGACGGCGTCAGTTGAGTTGACAGTGTAATTTTGCATGTCGTACGTTATTAATTTACATTGAGTGGAGTAAAATTACATCCAAAATGTAAGGTAAAACATTCTACAATGTAATTTTACATAGAAAAATGTTCTAAACATTTCGAAATGTAATTTTACAATATTTAATGTTGGCAATTAAATGCCACATTAAATGTTGTAAAATTTTTAACAGTGTAATTACCTTATTTTCATGTATTTTGAAAATTTTGAGTAAGGTCATAGAGGGGCACAGTGGAAATTTTTTAGTATCGAAAATTATGAACTAACATCTTGGCACAAGTTGGAAAATTGGAATTTTAAAAATCCGGTTTCGCTTTGATTATAATGGAAGATGCTGGATCGAAAAAAGAAATCTCACTTCAAAATGGATTTATCAAGTTTTACTTTACAACTTCTCACTTTTTTATACTCAATTTTAAAAAAAAAACAGCTTTTCCTTATAAAACATAATAATAATAAAACCGTCTCATATTTACAAAATTTGCTCAATAATCATAAAAACTTGCATTAAACTTTTGTAAATCCATTCAAGAGAAAAAAGAAAACAAAGCAAATTAAAGCAAGAAAACAGCAAATACAATTAAAACAGCTCATTGAAACATTTACATAAAACAAAAGATATACTAGACTACTTTGCTAAGACTGAATGTAAGAAAATTGCGCTTTGAATATGATTTAAATGAACACTTTGTTGTGCCAATAAAAGTTGCTGTTAACGGGTTATTTTAAGTTCGTTACTGCTGTATACGATCGAGTTATAATTAATAATGTTCGTATCTTAGTAGGTAGTTAACTTTAACTCTACACAGATAGGAGAAATTACGTTTGAGAATTACTGCTTGTGAAGCTTATGAAGCTTGACTGCTGACTCTGCTGAAGTTTGTATAATTAAGTTGAAGAAAGTTCTTTTTTTTTTTTAAATGTTTTATATCGTAGTGTCGTGAATTAAGCTAATATTGTCTACGCTACTTGTAGCGTTCATAAATATATTTTGTATTCATTTTTTTTCGCGCTTAAGTCAATTAAATCTTTGTCTGTCGGAATATTGCATCAGTTTAAATCTGCATATCTGTCTATCTGATGGAAATACCGCGTCATGGATCAAGCTGATTTTGGAATAAAATTAAGAAAGTTCGATCATTTCTAGGAAACTTTTTTTAGGGTTGAAAGGAGAAAATTTCGGAAATATTATGGTTTCATCGCTTCTCTCTCTTTGCGCGGGTGTTATGCCAGCATAATTCCTACATTTCTCGATCTATGAACCAAAAACAACGGGAAAAAAACATGAGGATGAAAATTTTAATCTCTATGTATACCTACAAACCCAGCCTTCAAGGGGTCTGCGGGAATGCCGACATATTAAATATACCCCCTAAACAAAAATCATGAAAGAACAGGAAATTTCGGTGTAAAAATGGTATTAGGAGATTGAATCGAAAATTGATACCACCAAAAACCGTATGTTGGATAATAACTCAAACCATATATAGGTATATATAAGAATTTCAACCCCGTAGAATTATGTGGGGAAGTTTTTGACATGTAAAATTCTCCGAAAGAGATAGAACAAGGTGAAATTTGGCCGTCATATCGACGTTAAATTTGTCAGATTCTCCAAAAAAAAAAAAAAATTTTTTTCTTCTGTCTGGCCCCAGCAATTGTCCTAGATATCACATGCTACTGGTTTAAAAAATCTTCATTGTACTTTCACCGAAAGAAAACAGTTTTCCCTTTTTTTGCAAACAAAATACCTAAAACAAGAAACTTTCTTTTATAATCTATTGATATATTAAATTGACGAAAGTTAACAAATAATCACGTATGAATTTGGCAAAGGCAAACCGGCAAAAAAAAATATTACTACGGTTCAGTTGAAAGAAAGGAATTGTTTCCAGGCTAATAATTTTCACTTAATTGCATCTTATATGAAGATTAATATATACGGCCCAGTGTAAGGTGACTACACGCGTTATGGCATTAACTTAACTTACCCCATTCAACCAACGAACTAACGGACAAACCTATAACCCATAAAACTGAAGGAGAATGGAAAAATTCAGGTTAAATAAAAATTTTATGAATATTTGAATTATTCATGAAACACCGACATTCATTCAACCATTAATGATGTGAGTGCAAATAAATGGTTTTTGTAAACTTGGATGTTATACGTTAGGCTATATGTAAGTATTTATGAACCTTTTTTTAAGGGGTAACATTACCTTGTGTTCACAAATTCACTTACTGATATTCTCAAATTTATTAAAAAAAATTAAAGCATTGATATTATGTTTCCTCAACATCGAAGTACAGAAAAAATCAATTTTTTACACATTTCAATAAGTGCATCAAAAACATCAAATAAGAGGGCCAATTCGCACCTAATAGACGGACCTTGTGTACACGAACTCACTTACTGATATTCTCAAATTTATTTGTAAAAAAAATATTAAAGAAAAACAGAAAAAATCCATTTTTTTTCACATTTCAAAATTGCAACAAAAAAATCAAGTGAGAGGGGCGAGTCACACCTCATAGACGGTCGGTGAATGCTGTGTATGCCGTGTTCGCTTAAGTCAGTTTTATTTACATATAATTTTATTACATATTATGTTATATGACAAGTTTCAATCGGATTGTTGTCATTGCTATAAATTGTTGAAGTATTTTATTAGAATTTATTAAGTTAATTTTAAAAACATTTTTTAAATTTCAATTTCACTTATGAATTTTAAAAAATTTCAAACGTGAGCTAGAATTAGGGACCTTAACTCGGACAAAATGTAGTATTCGCTTACTAAATGAAAAAATTTACACTAACTGCCTTAGATAATATTTTTAATGGAAAATTTCATTCAAATATTTTATAATTAACTGTAAACTTAAAACAATATTTTCGCTTCACCGAAAAGTAAAAACAATTCAGCAAATAAAATACAAAACTGTTGGGACATTACCTTTCAAAAATAAACAAATCACATACAAAAGCGACCTCTGTTATTATTTAAACAATGCCTACTACCCGTAGATACATATGTGCTGTTAAGTCAATATTTTTAATATAATTGAAAGACAACAAGAACCTCAAAAAAAAAGCAAAACAAGATTGACATATTATTGTGTTTGTTATATTTAAATTGTATCAGGAACCCAACTAGTGGAAACATTTCAAAAAACACGGGAAAAAAGAAACAAAATGAAACGCAAGAACCAAAAAAAATCTATTCTTATTTTCTTCGTGTATAAGTAAGTAAATAGCGACACGGCACACAAGACATGGAACCGCCGGATAAGACATTAAACCGTCATACCATGTGCAAAGGCGGGTAAACTGTCAGCATAGTCAGTGGCTCATGTATAAAATAAATCATAGTTTTAGTACTCTTCCACTACATACAAAGACTATATACAGAGTCATCTACCGGGTGTTATAGGAAATATGTTAACATCGATGGAATGACGCTGGTTTGAGGGATGGTATCTGGCTCAATTTAATGAAGATTTGTTCAAACGTTTTGTGGATATTCCAGGATTTCTCGCATAAAAATAAAACATCAAACACAACTATGGAAATTACAGTTTGCAGCAAGTTTTTAATGCTAATTTTTAGCATTCCAAAGGAAGAAATTCGGAACTCTTATAATTCTTACTGTTTCCTACTGAAAACTAACGCTGAAAATTTTTTAGCCACTTTCTATCGTGTAAGACAGGGGTTCCCAAATTTTTTAGACCTGTTTCGCCTTTAAGGTACAAATCATATCCGGCAGCGCCTCCCTAACCGGATTTAAAAACTTTTTCAATTACGTGGTAGACCAAGTGGTCGGAAAACGACATTTCATATTATACGACTTAATGTTATTCGAATTAATGGTGAAAACGGTTACAGGCTACAAAAATTCTATTTAAAACTAAAGATTGGTTTCTAAACATTTCTCTAATGCTTAAAAATGTGTCGATTTTTATCTTAATTACATGGTCGATTAAGTGGTCGGAAAACGACATTTCATATTACACGACCTAATGTTACGCCAACTAATAATGAAAATAATTCGATCAGGCTATAAAAATTCTATTTAAAATTAAAAATTCCCTTTAAAGCATTTCTCTAATACTTAAAAAAAAGTGTCAATTTTTTTCTAAATCACATGATTGACTAAGGGATCGGAAAGCGACATTTCGTATTACACGACCTAATGTCATTTCAATCAATGGTGATAATGGTTCCATCAGGCTACAAGAATTCTATTTAAAATTAAACAATTTTTTTAAGCATTTCTCTAATGCTTATGCTGTTCTAACAAACAGCAAAGCAGGTGCATATGTGTTGCTACAACACTGTGTGGTTTGGGAATTAGTACTGGACGCTAACCGCCTTCAATCGGGACTTTACTATAAAATTTTCAAAACAATTTTTTTTAATCATGTCCTTACTAGCTTGAAACACTTTGTGCATGTTCCACAAACACCAAACAACGATTCCTTCGACGAGCTTCCGTTTCTAACTGACAACAAACACGATGGAGACATTTAACTCCTTGGGGGATTTTCCTCCGTATAAATCGTAGCGTGGCGTTGCGTTGCGTTACGTTACGTTACGTTGTGACGTGTTTGTTACACTTCGCTCTCAGGACGCTCTCGGTGCTCTCAGTAGGTAGGCTATGCGCTCGCTACGTTACATATAGTTTGTTATGTGGTGTCAGTGTTGTACATAGATGTCACTACACAACACAACGTCGCCTATGTATGTTCGCGGCTCGTTTGTTTAAAACAGGCTAGAGTAGCAACTGAATGCACACCACATAGGACGTAGTAGTACAATAGTACATCAGCGGATGTGACGTTTTTGTTTTATAGATTTCCTCTTGTCGGCTCTTATGTGTATTGTTATCTGCTGTACATGTATTTTGTTTCTTTGATTTTGCCATGTGAGTGTAGAAGAAAATGGAACTGATTTTTTTCAGTCGTCTTTGCGGATTTGATTTCAATAGAATTATAATTGTGCATTTGTGCCTGTTGCATTTAGTTGAGGGGATTGCTTCGATTGTGAGAAAATTTCTGGTGTCTAATATGGTCTAGTAATGAACTAAATAATAATAGTGTCAGATTGCTTTCCTAATTCTAATAATTTTTATAGAACTTTTAAAAAATTGAAAAATTTTGATCAAGTTGATAACATAACCAAATTAAAAGAAAAAAATTTTCTCACAAATTCAGCTTTAAAGAAATGATTTTAATTAGGGTGACTGACTGAGTTTGAGTGATTTGGATGTGAACTTTTCATTCAACTGGAGAAGAATGTTCCAGCTTACCCAGTTTTAATAAAAATGCAAAGAACAAGTACGAAAAGTTGTAGTTTGCTTTAATTTTCATCAGTCTACTGAACAATTTAATTAAGCTTGATGAGGTCACTAAGTTAAAAATTTAATTTTTTCCAAATGCGTTATGTGTTTGAATTTTTTCATTAAAATGACAAAATTCTTTTTCTAAATATGATTAGCAATACAAAATTTCCTTTCTTAATGATTTTACATGCTTGATATTGGTTTCCACTTTCAATTTCATCATTACATCATTAAACTACAAACCAAAAAAATTCTTACTTCACAAATGAAACTTTATGGAGGGCTCATTAAACAAACCACGGTAAAATTTGAATTCAATTCAGTTCCGGTGGGGCAGGAGACGGTCACTTACAATTAACTGACTTAAATGTCTATTTAAAGTCCTACATGATTCCTTAATTAGAAAAAAATAAACAATCATTTTTTCTACTCAAAAGTCAGCAGTTGTATATTTACTGAACGGAAAATATGACATACTGATTATAATACTTTGTTTTTGGAGGCGGAATTTAAGGTATGTTGAAATATTGTTATCAAGTTTGTCATTTTATATTTCTGGGCAATTGACTGTGTCACCCATTCATAGTGGATTTAATAATACCTATCCTCATCATAAATTCATTTATGCCCCTTTCTGTCTGTACGTGTGTATCCATCCATAGTTGGGGAAACAATTTTGGCCTGCATAATAAAATATTTTTTATGTATACAAAATGACAAAACTAACCAAAAGAAATAGGCAAGAAGATGTAAATAGTTTGAGGAAGATATGCATTAAATCAGGATTCCTTAGTAACAAAATGACAAAACTGTCAAAGATGAACCTAGTTAATTGATTTAAATAGAAAAAATTCGTTGAATGTGTTAGGATTTTTTTAATATTGAGAGCTTTCCAGAGCCTTTTGGAGTATATTTTCTGCAGTGTACCATAAAAATTGATTAAAATATTCGATAGTGTTGCCATGAGGGTCAGTTAATGATTACTTTGTTCTCTATATTTCGTTTAAACAAGGAAATTTTCTGTAAGAGTCATTTAAATCATTTAAATTTTTTTTACTTTCCTGGCTGCGGAAATCTGGCTGCATTTATCACTAAAAGTTACCGATACAATTTAGCCGGAGTAATTTTAATTGTTTGAATTTTTTGTTCAATTCGGAATATTTCGAAAATGGGCTGTAAATATGGAAAATGGTAAAATAAACTTTTCAACATCATTTTGAGAGCCCTTTCTAACGTTGAATATTATAATAACTTATGTACTACATTTACGTATTTAAAATTAGAGAACTTTTGTATAAACAAATCGGTTCATTCGCAGGTAGTGGATACGTAATTAAAGGTGAAAGAAAATCTTTACGAGAACGTATATACCTTACCTGACGAGAGTAGTTCTAGTAAAACAAAACTTATACCTATTGCGGCAAAAGTATATAGGTACAATTGTACATAAGCACATAACGTAACAATATAAAGAAAAACTTTTGTTTATTTGTTATAAAATAAGTTAACAATGAATGAACTTATTTACCTCATGGTGGTGTTTGAACATCGTTTTCAAACAAGGTACCATTACCCCAGTATCTCCACCTCACCCCCTCCACACCAGCCCCACAGCCACCATCGTTCGGCACCGACCGCCCATAAAACCTCTACACAACGATGACTTACACGTATTGTAGTTTAGATAACGGAATGCTGATGATGTGATTTTGTTTTTGTTAATAATATAATGTTTGTTAAAGGAAATACTAAATTATGCAGGATTCTTCGTTAACAACACACAGCATTCAGTGGATAGATAGACAATTCGGATTGTTGTACTACTTATGTACTTTCTAAGTGTACGGTTAATACCCGAAATTGAAATTGTTGTAGCTGATTCTCCGTGGAGAAGTGGTTTCGATAAGAATCAATATTGATAAATTTATTGGATGAAATGTAGTTTTAGTTTATGTACAGAATGAATCCAAGAATTGCACCCTCTGTATAAGAAACGAGTTTGCGTGACGAGGTAAGTCACATCTTGCACGTATGTGTGTTACCAGATCGTTGACGGTGTGTGTCTAAATATGTACGTACCGGCTGTAGGAGAGTGACTGATCGATCGCAGAGCGAATTTTGAACGATTTTTTATCGTTAGTGACAAAGTTAAATAAAACTTAAAATGAAAAAATTCCACGAAGAGAACTACTTTGAATCAAAAGAAACCAAACTGCCATTCCTTTGTTGTGAGTCTGGACAAAATCCATTATTTTTTTTAGTTTTAAATAATTTTATTTTTTGTGTCAATATAATTAACCTTGAGAATTTTTAGAATTAGCCTGAGCGTTACTGCTTCATTCTTTGTTGATATCTCAGTTCTGAAAATTTTTCACTATGTTTTCTTGTTTCTATTTAAACAATAGTTGGTGTAAAATTCAGAAAATGTCTCTCAAAATTTAAAAAAAAAAAGAGATTTTTCTAAGTTAGCCTTTACAAAAATCCCATAAGGCTGTCTGGACCCCCAGAAATCAAATAGTAGAAAATAGTTTGTAGAAAAATGTGCGTCTCCCAAGTAAACAAATAGTTTGTTAAGCTTTTTAAGTTTTTTGAAAACTAAGGGAATTATTATTCAGTGACAATCAGCTTCAAAAACTAGGCTTAGTAGTCACGAAGAGAACACTATGTTGCAGTTCTTGAATCACCTCTGTACTAATAACTTATAAGAAAATGAGAAAATGACACAAATTGTTGACAGGAATTTCGAAACTTCAAACACTTGGTGAGAGGTTTGACAAAAAAATAGAAAACTGGTCGTTGGCTTCATCAATTTTCGCGAGTCGACTTTCGGTTTTTACCCGAATGAAATACAATTACCTGATGACAGTGTACGATCTCATCCAAGCACTGGTGATTCAAATCCCAATACCCTCGGAATCATTTATCGCCAATTCCCACCATTATCCTCGAATGATCGAAATCGGACCCCTTCTTGTAGGTATATTGTGTAAACACGATCGTATCGTCTATCCTTATTCCATATACAATAAGTTAGATATGTACCGACATGCTTGTTATCTCTCTTTCAATGGTTGTCTTGTGTTGTGTGTTGTATGTAGATTGTACTGAGGTGGGGGGTGGCACCCTTGTTGTTGTTGTTTATTACAATGTGAAGTTCTCTCATTACTTTTTGCTTTGGTTTTAGCGTTTACCTTCACTACCGACGTGCACATAACAAAACCCTAATCTGATGTTTATTTCTTACAAAACAAACTAACACATGTATGTACATATATTTAAATTAAGACACAATATATATATGCGAGTATAGTCAAACATATATATTGTTTACGCAAGCAAAAATGTGCTTTTTTATGTTATGGTATCACTTTGGTGTCCATGCGTCCATCACAGGTGAGTTTTCCTGAAATTATTCGACGTAAAAATATAAAATTTAGCCCGAAGATAGAGGGTGGTGGCCCAATTCTAGATGTGAAATTAAATTTCGATTCTGCGGATTATAGTTCATCAATCTTCTTCGCTAGAAAAATTGCTTAGAAAAATCAGAAAAGTTCATTAACATCAAGAATGTTATTTTTAATGTTCCGA
Organism: Brachynemurus nebulosus; assembly: GCA_035578155.1. Taxonomy (NCBI): domain Eukaryota; kingdom Metazoa; phylum Arthropoda; class Insecta; order Neuroptera; family Myrmeleontidae; genus Brachynemurus; species Brachynemurus nebulosus. The sequence continues at coordinate 76,585,239 of JAPWDM010000002.1, read as the reverse complement.
ACACTTAAAGAATGACTTTGGTATCCACCCGTCCGTTTTCTAAAGCTATTCGACATGAAAATATAAAATTTAGCACAAAGATGAAGTGTTTTGGCCCAATTGTTTTCAATTTTCAACATCAGAAAAATTGCTTAGAATTATCGGAAAAAGTTCATTAACATCAATAATGAGGTGTAAATTTAATGAAAATTATGAGGTCTGAACTCTTTTACGTAATTTCCCTAGTGCATAAAAAGAAAACTTGATGACAGTCATATTTTGTTTTGATCAATCTGTTGTTAGCCAATAATTATGTTAATGTTATGTTGAATGGGTATTTTTCTTAATTGTTTCGAAAATGAGTTCGAAAATTTAAAGAAGAAAGATGGAATAACTGATAAATCTACACGCGAAAAATATAAGTTACTTTAATATCCATATCCGTAGGAATAATAGATCCAGAATATCCAAAGAAATTGGCAAAAAGTTTTTAGGTACCTAATTCTCTGACTGAAAATATTACTTATTAGCACACGTTTTATAATAAATATTACTGCACTTAAAAATAACTCTGATGTTTCGTTCTGGTAAGCGTAAATAAGCCTTGATAAAGATACGATCGCTTCTAAATTCGAGAATTATAGTTTATTTCAGGAATAAAATTTATTTGTGATGAAAAATATTTTATCTATCCTCATATGCTGTGCTAAATCAAATCCATAACATGAACTGATAGTACGGAACACTATTTGCGCAAGTTCAACTTGCATCTGGCGACGTGTGTCACGAAAGGTCTTGTATACAGACTAGATTTTCGATTTTTTCTTAACATCGAGAAATTAGTGAATATGTTTACTAATTCGGCACATTAAAAGTATAGTGGAAACAATATAAAAATCTGGTGCTTTTTGTTGTTCTTACGTAGATATAACATTTTTGCTTGCGTGAACTGTACACTGATAGGAACCCATCTAGATATCCGTATACACTTGTCATTAAATTAGAACCTTTTGTGTGCGTTGTGATTTATAACATGAGATTGTTCTACAACATCACTCCCCCGCGCTCGCCCCTCATCTAAACTCGGCAAAACGGTCCCCTTGTACAACAAAATGATTTGGAATTTATTAGAAAATTTTCTGGCTAATATAATTACAATTTAATAATGAGATTTCATCGACCAGATATTTTAGGGATTTTAATAAATATGAAAACAATTTGACTTGTAACCATAGATCAATGAACGCTATAAGGTTTTAGTAGGGTAGACAGTACGTAATGCCAGTTTGTGGGGTATTTCACTGAAAAGCATTTAACATAATGTGCGGTTTACTGTTAAGTAAACAGGACCACATTTACTGAAAGATGCGATTTTTTTAAAAGCTTTTATTTAACTTGCTATGTTAGTATGTTGGTTTAGATCAAATCTTGGAATCAAAATTTTGACAGATTCTAATTGAGCTAAGGGTTTTAAATTTTGCATACGTGTATAACCTTGATGACAATATAATATTATATAATTAGTTTTGTCCTAAATCGCTCCAAAACCAAAATTGTTGATTTTTAGTCCTGTGCAACTTTTTGACATTTCGAATTGTCAAATATTGTCCATTGATTTTACATTTCAATTTTTTGTTTCCATAGTTATGTTTGATTAGGGTAAATTAACCGATTAAAATATAGGTAAAAAAAATACTTCTTTAATTCTTTTTTTAAATTAATTGTGATGAGATTAAAAAGGAGAAAATAAATTAAAGAAAAAAAATGTTTTTTAAGAAAAAGCTTTTGTTTACCTATGGGCTAAAAAATAAAAATAAAATAACTTTTGAGTGAAGTTTTATGCAACATAATTTATAAGAGTTTGAGGCGTTTAATTAAGTTTTGTAACTACTGAAAAGTAAAAAGCTACACTTATATCCAATACATCCAAAACAGAAATAAATAATGATAATGCCTCAAGCTTTTATAAATTATGTTGCATATTGCTTCAAACTTCACTCAAAAGTTATTTTATTTTTTTAAGCCCATTTTTAAATAAAAGCTTTTTCTTAAAAAAAAAATTTTTACTTTAATTTATTTATTATCTATATTAAATTTTGACAGTAATTATTTTAAAAAGTATTAAAAATTGTTATTACGGATACCACGGTTAATGTACTGATTGCAAAGCAACAGTTTGTCGTATCTGGAGGCTTCAGTTATTCATTGATACACTCAGTCTATACACTATAATATGTTCATTGTTCTCTGTGTGAAATATTTTTTACTGTAGGAAATTTCATTGATTTAAAAATTCAACCAATCACGTTAATTAATCTTGATTTAAGTAAATTTCTTTTTAGCTTAGTGACGTCATTGAGGTTATTAAAAATTTTTCTATGGCTTAATACTGTCAACAAAATTGGAAGCGAATTGTAGGTTTTTGAAGTCGTTCTTTTCATTTTCACCAAAACTAGGTGTCTAGGATCACTAGAAAAAGGACTTTTGTCGAATCAATAAAATTTCAAAAAGAACTTTGGTTGTTTTTATACCTGTAATGAAAAGTTCACCCCCAAATTACTCTAGTTCCAGCAATTACTCTAATTCACTTTGATACAGCTTGATTTGAGAAAAAAAAGTTTTTGTGACTTAATGACGCCCCACTAAGATGACTAATAACACAGGCCTATGATGGTTTCTCCCTTTAAGATTTGACAACTGACTTTGATAGATTTTAGGGCGCTGATTACGAAAAAAATATTCAAAAAATTCCAGCACGTCAGAATTTTTAGATATTAGGTATTAAAATTTTTGACTAAAATTACCTAGGTCGACCAAGTCAAGAATAGATTATACATTTTTATATTTATTTGCTATCTAATAAAAAGTCATTATATAGTTGTAATTGGCTTTTAGGAACACATTCTCACCAATGGTTTCATTAAATGAAACCTAATTTTAATACCTAATACCTTAAACATTTTGACGTGCTGGAATTTTTAGAATATTTTTTTCGTAATCAGCGCACCAAAATACCCTAAGATCAGTCATCAAATCCAAAAGGGGGTGACATGACTTAAAATTCGCAGGCCTGTGGAATTTTTAATGCTACTTCTGAAAGGATAGAAAGAAGAATAGGAGAACATATTAAAATTTCAAACCGATTGGTTAAATGGTTTTTAATTGAATATTTAGTAATCGTTTATAACTTCGAAAATATTTGGAAATTTTCTAATAGGATACTTTCTGAAAACTCAATTTTTCCGACTAGAAAAAGTGCAATGTGGCCCAAAGAATTTCTAAGGCAGACACTCATAGATTTACTAGTGTTTACTAGTAGCGCAAACACGACGATCCCAGTCGGACCACTTGTGCCGGTAAATTTTCAACTTTACACAGATAATTTATAGCAGTAGGAAATGGTAAGAGCTACCAGTGTAGTCTACTGCAAACGGGGGAAACTCTAAATCTGTCGCCTGGGTTGTTAATTTCAACAGTATTGTTATTTTTACGGCTGGTGACAGTTTTACAATATTTTAAAAGTCATTCATTCTACAGCAACTACAACCGTACTATGTGAAAAGTTTATATTGAAGTAGCGACCGCATCATATGTGTAGTAAGTAAGATGCAGCTGATGTTTCGTCGAATAATTTATGCGCCTCGTCTAGAAACTTTACTAATTTTGCACTGTTTGCATATGGAAATATAAAAACAAAATGTTTACGACTTTTTTCAAATTTCGCTAGTTTTTTTATTTATTGCATTTAAAATGAAGATTCAATTTTCTTAAAGGTAAATTCTAGTTGCCATAAATATCAATTTTAAATTCATGTCCGCCTTATAATCATTAACAAATGAAGCAAAATTAGACGTACAAGTTTAAGTTGCTATTATATTTTTTAATTACTCTACTGCTTATAAAAATAACAAAGTAAAAGAGGGTCTGGTCTGATTCATGGGAAGTAGAATGTATTAGGAGTACAGAAAAATAAAAAAAAAAAGCAAGAGAGATGCACCACTTTTCGTAACGGCAATACTAAGTGGTTGGTATCGGCAATTTTTCGTTACAATTTCAAAATAGAATGTTGTGGCGTTAAAAAATTTTATAACTTTCAGTAAATTTTTATTTTATTTACTTTATTTTTATGCCCAGTCGTTTGTATCAAAGTTTCAGTACAGAACTTTACTTTCTTTTCTTTGTGCAAAACCTTATTCCCACTTGTTTGATTAAATAAGATCTCCCCCATGTCCTACGGGATAGATAGATCAAACGTCTATTTTTCATCATTTTTATACCTGAGGCTTCTTTTAAAAAAAAAATGGTACTTCGACCATACTTCTGTTGGCCTAATACCACGTCCAAATGATATTGGTTGAAAATTTAACCGGCTAAATCGTTCCGATAAAATCTTGTTTTTCATATTACATTGCTGATTGGTTTGATAAAAAATCATCTCATACTCCAGAAGAACAGAGGAACTGATTGCTAATGTTCCATCAGGGAGCGGGATTGGACTGTGATTGGAGCCGTACTTGGATCGTAGTGAAACCGTATCGGGAGAGTATCGACAGCGACACTACCGTGTGCAACGGGCCTAAAATCGAACAAATTTACTTTGCACAAACATATTAAAAATTATCACCATCATTACGTCAATATTCTCGGCTAATATTGACATTTTCTATTATATAAGTATTCAAATATTTATTTAGGTATCTACTGCATTTTTTAACAAACGAAGAGTTGCTATTAATAATATGAGAAACATCATTAACTAAGACGACCGACTTGTGAATATTTGCAACGTGCTTTCTTCTATAAATTGTTTACTTCATTCTTTACCCCCACTACCATCCCTACCCTGTCACGGGACGTGTAGATAGGAAGGGGGAAACGAAGTATACTTTACGTCAACATCGTAGTCTTTTTCTTTCTCTATCATTATGCTCTTATTAGCAATTTGTAACAATTTATCAAATAAAATTTTTTAAAAGATACTTTTTTTTGAGAATTATTTTATTTTTAGGAGAGAAAGTAATTAAACAAAAGAAAAACGAAAATAAAACAATGTTTAATTATAAATAAATTAGAGTGAAAATTCTCAATTATTTGAGGATACAGTTTTTCGTTTTTGCTTCGGCCTTGTTTATTATTATATTGTTTATATTATAAATATTATTTTATTAAACAGATTGTTTTGTTGTTAAAGTTGTAAGAAAAGTGTAAAAATTTCGGGGACAATTCTGAACGGTGAAAATGATGAAATAAATTATCTGCTTAGAAAAGCAAGGTTATAGAGAATTAACTAAATTTTAAATAATATTGGTGTCGATCGCATTGCGGTCAAAAAATTTAACGAAAAATTAATGAGATGAGCGGTTACAGCAATTTTTGATCGTTTGAGGGAAAAATTTTTTTCTAATTTCTCTCAACAAGAAAAAATTATTAAGGCTACAAAAGTATGAAAAACTTTTTCCGCTCTCCGGAACACTATTTTTGCAAGTACTATTTGTTCTGGACCGACTTTCTTTTACTTAATGGCTTTAGTTTGTAAATTTACATATCTTCCTTCCAGGGGTAATGATTGTATAGTGGGTCCACACTTCACCCGTTATAACCCCAATTCACTACTAACGCTTTTACCAAAATTTTTGGTACTATTTGGCGAATCTACCACATTTATTTGATATTTATTACAATACGTGTTGGGAACCCTCATCCACAAGAGTGCCCACTTGTTGCATATTTAGTTATGATTAATAATATCAAAATATAAAATATATATAAGGGAAAAAATATGTATGTATATACCAGTGACGGCGTATAAGTTTTCTATTAGTGGAACTGGACTTCTAAAAATTCATAAAAAAAAAGAACTGTTAAAAAATAATTTTTTTAAACCCATAAAAAAGTAAGTATTTTCTCATAGTTACTAAATTCGATGGTACAGCAAAATCTAAATTATTCCGATTCAAATAGAGGTTCCAAAAAAAAAATCGGCTCGAAGAATAATTCATAGTCTTTTCCGTAATTCTTTAAATTCGATTTTTGATAATGGGAAATTTAGTTTCGGAAAAAAATGATCATCCAATCTCCCTGTAGCGTTTACGAACGAGCCGTCACTGACGTATACACAATCATATGGTCAATTCAGTGGTACGGTAAACATGACCAATGGCGCTGCACTATGTATTGATAATAATAAATGATATAAACACTGGTAAACCATTTGTCAAAATCCAATAACATTAGGTGCTGTATAAAAATATTATAAACACATCCATAATTCCATATACATACTATACATCCACCTGCAAAAGGTACAGTGTGTCTAAGAAATAACATTTCCAGTATAAGAGGTTTTGTTAGAATATGATTAGCGATTTTTTGGTATTAAAATATTTTTCGAGATCTATCTGTTTATCGAAAATGTGTAAAAAATTGTAATTTATTTGAATTTTATCCCAATTTTGGTACTATCCTGAAAATTATTTTTTATTACTCATGCGGAAGAAATACTAACTTGGCACACACATTTCTGTACGCAAAATAGCTGTTTGTTCACTGTACTCTTCCCGCATACTTTTTTGCGTGTGGAAAGTTACTTTCCACACGCAAATTGACAATAAAACACGCAAAGCCACTTCTTAATTTTTCAATTAATAAATATTTCATAATTATTTCTATAGAAACCACCAACAAAGTAATTTAAACGATAATTAATTTAGAAAAAGAAGACGGACGTGTAAAAATATTATTTTAAAAAGTAATCAAAATGTCAAAAATAGTGATAATAATAGAAAAAAGTATGTGAAATTCGTAATAAATAATAGTATGTGCAACTCGTGCGGGATTGTCGATTGCCCCAGTCAAGCGAATGAGCGCACTCAATGCGTTCGTGCGCTCAACTTCGCTTTCGTGGGCAATCGACAATTTCCCGCACTTACTTCACAATATACTATTAACTTTCCTAATTAAATACTGTTACAGTTGTATTTACAGAAAGATCTTTTTCAAGACTGAAGATAATAAAATTCTAGTTCAGATCTACCGTTAGTAAAGATCGATTTACCTCTACAGTGATTTTATCCATCAAATTTCTCTACCACAAGTAAAGAGCTTACAACAGTTCTATACCAAAAATATTAAAGTTACAGCGATTCTGTACTAAAAGTAGTAAGGTTACAGCGGTTCTGTACTAAAAGTAGTTGAATTATAGCGATTCTGTACCAAAAGTATTAGGGTTACAGCAGTTCTATACTAAAAAGTAGTAAAACCACAGCGATTCTGCACCAAAAAATAGTAAGGTTACGGTGGTTCTGTACCAAAAGTAGTAGGATCACATCGATTCTGTACCAAAAGTAGTAAAGTTACCGTGGTTTTGTGCCAAAAGTAGTAAGGTTACAGCGGTTCTGTACTAAAAGTAGTTGAGTTAAAGCGATTCTGTACCAAAAGTATTAGGGTTACAGCAGTTTAATACCAAAAGTAGTAAGACCACAGCGATTCTGTACCAAAAGTAGCAAGGTTAAAGCGATTCTGTACCAAAAATAGTAAGGTCATCGCGGTTTTGTACTAAATATAGTAAGGTTACAGTGTGTCTGTACCAAAAGTAGTAAGGCTACATTGGTTCGAAAGGCTGCAAAACGATTTACGAAAGCAAAATACAAATCACATATAAATAAACTAAGAAGACATCGCTGCTGAGGAGTCTTAACTTTATTCGTGTCAAACACGCACTTGACAAATTTTTTAATCTACTTGTAGCCTACAGTGGACAATTATTATAATATTCTATGGTAGATAATATAAATTGTTATACTTGCACAGGACAGGGCGTATGTATTGTTTATAATTTAATACGGCATACAAACTGCTGTTTTATTTGGATAACCGCATGTCCAAATATTTTGATAAATTATCAAAACTGTTTGATATATTAGTTTGGGTACGGTTTTACTGTACGAATATGTATGTATGTAGGGTAATAGTGCAATAGTGAAATGTTCTATTTTATATATGAATATATAATATACATATTTGTAATAAACTGCCCGTAGCTAGGCTTGGGTTTAATACATATGTATCTATGGGATATGGTTATGCTTGGTATTTTTGATCATGTTTGTGTGACCAAAATTCTTACCCGGTTATGAAATTGTGATTGAAAGAAATTTTTTTTTGGTTGTCTGTACGGAGAAGATTATTAATTTTTTTTCAAAAGGTTGTTTTCAATCAAAATAGATCCAACACTGAGTTTTTTTTTTAAATTTAAGGCTCAAGCTATTTGCAGCGTTCATGGTGGACAAATGTATCTGTTTATCAGGACGGCATTTGTACATACTTTTACTATTTTCTTTAAGGGGAGGTTTACTCGAGAGTCCTTAAAAATTATGTATTTTTCTAGAATTTTTTTCTAAAGAACGGAAAATACACATATTTATTAAGTATTAAACTACACAAAAAAAAAATCTTTTTTCAAGGAAAAATATAAAAAAGTGTCCATTTTATAGATAGTGCATTGTGACGATCCGAAAATCCAGTGCCTTGTTGGTGGACATCCTAGCGCCGGTAATAAATCACTGAAATCCAAAAACAAAAAAGATTTATAGTAGTATTATTATTGTTTTACCAAAGGTATACAATTTTTTACAGTGGTTGACAGATTTTATTTTTTTTTAATTTTAAGCGATAAAACCTTAAGAATAAATTGTTATTAACCAATTATAACCTATTTGGCTTT